>VXAZ01000676.1:110267-235319 GCA_013399875.1 Gymnorhina tibicen
CGGGCGCGGAATGAATGGGGCGGGGGGCGCCGGGCCGGGCGCGGGCGGGCTCTGCGGGGCCGCCGCTCCTTCGGCGTTCCGCAGCCTCCCGCCCGGCAAGCGCCATGGCCCGGGGGCGGCTCCCTGGCGGGGGGGTCCTTGCTGGGGGCAAGAGCGTGCTCGGTGCAAGGTTAAATTCCGGCTTAAGGGTTTTCAGCAGTGGTCGGTGTGTGAGGCTCTCGGAGCCGTCCCTCAGCGGAGCGGTTCTCAGTAATGTGAGATTTTGAAGGCGTTTGTGTGTTAGCGTTGTGAGTGGTAATGGGGGCAGTTCTCTCGTTGCCTTGGTTTAGAGCTTCTTCACAAGGCCAGGCTGCGGTCCTGACCCGCGCTGAGGTGCTGTGGCGGATGTGTCCAGCATCCTGCATGAGCCGCTGCTACAGGGTTAAGCAGCAGTGTAAGGGAGGGAGTCAGTGTGGGCCCGCACTGAAGGAAGAGTAGGAAGAGATCACCTATTTTTAGCAACAGAACGCGGTGAGAGGTCCGAGAGAGCGACTTAGGAATGTCTCAGCCACAGGGCCGGACCCTGAAGTGAGACAGCAGGGGGTTGCAGAGCTGTGATAAGTTAGGGCTCCTCGCCTTCCTTTGTCTCCTTGCATGGCCTGGTGTAAGCACGGAGGATGGAAGAGTGCCCTGGAGCCATTACAGTGCTTTTGTTTCTCTCCTCCTGTCCAAGTAGAAAGAGACTTTAATCCACGTACGAGGAGACGCTGAGGCACGAGGAGCAGGTCTCCTTGAGCGTATTTGTGTGAGTTTTTCCAGAGGCAGTTTGTGAACACGTGGATTGCAGTGATTTTAGGTTGGCTCAGCCCAGCATTGGGCAGGGCTTGGTACTTCCTGGCAGCACTCCCAGGAGCAGAGCAAAAGCTGTATTTCCTTTCTCAGTCTGTATCTGCTGGAATCATGTACCTGGGATTGTGCCTTCCCCCAGGCTCCCGGGTTGTGTGTGCAGGGAGAGATCATTGGAGAGATTGCTAGGTTCTTACATCTAGGAGGGAAGATGGGCAGGTATAAATTATAAACAGCAAGCTGAATTGAAATAGCTTCAGGGGAAAACAAGGACGTGATTTTCTGTCAGTGTACTGGTTCACTGAAACAACTCTTGTCCTTTTCTCTGTGGCTTGACTGGTGCAGTCCAGATTTATCTGCCAGGCAGGGAACGTTTGAAAATTGCACCTTGCACAAGTGCAAAAGCAAGGTTTTATTGGAGCAGCTTTGGTAATTTAACTGATAAGCCTCCTGGGCTGGGCGTGCGGGAGGAGAAAGTCCAGTGCTCTGGAGCAGAAGAGTCAGTTCAGTGTGCCTGTTGGCACTCATGTCTCACTCGGTATGGAAGGGGATTATGAAACTCCCTTTGCTGCTGGGTTGTTAAAATGGAGAACGAGTGGTGATGGATACATTTTTTTGTAGTCAAATGTTTTCTGTCAATTTAAAGTTCTAATAAACTGTCCCTGGTTTTATTTTGTGCAGATGTGTCACTTTACCCAAAGAAGTTCAACTTTCTCGTTTTCAAAAATATGTAATATATTTTGCCGGTAAGTTGGAGATGCATATTGTTGTGTAGTGGGTAAAGACATAGTTACTGAGTGAACTGGGTAGTCACACCTGTGAGCTGTAAACTCAAAATAAGGTTATTTACTCCAGTACATAGTTGAATAATTCTATGTAGACTGCTGCTGTAGTGCTGAGTCTGAATCTCAGTCCTCTGTCTTGGAGAGTAAACGGCAAAGCAAGAATGCTGCAAGAAAATACATACAGTTCACTTTGGGAAAGGAAACATCAGAAGAAACTTTAACTCCAGGAAACAAACAAACAAACAAATTAATCTCCTAAGCGTAATGCATCCAGGTGGAGCTTTCACCCTTTTCTGATTAACTTCCCTAGCATCATCATGCTGCCTGGAAGCATTGATTTAATTTATTATGTAGCTGGGTGTACAAAGGGAAAAATTTCAAGTCTAAGTCAGGAATATTTTTTCAGGAGTTTACAGGAGAGGGAAGAAAGTAACAGAATAGTTGGGTTTCCAGAAGTGACGGCTCTATCTCCAAACGTAGGCTATACTACCCATAGTGTATTCAGAAGGGATACAGTGAGAGCAGCGTAGGTTCTGTGTCTCAGAAGGCTTCTGTGATCTCTTAAGGGCAGAGTGTGTGTGTTTGTTTGCCAAATGTGCTTTGCCAGCTCCCAAAGGCTGTGATCATCAATACTTGGCTCTGCTGTCCTTGCACCTTACTGTCTGGCTGAAAAGAGTGTTTTGATGCCTTCATAAATTTTAGCCATTTGGTTAAATCTTGAGTGAGGGGAGAGGGGGAGAAATGCTTTCAGATGTTTCTGTTTGGGGAATCAGGGGAACTTGACTTTTAACAAGACTGCTCTCTTAAAAAACACTGTCACCAGGTTTCATCATACAAGTACATCCCACTTGTGCAGCTGCAGTAAGACAGTTAGTGATGAAAAATACCAAGACCCTTTTCAACTTGGTAGAAAAGACTTGAAAAATCTCTATGAAGATATTAAAAAGGTAAGGAATTTTGGTGACTGTTCTGGGATATTGTGATGATTGTTTTTAGTAGCAACCATCAGTTTGGAGGATATTTATTGAAAGAATGTTATTTATGTTTATGAACAACTGTCTGAAACTTAAACTGCTGCCAAACAGAGCATTTCTCATATTTTATAGAACCTGAATGCAAATTTTTCTCCTGATTTGCAGTGCTGGAATGCATCATTTACATTTCAGATTACTCCTAGTAATTTTTAAAACAACTTCAGCTTACACTGGGTGGAATGAATGCAGGCAATAACCTTATACACGCATACTGTTTTACTTACACTAAACAGGTTGACTTTGTGACTTCCATGCTCTTGTCCTTTTTATAGGAATTGCTGGTCTCTGCAGCAGAACTTAAGGAAATGTGTGATTATTACTTTGATGGGAAGGGAAAGGCCTTTCGACCAATGATTGTGGTGCTAATGGCTCGGGCTTGCAACATTCACCATAATAATTCCAAGTGAGTTGGTCACTTTCAGATACACACATCACACTTGAGAGTTACCATTCTTGTGTTTCTGAAAAATACTTTATGAAAATAAAGTGCTCCTCAGTAAAACCTGAACGTAAGTTCCATCTTGAAGCTGTATTTTTGTAGTTGTCAGTGCAAAAGGAACTGCTGGGTTCATTACGTATTTCTGTGTGTTAAATTGTGGACTACACTGCACTTGTAACTGGGGTGCATAAATAATGTTGCCAAATTACGATTTTTGTAAGGCTTTTAGTCAATTCTAGCTTCTTGTGTAAATGCTTTATTAGAACCTTTAATACTCTTTGAAACTATATGAACTTACTTAAAAGTATTTTTCATTTGTAGCCAGTCGTGTTCCTATTAAACTCTGGTCACAGGTAAGAACTTTGCTGTGAGAAGAGACCTTCATAGATTTTTTAAGTAATTATGCAGAAAAGCCACTAAGCAGGTGGTATGATTATATTCAAAGCTGTGAGACTTTGAAAACAGTCCTAGGTTTTTTTTCACCCTCTACTAGCAAGTTTTGACACTTTAATATAAGATTCTAAGCTAATTATTCTGTTGTAATCCTTATGATCTCCAATCTCTAAAACTTACTTTCTTCTGAAAGCAGTTTTAACTGAGCAGAACATCATGCTTGGTACTGTCTATCACTCCTTGGTCTGGCTCATTGCAAATGCTTCACTCCACACATTCCTATCAACTGCTGTGTTTGCATTTTGAGGAAAGATGTTGGCTGGAGTGTTCTTTGCCTTCCAGCTACACTTCCAGTCTTGCCGTGTATAGAATTTCAAAGACGAAATCTTTGGTCCCTTTCCAGAAGTGTTTCTAGACTAATTTGTCAGTCTTAAAGGATTTCTCTGAGCTCTTGCATCTTTTTTTTTTTCTGTAGCAATAGTTTGCTATTGCTACAGAAAAATGCCTTGTTGGACTTGATTACTACTTCAGAGCATGGCATGTATTTTGTGGTGTGGATGGCACCTCTTCCTAGAAGGGTATCCCCTTCTATATGAATATAATTTTGAAGGAGAAAGCAAAACCTAGCTGGCAGTGTCCTGTCCTGTGTGTGCCAGTTCCCCTTGTTTTAGGAAAACATTATCCAGGATTAATGACCTTTGCTCCAGCCAGATTCTGTTGTTAGTTCAGGACTGCTCCTTGTCATTGACTTAGAGATAGTACAAGGAATAATACTGGTTGTGAAAATCGTCAGGGATTCCTTTTGTCACTGACTGGCTTAATATTTTCATGAGTGATCTTGACATGCAAAACAGGAGCATGAGGATGGCAACTTTTCGTGGCAGAATCATTCTTGATGATTGGCCATCCATGGTGAAATGTAAGGAAGCACAGTAAACCAAAAATCTCTGCTTGAGCTTGCAGGGTCACGGGTATCCCATTAGGGCAGAACCCCAGTGTTGTTTGCACCTTCTTTATGGAAAACCTCAAAGATATCCTAGCGTGCATCTACCGTAGTATCTTCGCGTGCATCAACCATCCAGTTCAGCTACAGGAGTGTATATCACTGATGATGGTTCCTGAAATCATCGGCGTGCCTGATCCCTGTGTTCAAAATAAGTTAAGTCCAGCTAGCTTCAGGCATGGATTGCAAAGATAATCGCAAAGAATGAAGACTTGTGGTCTACAAATTTATCAGGAGCAGGGGGAGAGAGCTATTTAAGACAAAGCGTTATGTTGCTAAGAGGATGGAAATTTAGAAGGAGACTTCTAACAACAGGGACAGTGAGTTTTTGGAGCATCTTTCAAGTCAAAATAATGGTAAAAATAGTTTTATCTCATTCTGGTGTGTATCATGAGAAGCTTATGAACAAAATCATGCGTGCAGCACTGAGAAGGCTGGAACTGATGTCATACAGTGTGGGAGTTGAACAGCGAATCAAAGAGGTAGCAGTAGAAAGACTGATTTTGCCTTTATGCTCAAAGCATATTTGCTGTCTTTGGACGTATGTATATGCTCATGGACATATTCTTGTCCACATGTTATGCTGTCTCAAAACAGTCAGGACCAGTTTTGAGACCTGCCCTAAGCCAGTAAGAAAGTGCCACATACGCCTGGGGCAAGTGTTTGCTTTGCAGTAGCCAGCCCTCGGCATAAGTCCTCTGATTTCTAGGTGCCTGTGTCACTTGGCAGTGTTTGTACATCTGTTGCGGTTCTAATCAGCACCGCCAAAATATGTTCAGTGTTTAAAAGCCTCCTCAATAATCTGAATGTTCCTTGTACAAACCAGGCTGAGTCACTGCCTTTGTCATGTTGCTTTTAGAATGAAATTCTGAGTGGCAAGAACAGAAATGTTTCAGCAAAGGAATGGAATGAAATGTTTACCTTCCTCTCCTGTGCCTTGTGCCAATTTCTCCAAGCCTGTGATTGTAATTAAATATCCCATATGTTGATACAAGTCTTCACTGTACTGCTCCTTGGTTCGTGCGTGGTGACCAATGTTTTTTGAGGGTTGGCAAGGCCATGACAAAGGAATTTATATTTGTACTGTGGATACCCAGTTCCTGTGAGCTGATAAAGTTTTATGGGCATTTTCGTCGTTTTTGCTTTTAAGCTTCTTGAAGCAGGCTGTCTTAGGCCTGCTCTCTGGATACATAGACTTCAGTTCACTTTGATACTGTGATTGATTCATTATTGTTCTTCCTTCAAGCAACATTGTCTCCAGGTGACAAGTTGTTCTGCCAGCTTTTTTATGTTTGTGAGGAAAATTGTCTATGTAGAGAAGTAATACTGCATATTTTTAACACCGCTACTCTTCTGCAAACCTGAGGGGAAAAATACTTGCCTTCCATTCTGCTTCTCCCAGTGTTTTTTTAAGATGTTTTTCCACTTTCAAGTTGTCATTTCCCTTGAAGCATTTTATCATTCTTTTCCTCAGTTAATACTGATTCTTCTCCCAGGCTTGTTTTTCTTTGTTGGGGCTTTGGTTCCCACGCATGTAATTGAAGACACTGACCACAGTATCTGTAGACTTGTAGGGTGAGCCAATATCCTGTGCTGTTCATCCTTTGCATTTTTTTTTAAATTTTGCCTCTGGGGTTTGTATTGCTGATGTTTCTGCTTCATCTTGCTGCCATTCTCAACTGTAATACAACTTGCTGAACCCAGCATGCTTTTGCCTGCTCTTTCATTTTCTTTTCTTCTTTTGTGAAATTTTTAATAGAAGGGAATACTTTTCCTTATTTGGCTGTTAAAATAACAGGACTCCGTTTAGGAAGGCTACGGGTCCTGATGTTACGAGGCAGTCCAGAGAGACCTCTTTTCCTTCACAGAGTCCCACCAGAGTAGCTGAGATTTCTCAAGAGAATGGAATGCCCAGGTGGCTCTGCTTGCAGGTTAGGTGACATCATTTATGTTTAGGTTTGAACAAGGTGAGGTATTTACTATACCCTCAGCAGGTTAACTGTTTTCCTAGAGTGAGGTCACTTTATCGTGGTCAGAATAAGAAAATGACAGTTGTATGAAGAATTATCTGAACTATTACTAAAAAGGTAAGTGACTGAAGCATGTTGTTTCTTCTCTCTTGAAGTTCTAAGTGTCAGAAATCCTATCCTGAGTCTTGAAGTCTCTTGGGCAGTGGCTTTTTGCTTATTGACAGCAACTTTACTTTGTGTGAGAGTAAGAATTGTTGTAAATAGTTTAAGCTGAAGTCATGCAAACCCTCAATTTCACACATCCACTGGCATTTCTTCACACACCTGTGTGCAGAATTTCACAGAATTATCACTTAGCCTGACAGGACCTAGTGTTTCTGTTTCTCTGTTCTCCAAAGGTGTTCACAAATAAAGAGTTTTTATTTCTTTTTCTGCAACCAAAATGAGAGACAAATAAGAGAGGGCCAAAGAAGTACAAAGATAATAGAGAAAATAGTGAGCACAAAAGGTTTAGGGGCAGGGGAAAGGGAAAGAAATTTATCAGAATAGTGTGAGAAACAATTAAAATTACCTGGCTAAACTTGATAGAATATTTCCTAAAGATAGGACCTGCCAGCAACCTTGGTTCCCTTTTGTTTCAGTCCTCCAAAGCATTGTTGTCAGAAGCCCCTGGTATCAGCTGCTCTGCAGTTTTTCCTGTGCTAACACATGCATTCTCTGTGCTTCCCCTAGTTTGCAGTGCCCTTCTGTGTCACAGACTCTGTTTCTGAGATAGTTGCTTCTTTCAGCCACAGGGCCTTAACAGGAGAAAGATGCTTGGAGGAATGTGGTTGTAGCACAAAAATTTTGCAAGTTCTTACGCTCATTTCCTCTCCTTAAACTGGCAGTATTTAGTTACTGGCAAACACATTGCCTCCAAGGTCTTTGTTGGAGAGTGTAAATACTGATTTGTGTGGTTTTGAGTTCCCCCCTCACCATTGTTGGGTGGTTTTAGTTGCTTGGTTTTTGTTTTGTTTTTGGGCAGGGAATTTGGAGGGAGATATTTGGGGGTTTTAACCTGTATGGTCAGCCTTGGCTTGTTCAGTGTTCATGAAACAAGTTCTGTAATGGAAGACATCTCAGGTTACATTAGATCTATAAAACCTTATCACTATATCAAGCAGGGGGTCCTACTGAAAAACAGAACATGATCAGTTGTATAAAATATATACAACTATATATATATTTTTTTAATATATATGTGTAAAATATCTGTGTAAATACACATCCTCTTGGGGTGTCTTTGACCTAAAAATGGCCTCTTTCCACTTACTGGATTTGTGGGGACCCTGTTATCTCTTGACTTGAGCTACTGCCACTTTTTGCTTTTGTTTTGCAGGAGAGGCTGAATGAAAAATGGCGGGGAATGAGAAGGATCCAGGGGTTTGTGTGTTTTCCCCTAAAATAGGCATGCTCTGATTCAGAATTAGTCTCAAAAGATGCATGTAGGAACCTATTACAGATCTTTTTTTGCCCGCACTGGGAAGAACCTTTCTTGAGACTTTGTGGAAATAGTAGTTTTAAAACCCCTTCAGATGAAATTGTCATATTTGATACAACATTCTGGAAACAAGACACATGAACCATGAGCATTCCTATGCCATTTGTAGTCATTGTCAGAGATGAAATACACTATAATGCAGAACTTTTCAGAACCTGCTTTTGAAATAACTGGTTTTGTGCTGTCTTCATACTACTGAAATATTTCAGTGTGTCAGTGAGCAGTGTTTCCATTTACTGCTGCTTCCCAGCAGGAAATCGGTCTGCTGACATAATTAATGAAAAAGGGAAACCCCAAAAGGAGAACAGTGCATGAAAGAGGCTGGAGACCTTTACAGTTTTTTGAAGGTAAGTTTTTCCTTACTTAGTAAGAGTAGTTTATTTTGGAAAACTATTTACACTGAACTAGCATTTGATTAAATCACTAGTCCACATTAAGACTTGCCTTCAAGCAACCATGGAGGTTTCCAGCTCTTATTTTCTGTTGTGTAAAAGCCATATTTTCACAGCCTGTGAGGTACCCATTCATCCTGCTATTGTTCAGGATGTAGAACTCCCACTGACAGCAGTGCAGAACTGTGTATAGAGGTAGGTGTCAGAACGCCGTGTTATGTCAGCAGACCGCAAGATGTTCTTTCATTTTGTGATTAATCACTACAATTTAATGGACATAGGCAGTGCAGGAAGACTTTAAATTCCCTTCAGCTGAGCTGAAATTGTCTTCTGTTTCAGTTCTTTTTCTGTTCTGCTGAAAAATAGTGTGATTTTCTCTGTTATCTGTATACCAGAAGTACGGTATCTATATATCAGAAGTAGTTTTTTTCTTTGGTTGTGGGTTTTGGGTTTTTTGTGTTACTGGTTTGTGTTTAAATGTAGACTTGTTATACCCGTGAGGCAAGGCTGACTGGGATGGCCATTTCTGGGATCCTGCATATAATCCATGTTGAAAACAGATAGAAAAAAATGGATACTGTAAGAAGACAGTGGCAGCTGGATACCAAGGGAGATGATGTGAGCTAGGTTGGCTCTTTTACGTGCTTTTTGCCAGTCTTGTTCTCTAGATAATTGCTTCGGTGTTCTTCCATTACCTTCTTTTCACCTAGTTGAAAAAATAAAGTAGGTGTGAACTACTGAGAGTTGAATCATGAGTGTTAGATCTTCCCCGAAGGCTGAGTTCCAATAAGTGTTAGGTAGTTGGTGTTTACAGTCCTAAAGTGGTTGCAGTATAATTCTAGTTAAATCCTCAGGCTTCTGAGGAACCTCGGAGGTTTTAAGGTAATCAGATAACATAAAGGATAAGATCTATAAGTTACGTCTTTCAAATGTAGAATACAGGTTTCTTTGTCTTCTGATCTCTTGAGCTTGCTGGTTAGTAGAGTTATCCAGCTTTAGAGAGTTTGTGAAGCCACGTTTATAGATAAAGCAACACAGAGATAAGGAGAACTTAAAACTCATCTACAAAGCTACCTGGCATTCTTTTCTCTGCTGTTTTCCAGATTTCAGTCTTGGAGCCAAGCATTCTTGATGTTGTGCTATTTATTGCAGCCTGGATTTAGAGGGATTAAAGTCACTAATGCAGGAGCTTCGCAGTACTGTTAATGCAGCAATGGAGAAACAGGCCTAATAAGGATGGACACATCCCTCTCCACTTACTGTACTAATGTGATCTTACTTTCTCTTGCCTTCCTAATTCCAGGTTTGAAAGAAGGGGGTCAGACCACGAAAAAGCTGTGACAGCTGTTTTCAGAGAAACACTTTTTTATTTGGTTTTTGATAGAGACTTTTTAGTGTATTGCATCATATGTAATTGCTTTAATTATTTGACAGTTCTTGTTTTTTATTTTAGGGAGGTGCAAGCAAGCCAGCGCTCTGTGGCCATAATTGCTGAGATGATCCATACAGCCAGTCTAGTTCATGATGATGTTATTGATGATGCAAATTCTCGCAGAGGAAAAAGGACACTTAATCAAATCTGGGGAGAGAGGAAAGTGAGTTTGCTAATAAGTGCAAGACTTGCCTTTGAGTTTCAGCAGAGCACAAATACCTAGAGGTTTGCAACGTTACTATCCCTAGGTCTTGGGGTATGTCAGAAAACATATGAAGAGGTGTGCACAGTTTGTGGGTGAGACAAATGTGTTTTCCTTTTCTGAACTGCTGGAAGCATTAGATATTGAATGATTAAAGTGTGTAAGTGTTGGGCCTGTTCAGCCTTGAGAAGAGACGACTGAGAGGGGCCCTCGTGATAAGTATCTGAAAGCAGTGTCAAGAAGATGGATCCAGGCTCTTCTCAGTGGTGCCAAGTATAGGACAAGAGGCACTGGACAGAAACTGATGGACAGGAAGTTCCACCTGAATATGGACGGATTGCCCAGAGAGGCTTTGGAGTCTCCCTCACTGCAGAAATTCAAGAACCACCTGGACACAGTCCTGTGCCATGTGCTCTGGGATGACCCTGCTTGAGCAGGGAGGTTGGGCCAGACCCGCTGTGGCCCTTCCAACGTGACCCATTCTGTGATTATTACTGCTTTTGCATTCCCTGTGCCGTTCTCTGCAGTGCTGTTCAAATACTTTCAACTTGTATCTCATCCTGAACGCTGATCAGCGGGGTTTTTTTTGAAAGTGGTGTTTCTTCACAGAGCATTACAAGAAAGGTCTTCACCAGAAAATGCAAGGAAGGAACTTAGGGCAATTCAGAGTTCACATGGCGTAACAGCCACAATAGAATGGTCAAATAGAGAACTAACATTCAAAAAAACTTCATAGGCAAACACATGTTCAGGTACTGCATACAGGGAGGACAGTGCTTATACAGAAAAATATAAACAGCACTGTAAGATAGGGATTCAAAACTTAACTCAGATTTCAGTATTTGGTTATGTGTTTTTTCTCTCTTAAAATGAGATATTTGTGCTTTATGTAGGAAAGTTACGTGATGTGAGTAGATCTGACAAATAAAGGAAATTGTACTGTCTGTAGTAACACAGGAAAAGACTTAAGGGATCAACTTGTTGTTGTTGTTGTTCTTAGGCTGTTCTAGCTGGTGACTTCATCCTCTCAGCTGCTTCTGTAGCTTTAGCACGAATTGGGAATACTACTATCATCTCTGTTCTAACTCAGGTGATTGAAGATCTGGTGCGTGGTAAGGTCTTTTCCTATTTTTATCTTCCGATTTGCTTGCCTAGGCAGTAAACCCACAAATAAAACCTCCCATCTGTGCAACTTTTTAGGTGAATTCCTCCAGCTGGGTTCCAAGGAAGATGAGAATGAGAGATTTGCTCACTACCTCGAGAAGACTTTTAAGAAGACAGCAAGTCTGATAGCAAACAGTTGTAAAGCAGTATGTACGTCTGTCTCTTCTGAAGTTAACATACCATACTGTAAGCTTCACAGCTAAACTCCTAGTATTGCTGTTTGCTCTGGAGACCCTCCAAAGCAAACCCTTGAAATGGTATTCTGCCAGAATCTGAATGGGTTTGACATTGTGAATTTTATCACAGTTTAGCTGTGTAGCCTCCAATATTGGTTTTCACTTTTTCTTTGCGTTTTTTATTTGTACACAGATTTATTGTTATTCTTACTTTAATGAAAATAAGGTTCGAATAATCAAAACAGTGGCAGTCTTTATGAAATTCTGCAACTTTGAGACAGTGCTTTTAATCTCAGTTGATCATTTTTGAACCTATAATGTAATTTTAAATCATCTTTGACATCTGGCCCTACTCATTGGTGTTGAATGAGACCTTAAATGGTAACAGTGGGAGGAAACAATTAATTCATAGAATCAGTAAGCTGAGTTGGAAGGGGCTGATCAGGATCATCAAGTCCAACTCTTGGCCCTGCACAGGACACCTCAAGCATCACACCTTGTGCCTGAGAGCATCATCCAAACACTTCCTGAACTCTGTCAGGTTTAGTGCTGGGACCACTTCCCTGGAGAGCCTTTTCCAGTGCCCAGCCACGCTTTGTGTGAAAACATTTTCCTGATATCGCTACATCACATTGCAAAAAATGAGAAGCGTGTACTTCTTGATTTGTCTGGGGGTTTTAATTATCAATTGCTTTATCCAACCCTGTCACTCGGTTCTGTTACTGGATTGCAAAAAGATCCAATTGAAGACGATGTTGTTACTCAAAAATAGATGTTCAGTTTTAGTGCAGAAAATGGAGGTGGGTAATAGTCTCAAAAAAAGTTTTCTCTGCAAAATCTCCCCAAAAGAGAGTTTTGATTATTCTTTTTAGTGAAAGGCAGTATAGCTGATGGATTCTATAGCAAGAGGGAGTTCTAAGAGAATTAGACTGAAAATCAGTGCTGGAGTGTTAATCATCTTCCTTTGTTCTCAGAGAACTGGTACATTTGTGCAACAGCAGTTGAAAATTGCTTATATGAAAAGGATCACATAGAATGAGACACACAGATTTTGGGGGAGGGAAAATATCTTTCATTCTAGTTGGAGGAAAGAAGTTAAGTCTTATGGATTGCTCATATTAATGGCAATATGACCCTGACAATTTTCTTTTGCAAGTCGTCTTTTGTATCAGTAGGCACCTGGACTAGTAAAGAGCATCACATAATTCTGCTACCCTAAAAAAAACATACACAAGTTTTTATATTCATTTTGACAGTCTGCCTAAAAGAATCTTTGCAGATAGAAATCGCCTTCTCACTGGGTGGATTCTCCTTACAAATGTCTAAATTAAGCTTTTTCCTTTTTGTGACTTGCAAGAGTTAAGGATTTAAGCACTTCCCTCGAGATTGAGGCTGTGATGCTGGTGAAGGAAGTGTTTGGCTGCTTTTTTTCTAGTGGCTGGTCTGAGTTGTTGCATTGCTGAATTGCTGGAATTTTATATGCTGTAAAATTTGTGTTAGAAAGGAAAACTGAGAGAGGAGGTATGTCTTTGTGGCAAATCCTTACTTGGTGCACACAGTACTAATGAGTTGAATATGTATGTTTCCCTCAGTTTCTTTCTGCATGGATTAGGAGAGCTCTGTTGATAGCAGTTAAAAGGGATTTTTTTGTTTGGGATTTGGGGGGTTTTTTGTGCGTGTGAGTGTTGAGATATTTTTGTTTAGATGGCTTTGGCTACTGAAGAAATGGAATCAGAAGGGAGTTCTGTTTTCTGTAGCAAAAATAATAAGCAGGATCATCAGTTCTAGCTTGAAAGGAAATTCAGTTAGGGAATCAAGAGTATTCATATCTTGTTTTCAGGGACAAAAGTAAGAGGAGAGATTATGGGTTTTTAAAGCAGTTCAGTTCCTGTTAATGACAGGAAAAAACTGATTTGTTGCTGTGGGTAAATAAAATATAAGTATTAACTGGAAAGAAGATGTCAAACAAGTTCAGGTGGCACCTTAGAATTCCACGGTGCCATGCTTTAGAGATGGAAGGGTAGAGTATTCCTGGAAAGATGTCTAAACAAGACATACACTGTAATAGATGTCTATATTATAATATAATATATGTCACTGTAATAGATAGATTCTGTACCACCAAAGCATTACTGCATTTAAATCAAAATCCTTTATGTTAGGACTTGGGGACAGAACAGTCTGTTCAAGATGCTAAGAGCCACTCCAGTCTCCGGTTTATTTCTACAATAGTTCTGCATGGGGGAATGTCACCAAAGTTTCAATCGAAGTGTATTGTAAAAGGAAACAGTGGCAGATGGCCCAGAGTTATTGAAGCCTTAGTTACTGCAAGGCATTTTTCAGAGAAACACGAGGTGACTTCAGTTCAAGAATTCAGAAACAATAAAGCTGAAGTGGAATTTCTGTTTAGTCATCAGGCCAGCTGGAGATAGCAAAATAACTTGAGCAGGTTTTCTGTCCTTTTTAAACCCTGCTGTAATGTGAATTCCGGAGCCTCATAAAGCTGTTTATATTTTGCACAGTATACTTTCAGGTGGGGGATTAAATCATGCTTGCTTTGAGGTAAGTGTAAAGGTGCACTAGAGATTCTTGGTTTCTGTATTAGGAGGAAGCTTGTGCCTCCATCACCCCCTCCTCAGGAGTAGTTCCCAGGAGGGTTTGAGGAGCCCAGAGGAAGTCAGTGGCAGTCCCGGCAGCAGTGGAGGACAGACATGAGGAGGGTGCATCGCTGCCAGTGCAGCAGCACATCCAGGGCAGTGGCTGTGAGACCACAGCGCACAAGCTCAGACAGAGTGAGATTTTTCATCCTTGAAGATGCTCAGAAACCAAATGGACACAGCTCTGGGAAACCTGATCTAACTGTGAAGTAAATGCTCCTTTAAGCAGATGACTTTCAGAGTTTCCTTCCAACCTAAACTATTCTGTGATTCTCCTGCAAAGAGGAACACTGCTCCTGTCTAGAAAAATGGTGGTGGATGAGCCAGGAATGAGAAGGCAGGAACCTGACTGCTTCTGGAGAGGAGAAAGACTGGAAAGGGGGAAGATTTTAGAGCCTTTTCCTTTCCGTGGAGTCCACAAATCTAGGAGTGCAAGAACAAACACTGCTTGTAGTGTTTTTTAAGCATGTTCTGACACAGCAGCAGGTTTTTCCTCTCTGACCTACAGAGCACTGGTAGAGATGTTCAAGTGCTTTCAACTCCAGTTGCCGTATTGTCACATAAAATAGCAGAGCAGGATGTATCTACCCAGAACCGATGATGTATTTTATGGATGTGAAATTCAGTAAAGAGGCAAAATTGGTTTATAGTCTCTCATATAACATAACAGAAACAACTTGTTACTGCAAAAAGTGTGTTTGAAATAACACCAAGCAGATTGTCTTGCTTTGCTGAATTCAAAGAACCTTTCTAAAGAATTTGTTCCACTTGGTATTAGGAAGGACTTTTCATCATGATTTAGTGGAGGGACAGGCCTGAATTCTTGCAACCTTAAATTTGTCATGAACCAGTCATACCTGTTTGGGGAGCTTTATCATTTAAACACATGTCATTGTAGTGACTTCATTATCCTGGTTTGTATTTGCTATTATCCCAGGACGTTATCCCAGTACAGCTCCAGTCAACTCCATGTGGGAGTGACAGGCTGCCTGGCTGCAGCCCGGCCAGTGTCCAGCTGGGGGCAACAATCTACAAGAGCACTTTGAGAAAATTGAGTCCTTGAAGGAACTGTCTGGTAGGCACAGCCCAGACGTTGCAGGTTTATGATGTGGTCATGGTCAGAGGGTTGCTCACTTGAGGATGACTAGCAAATCAAATCTCCTGAATTTTTAACTTTTTTTTTTTTTGGTCTTTTTTTTGTCTATGAACAAATAATGACATTTCAGATTAAATGAGGAAGCTCTTTACATGGCACTTCCTCTCACCCTCTGCCAGCTAGTGCCCACTCTGACCCTTTGCTATTAACCAGGATTTTGTCACTGAATTCCATATTTTAATCCTCCACATGGAATGAAATGTGGTGGTGGGTAAGGATTTCCTTGAAACAGGGTAGGTGCAGTCCCCCTGCCATGTTGATACTATGTGATTTATATTACAGAAGCAGCCAGAAGTTTGCATCATACAGCAGTAGATGTTACGTCTTCGGGCAAATACTGCTATTTAAGAGACAAGCATCAAAAGGAGGATAAAAGGGCGAAATGCTCTACTTTGATAGACCCTAGCAACATCTGTTTAAATATATCATAATTTGCATTTCACTCTGTTTAATAGCCTTCAGGATTTTGTATGATTATTAGAGATAAGTAGCATTATTTTCCTGCTATAATGTCCTCCTCTTTTAAATAAAATTGGGGAATGTATGATGCTGTTAAGTCCTCAGTCAGCCAGATTCCTCTGGGGTTTAGTTATTATCCACAGATGCAGGTTATGACTGGGAAGTGTTCTGATGCTCAGATATGAAGTGCACTGATGCATGAAATAATCTCTCATTTTGTGCAAGTTACATCACATTTATTGGGATATAATGTTGTTTCTTATTTCCATCTTCACGTTCACCTTCAAAGCTACTACTGGACTTGCTTTTAATTTGTGTTTGGTTTTGGGGTTGGAGGTTTTTTTAATGATCCTACCTTGCATAGTCTTAAAGAGGAATTTAGATAGATAGATATATAGACACACACACACATACGTATTTTTATATTGTGTGGTTTCCCTATTATATGTTTTTAGTCTTAAGTAAAATGTATCTTCACTCCTTGTGTTAGTCACAGCAGATTTGGAATGCCTGCAGTAAACCAGGGTGGATTTTTGTCCCCTGTTCCTAATTGGTTTATTGAAGGTTGAAATAAATCTGAGTATTTAAATTTGACCAACCTCATTTTGCAAAATGTATAATCAGTACATAAATGCAAAAAGCATAAATGCCCTTACTTTGAGGCAAGATAGTAATTCTCAAACCTTAGTTACTGTCCTGCATTTTAGTTTTATGGAGTTTATGCAGCAAAATTTCTGTCTCTCAAGTAGTTGATTGTACATTCAAGTAAAATGTTTTGTTTATCTCAGTTTAGTGATACTTTTGTCAGCTTGATGAGCTTTCTTCATTTGCTGTCTTTTCTTTGCCACTAATTATCCCTCAGTACCTTTGTTTGCAAGCTAATCAACTCATCTTCCTGAGCAAGTCAGATACAGTTAACATCACTCTAAAAATAATCTTCCTTATCTCAACTGCCTCCCTCCTGTACTGGGTTCAACACATCCAGCTTTGTGATCTTTTATGAGACATGTAATGTCCATTTATCTGTTGTCTGACCTGCACTTACCCCCTGGCTGATTTATGTATGTAATTAACTTAATTTCCCCAGCACTGGACTGTATATGACTGCTACCCTGCATGTGAAGTGCATCCACATTTCTTCTCTCTTTATCTTTATATTATAATTTCTAAGCCTGATAAATACTTAATGAAGCTAATATCTTTACAGATTTGAATGTAGTTTTAATACTGCACTGCTGTTCAGCCTTGTTCTGGTAAGCTTGGCTAGTTGTGTGTCTCCATGAACAGAGATCAGCCAGAATGTGCCTGAGTCAGCTTTTTTTCACCTTTCCCAGATCCCTCCTGCCTGTGCTGGCTGTATCACACCTATGGTCAGGGGCTAAAAGTGGATGCTAACTAAAGCTTTCTATTTACTTGGGGTTTTTGTCTTTTCAGGTTTCAATTCTAGGCTGCCCTGATCCCAAAGTTCATGAGATTGCATACCAGTATGGAAAAAACGTTGGCATAGCTTTTCAGGTAGTGTTTTTGTTGAACTAAATGACATCTAAAATCTAAACTTCTCCAAAGTGCCTTAGAAATCAAAGTGGGCTGTCTTAATGCTTCATACAAATCTTGTCTTTAACAAGGATTATTCTGCATTTAGCTATGATTTTTAAAACAGAAATTTTAAATAATCTGTATGTTCGTTTTTTCCAGCTGATAGATGACGTGCTGGATTTTACATCGTGTGCCGACCATCTGGGGAAACCAACAGCAGCAGATCTCAAGCTTGGATTAGCCACAGGCCCTGTCTTGTTTGCTTGTCGACAGGTAAGTCAGCAGGAAGCTGTTTCCTCGAAATAAAAAGTATAAACTACTCCTCACTGGACCACCTGAAACACATCACATCTCCAGTGTCAGTGATGAGCGTGGCTTGGGCACGTGTGACAAATCAGTGTGTTCATGATCAGATGGATTCTGTGCACACACGAGTTCTGAGAAACACCTTCCTGCACAACTCTCCTTACTGTTAGGCTCTTGCAGGTATTCAGAGAGTTTTAGCATGTTTTCTCTAGGTTATTCCTAAGCAGCTTCTTGCTTGTGTTTTTTCCTGAGACATCTTGTTCTTCCCAGCCTTGACTATGTATGTAGGCTTTTTAGCTTAGTTCTGGGATTTGTATCCATCTGGGGCCAAGAACTGAAATCCTTGCCTTGCTTTTAGGTGGGTACCTTTATTTATTGGATTTGATCTCTTCATATCTTTGTCCTCAAGTATTACCCAGTTACAAACATGGGTAGCTTTCCTGTCTGAAGGTTGGATAAGAGAAAAAGGAGTGTCATAAATCAAAGAAGCTTAAAATTGGTCACGATTTTCAGTGCCTTAAAAATTATTTGGAGGAGCAGAATGAAAACAGAAGTGCGAGCAGCACAAAAAAAAACATTAAAATTGTTGCTAATCCATAAACAGGAAAGAAACTGGTTTAATTCCTTGTTTGAGTGTCTTGTTCACCAGAGGCAAGCAGATTTGGGACTTAGAAAGCAGTCCTTCCTACCAGGCTTCACAGTGTGATACAAAAACTGGCACAATTAGTTCCAGTAGAGCTCTCATCTATGATCTCTCAGTGGAATTGCTTAGAGCTTGACATTAGAAAAGTTTTAAATCATTTAAAAAAAACAACAACTTTGACATTTACTTCCCCCTCTTAAAGAGCCTGTGGTGGGGGTGGGTGGAGCATGCACATCTGTTTGCTTCCTTATCCTTTGGGCATTTACAAGGATCTGTATCTCAGGAAAGACAGGGGAGCACCGAGTATCAGCCAACTGCCAAGGCAGATGAATGCATATTGAGAACAACCTTCTCCATGTCCTCAGTGTCTCCCCACAGACTCATCTGGGGGATTCACAAGCATGTTCTTGAATCATTATTTCAGAATTGTGTCATCAGCAATTGGAACCATCCAAAGATCAGTGAGACACTCAGGTAGAGAGAGAGGATAGAATTATGAAACTGTTTTTGTGTGTGCTAAAGCCATGTGCAGAGGGAAACGACGCGTGTTGCAAATACCCAATTTTGGCAGAGAATGGGTGACATTCATTGTCTTGTGGGTGTTGAATATTCAAATTTTTTAATTAAAACTACTCCTTATTAATTTGTTTGGGTTTTCTTTCTCTGACTTTGAACGTCATCTATCTTTTAATTAGCTTTACAAGATAAATTAGTTCATAATATAGAAACACAAGAGAAGAAAATCTGTCACTCCTATTTTAAAATCTTGTTCTTTGTAGGTCACCTTTAAATGCTTTTCCTCATTTATATCTTTGATAGATGGGAAGTGTACGTTTTTGCATTGAAAGATAATGTGACCATCTTATAAAGTTTTCTGCATTAGCCAGAAGGCTTCTTTGCTGAAACTTTCCTGCTGTTTTCGAGAAATGGGAAGAACAGCACTGTAAAGGAAAGGCCTTGTAGAATCATGGCTCCGGCCTGTTACTTAGGCTAAGTAGAAAAGGACTATGGGAGAGTGACTTGGCTAGAATAGAGGAAGTGAGGCATGCTGTGTGACTGCCTCGTGTTCACTTCGTGGTGTGTGGTGGTTGGTTAAACTTGGTTTGTTGTGCCTTAAAACGATGTAAACGGATAACTGGCTAACGGCGTAAAAAGGCCGGGTTTTGGCAATAAACGCTCTCCTTGCACCTGCCTGGGGACTCCACGCCGCTCGTTATCTCTACACAGCACTACAGACTTAACTGATATATAAACAAAGCACAAGTGCTAAAACAAGGGGGAACTTCAGCAGACACTTACCTATGCTGCTACTAAAAGATATTTCATATATTTGTATCTGAGAGAACAAACTCATGAGTCAGGATTGAAGACAGTCCAAAGTGTAATTATTAATTATAGTCTGTCTTTTCTCTTCAGATTAGTATTACTGCTATCCTTTCATGTAGCTGATACTCCTCGAGTTGTCTTCCTGACAAACGTTTTAGTTTCTAATGTGCTCTGGATCTTCAATGATAGATGCCTTTTCTTCCTATCCTCTTCCCTCCCTCTGAAATACATCTTTGTGCATTAGAATATAAAGGAGAAAGAAATGTTTAGCTTGATATGAAACCTAATTTATTCAGTATTTAAAGTTAGGTCACTCAGTTAAAAAAAAAACCCACCCCATTTATTTTTTAAGGAAATTCACTAGTGTATGCTACTTCTAAAGCTACTCTTATACTAGTACAGCTGAAGAATGAGGGTTTATTTTTATTATAAGCATTCCTGTGAAATGCTGATGTGCTGCCCACTAAATACACAGCGTTGCTAATAACAGCTCTGTCTTAAAAGTTTGGGGATTTTCATGTCCTTTAGTGCTTAAATATAAAAAGTGATCCAGTATGCATCCTATGTAATTGTAAATATGAATAATGTGAAAACAGATTGCATGACACTGCAATTAAACTGTCATTACCTGGGAAGGAAGCTAGGATCTAGAAAAAGCCATGATTTTCTTCTTTTAGATAAAATGTGAGTCACCACTGAACTTCTGAATGTAACTCCAAGACTGTGTATGAGTAATAGGAAAATGTCACAGCACTGAGGGGTGCTACACGTTTGTACCTGAACAAGGTTGTAAAGCTGCAGTTTCAGGACCAAAGGTGTGCAAGGAAAGCAGATCATCGTTTATAAGTGTACAGCAATAACATCTTTATTTGACTCTAACCCTTTCAGGCAAGATGAACAAACAGCTCTTTGCCTTAAAAAGAATTCTTCTGTGGAGTAGCAGCCTTGAGTTGTGGCCTTACTTTGTTAAGCACTAGGTTTTTTCTGTTTCTAGGCTGTGTGAAGAAAGAGGCTGCATATTTAAATAAGTGATGTGAATTTCTCAAGACAACTGACTTGAGTTACCTACTTGATTTGTAGGGAATTGAGGATGCAGTGCTAACTACAAATGCTATGTGACTGAAAACAAAATAACTTATAGTTGTCATTTTTCTCTTACTAAAAAAAAAAATTTGTGTATATAAAATACCAGTACAATGGAAAATGTAAGAGGATCTAACAGCCAGAGTTACCACGAGGAGGTTTTAGAAGTTGAACTGTGCAATATTACAACAACAAACATCTTGGGTTCTTTTGTACATGTAAGGGAACAGGGGCTTCTTCTAGGAGTGCCAACACTAACCATCATTTGTGATAGAAGAATATCTGATGCACATTGTATACCAGGTAGTTGCCACATCAGAAGTTGCCACACTGGAGCATCTGCTTAACATGGTAAAATGGCAGGTGCTGACTTCTGCTACCAATGGGCTACAGCCAGCAGAGCCAGGATGGTTGAAGTTTTAAATGCTTGGGCTCTGCTGTACTATAGTCCTATGCAGACCACAACTATGAACCTAACGCTATATCTGTAGCAACAACAGTGACAGGGGAAGGGGGCTGTACTTTGGTGTCATTCTGACCTTAGCATGGCAGGCAGCTACATGGAAAAAACTCAAAAGCAAGTACAAACCCTTCTCCCTGTGTGCTTAGTTTCCAGAAATGAATGCTATGATAATGAGGAGATTCAGTAAGCCAGGAGATGTTGAACGTGCATGGAAATACGTGTTACAGGTAAGACTGATACCAAATATTGCTGCTGTCCCTGCTGCTCAGTCTGAAATTCATCGTCCCTGAAGTAAAATACGTCAAATACCTGCTGAGTAGCTTGCAGTGTACAATGCCAAGTTAGAACCCCTCAGCTCTCCTACTGGCACAGTATTTTAGCAGAAATGGTAGGTACTGAAGAGGTTTTTTTTCTTTTTTTCCCTCCAATAGCATAAAATCCACGTCATAGTAAGTAAAAAGCTCATGCATGAACTCAGTTCCTTCAGCTGGGGCATAGCTGTATCCAACAGCTGGTATAAGTGGCACATAATTACCAGTCAGTCTTGTAACTGCAGTGCACACTCCATCCCAGTTTTAATTGACTCTGGTCTAAAAAGACTGAGTAATGATCTGTGCAAAATTAATACCTATTTTTCAGAATAGCATGGGGTTTTTGTACATCTCTATTTAGGGCAGGAGGGGAAGGGATAAACCATTAATTTCTAGTTTGTTATTAATACCAGTGCTGTTTTTTAAGTCACTTACATTTAGCATGTATGAGTTTTAGTACCTTGGCAGTTTGGGGATGGTTGGTGGGCTTCCCTGGTGTGTTAAGAGTACTTACTGACCTTAAAACTTCCCCTTGTGACTGGAAGAGGCAAAAGGCAGGAGGAGGCTGATCAGTTCTGCATTTCCTTTCTCTGTTTCCTTCCCTCAGAGTGATGGTGTGCAGCAAACGACCTACCTCGCCCAGCGCTACTGCCACGCCGCGACGCGCGAGATCCGCAAGCTGCGGCCGTCCCCCGAGAGAGAGGCCCTCATCCACCTGACAGAAATGGTTCTCATGCGAGACAAGTGAGAGAACTCCTTCCACTCATTCTGGCAGCTACTTACCAGACTGTGCCTAAATTTATTTCAAAAGTTACTTGCTTCCAACACAAGCTACCAAAAATTATTTTTTTAAAAAAAAACCTCCTTTTTTTTTTTTGAAGTTCTACTTTTTTTTTAAACAAAAGTTTAGAGTGTTTTACTGTAGGAAGCCATGCAATTCAGAGCAAATCAAACTGTGCTGTACAATTGTTTTAGCAGGGGCTATTGATTGTGGGGGATGGGGAAGATGTTTACATGTTGATGCACAAAGGCCACAATGAGAATAAATATAAATCAGTGTATGAAAACTGAAGCTGTTCCAAATTTCACTTGTTTACACTAATAAACAGAGCATGCATGTGCAGGAGCTGGTAAATTCCTGTGAGGAGAGATGGTTTGAATGCTTCCCTGGCTGTTTAACAGCAAAAGCATCTGGAGTTGTATATAGAGAGACTGGTTTACTGTAAAAGACTACATGTAGATTTTAATTGGTTATATGCAGCAGTGAGTTCCAGTTCATGCTATTGGTGGCTACTTGCTAGCAGTTAACATGATGCAGAATTTGAGACTACCACATGAATGCTTTTGTTCAGAAAATGGAAGGCTCAGTATTTCTAACTCACACTAAAAATGAATGATGCACCAGCCAGTCAAACCTGCAACTCCATCACTTTCCATCACTCACGTACAGAATATATTCAGTACCTTCCCAGAAGCTGGCTTTGAAGTCCCAGACACATTCCTCTCACAGTAATTACCCAGTACTACCACATTCCTTCTCAGGTTATTTCAGCCACAGAATCTGCAGAGGAGGGAAGCACAGACTCTCTGGCTATCTGTGCCTGTGATCCCGTAACACAATGGCCAAGTTCCTGTCACATGTGTTCCCCTGGGTGCTATCTGGAGGACAGCCTGCTCCCTCTGCTCAGTGGGGCACCTCACAGAGCCACACAGAGAGAGTTCCCACACAGAACTGTCAGGTACAGAGAGTGTCCAGCTTACTGCATGCAGGTAACTCAATTCAATCAAGAACCCTCACTAAAATTAAATGTTGGCAGAAAAGAACTTTTAAAGAGTATGTATAAGTGTGTAATTCAGGTTTCAGATCTAATTTATTTGCCCTCTGTCAGTGATAAAGTCATGTTACAAACATTTGCTTTTTAGTACATTGTCTGGGATAACACAGCCATGATTTTGCTACGTTAGCATTCCAAACTTCTTTGCCAAGCCAACCAAGAAAGTAATGGACAAGACCTTTGGTTCACTTATATATTTATGAATGGAAAAAGTCATAATGTAAATTTACTCATTAAAAAAACTTGGGTACAAATCACACATACATAAGACCACCCATTTTTTGAATCACATGGACACCTTAGACCCAAACAACTCATTGTAATAGACTTTAGTGAGAATACTCCAGGTAAAGATTACAACAATTGGAAGCATCTTGGATTTTTAAAAAAGTATATTTCAATACATAAGTTTGTATGCATGCTTTAAACAAATATAGTTCAAGAATGAGCAAAGAGTCTAAACAAAAAGTAATATGACCAGCACTAACATTAAACTTCTCATCCAGGTTTTAATATGTTAGTCTAACGTAGTGTTAGTTACCATGCTGTACTGAAAAATGTAATGGCACAATCTGATCATGGTTCATTAAATATTATACCCTACTTCCCCATAATATTTAGGCTGGTCATAAAATTAACAATGCATAAGTAAATAAGTATAACCAGTTATAGACAGTTGCTTGTTTTACAAATTGCCATCAGGTAAGACATACTGGTCCCCAGAGACTCAGAGATGGACATTCAATCATACCATTAAAACAGTATGGCCTGAAGAAATGGGCACAATTTTTTGAAAGTATATTAAGACAATTCTGTTAGCTTTTAGTTACCCCTTGTAAATAATCATGGTATGACTTGAATACAAGACCAAACTTTGAAAAGCAAAGGATTTTAATCGGCATAGTGCATGATTGATTCAACGTAATTCCCAGGAAACAAGCCAGTTACTCGATTGCAAACTCCTTCATACCAGCCGTCATCATTCTTCTTTATCACATAAATGATTGCACCCTCCATAAACGACAGCTCATCATCTTTGTCCTTTGTATAGTCATATATAGCAACAACTGTGGAATGAACAGGGACACATTTAGCATTTTATTAATAGCAACAGTATTAAAAAACAATTGTACTTCAGAAAATGTTAAAAGATTAGTTTGCTGTCGTGGGATTTTCAATAATGAATTCACATGCTTTTCCTGTTGAACATTAAGCCCAGAAAATGGAATTTTACTCTCCTTGCAACATTAGCTAGCAGTAAGAAGTGGGTGGTGACTACACTGAACACTCAGTTAAGCTGCTGACAGAGAAGTACGTCCCGACTGTGACACAGTCAAGTGGAGCTTATGGACACTTAAAAGCTGAACTAGGGAATAACTGACTTGTGTGGTACCTGTTTCTGATCAGATTACCTCAAAAGCATACGGATCCCTTAATATGAATCTCTGGACTAGAACATGGCTAAAAAAAATTTTACAAAAATCATTCCACTACAGCCTCTGCTTGCACCTCATTGTGGCCTTGCACACATCACTGCAAAAGCCATTGCACACAAATGAATGGTCTTTCCTACAGAGCTTTTATGTCGTAAGGAGTTCTGGCGTTACTTTTCAAGGAGCTGCACTGAGTGCAAGTAGGAAAGTTACTGAAGAAGAATGTAGAAGCGACATCTGCTATTTTTCAGTACCTGCTTGGTGAATACTTTACTCTTACCAACCTCCAACTTGCTGTGTGCCATTAACAAAGCAGAGATTTCCGCAAGGAAAGAATGTTGCCACCACCAACAGTGGAGTTAAAAACTAGCACCGTGACTGTACAGACCTCAAACATCACAGCCTTACCCTTCAAATTTTAATATGGATTTATGCAATTGATCAGCTTTATGAATTCCAAGAATCCATTATTTTACACCTACATATATTCTCAGATATCTGATGTCTTAATGCCTGGCAATGATGGGCTGCATGAGTTACTTTCATCCCATGGGTATGTCCTGCACACAGTCCCACTCCAAGTGAAGATGGAACACAAGAGCTCTGCCACAAATAACACAGGTACTCAGCCCCATTTTGTACTCACTGCAGCACGAGAAAATGGAGAAAACTTTTAATGAGAAAACTGGCAGCACTGCTGCTGACAAAATGGTCAGTGCCACAACACAGGCAACTCCACAGGCAGGAAATCTGCTTCTCCATTACTCATGGGAAGAGATGTTTACTATGTGAGTTCATACCTAAGCACAGTTCACAGTCTGCTGATCTGGAGTCACTGATAAATCTCCAAGGAGACCTCAACACATTTTATAGTTCAAAGTCTAATAATCCACTCTAGTCATCTAGTTTGATGGGATAAATACAGCTTGGAATTTCTGTCCATTTTGCAGCAGTTTGTAGATGACTGCCCAGCAATCCTGAGGTAGGTACAGTCCAACTCATCAAAGATGAAAGCCATCCAATTTACATCTGTTTCTCCTGAAAAAGCTTTCTTTTTCATCCATTCTAGAATGCTTGAAGGTATTTTATGATTTGTCCAAAGAAGGATTATGTCTTGGCACATTAGGTGTAGCCACAAACCAAGGAAAGCACGGTTGGTTGGAGTTCTGACTTAGGAGGGACAATGACTGTTTTCATCAGACTCATGCTAAGTCCTTCATTCCCTTCAGATGCCATTAATCCTCCAATATTGCACTAACACAGCTGCAACACTTCTCTTACCTTTCTCTATATAGTTTTTAGGTGCCCAAGCAGGATCTCCATCTGCATAGGGATCGCTGTACTGCACAACAGCAGCCTCCTCATCCTCATAATCCACGGGGGGCGGGGGTGGAGGAGGAGGAGAGTCATCAAACATCGGCATCTCATCGGGAGGCGGCGGCGGGGGAGGAGTCGGGCTATCAGCAACTAGAAACATTTGGAGATTACTGTTTTTTCTTAAATCAAGACAGGGTGGAGATGCAAACAAACCTGAGGCTGTACACTGTAAATAAAAGGGCTGGGGGGGACACACACAGCATGCACTATAATACCATGCACTGATTAGAAACAGAGGCTTTGTATTAACAACTACAACACACAACTATATTTGTTATTAGTAGTCAAATCTATGTATAAATGCTACTAGAGTCAAAGCACATGCTGCGGGGCATAAGCTGAACATCAGCAGAGAGGAAAGCTTCCTGCTCCAATGTCCATGCGCTGCAGCGTTAGCTATGGAGGACTCCGAGTGGCACCCTCTGAGCCAGGCAGCAACAGGCCTCTGACTGGGCCAGCAGCTTGATTGGTTTTTAACAAATCCTTTGTCTGTAGCAGTCACTTTAATTTACTTCTGAACACTGCTTCCTTGGATTCCTTCTCTCTCAGAGCTAGCATTAGGGAACGAAAAGATCTGGTGTGGATCATAAATAGTAGTCTCTTCCCTTTTTTAAGATTTAACCAGGTAAGAGGAAGCCAAGTAATCCTTCTGCAGAAGAAAAGCTTTGTACAGATCCTTATCTTGCAGACTAGCTTGTGTGTGTGCACACATTCAGGATTCAATAAATAAATGGAAAACTACAACAGGCAGCTGCTGCTCTTAGGGAGAAAGTGCTCAAGGAATTAAATGTATAATCCAAAATGTCAAATCCCTGCCCTGAGATTCTCCAATCAGCAATTACAAGTTGCTTCGGGAAAGGGAAAAAGAGAAAGGCATTATGGTACAAATCATTATTAAAATCAGTTCATTAAATTAGTTTCCAGTAACATTCACAGCAGCTGGCAGAGAAATAGATGGCACACTCAGATGCAACACATCAAGTCACTTTATCCTATTCCTAGGGAGATGTGGTCCACTACACATGGACCTAGGTGTAAGCCCTATGAAGCCACAAGTTACTGAAAGGAAGCTACTGGTACTAGCATCAACTTTGTTACCTTAGCAATACAGATTCAATTTCAAGAGATCTGGGATTCTGCACACTGAAAACATAGGCTGAAAACCACTGCTCTAGGCAGGGTTTGATGGAACAAGGCATCAGGCCCCAGAATGTGCAGCTCCAGCACACAACTTTTGAAAAGAAAGCCAAGCAACAGAGAAAGAACAACATTGCACTGAGTGAAGCTCATGCTGATAGTAACTGCTGTAACTGTGACTGCTGATAGTTACAATGGCACTGGAGATCAGAAACCGGGTTTTTGTTTGCTTGAACACCTTTTACTTTTGGCTGGTCACTACTCTAATGGTGACTTAACCTTTGCTCTTCAGCCCCATGCCCCTGACAAGGGGCTTGGGCACAGCTCCCATATCCTGTCTGGGTCAGACTGGCTGCACTGGGACAGGTCTGGCACCTGCTGCCAGGGGCAAAAGGGGGCAGGAGCTGCTGGGGCAGGGGCTGCCTCAGCCTGTGCATCCAGCCCGCTCCCTTCCCTTGAAGGGCCAATTCTTCACCTGCAAGCCCAGCTCCTCTTCAACTTGACCAGCTGAGCTGAACACCCCACAGCTCTCTCCATCAACAGGACTGGCTGCCACTGTATTAGTGATTCCTCTCCCATACAGAAGCCCATTTATGTCACTTGGAGACAGACTAACAAAGTCTTTGGCAGAGTGAATGCTATGTCCTGCCCATTACTGAATAGCACTCACAGGCAGGCTTCATTAATCCACCACAGACACATGACAACACCGTTTATGAATGGACTGGTTTTGTGCTGCAGTTTCAGCACATCTTCCACAAAATGTATTTCTCCCCTTAATTTTGTCTGCAGCCAGGAAAAAAAAAAAAAGTGTTGAAACAACAATCATTTGAGATCTCGAGATCTCAAATGATGAAATTAAAAAAAACATTTAAAATGCAAGAAAAAAAGTTACATTTATTCAACAAAGAAGCTGCATATTTTAAAAGAAGGAAAGAGGGCAGGAAATGCAAGTGTGAAAGCACCAACACATACTCTGAGATGCAGTGCAGGAACTGCAAGCTTTATGGGAAACATTTAAAACAATTCAACTTCACACTTAAACAAGGAGAGAGAATGGAACAGAAATTTAGACAAGTGCCACTCCATTGAAGTATCCCCTTGCCTCTTGGACTTTAACCTAGACTTTTCCTGGTTCCAAACTTAGCCAGACTCTAGGACAGCATCACTTCTCCTAGGGGAGGGGAAAAAAAGCATACAAAAAGCCACACTAAATGAAAGGGTAAAAGGACAAGTATTTATATAGCTCCAAACTGAGATCTTCTCTTGTGTATATTCCCATCCTTATTCTTTAAATGGGGACCAGCAGACTCCTTCTGAAAGGACTGGGTGTGAGAGTACAGCAACTTACATCAAATCAGCTGTCCCTGAGCACCAGACACACTGGAAAACCTCTTTGAAGGAGATGTCCACAGTTTGGACACAGGAAAAAAAGAAAAGGCATTGCATAGTTTCTAAGCCCTCTCTCCTTGTCCTCTAAAAGAAGTCCACAAGCAGAGGATGTTGCTTTCCAAATGCACAGATCTCTATGATGAGGAAAAGACAAGTCTATCCACATGTCTTCCTAACACCAGAGACTTGCAGGAAACGAGGCCGATGAAAATCTAGCACACAATGCCAAACTCAACAACAGCCTCTACAGCCAGCTTTGCTGAGCGTATGCACAGGCTGCCACACGCAGCCCTGCCTCCGGAACGAGGCAGCAGCAGCTCCAAGCCATACTCGTTATGTAACTTTCCAACCCAAGGGACTGTTAAAAGGAAGAAAATAAAGAACAATTCCTACGACCAGATTTCAAGCTTCAGCTATTTTGCTGCAATCTCATTCACAAGTCAGCTTGCATTTTGCTGTTGCACGCACAAGTCAGTCTGTCCCTTTCACCTCTGCTCTCCCCAGGGCTGTGTTATCTCCAGGAGGACAATACTTGGAACAATTCAGAAGCAGGTGTCAATTTCTCAAGTTTATCTGCAAGTGAAGACATTCTGTAACCTTCATCTTCAGCAGGTTTACCTCTACACTTCGTATTTTTTTTTCAAGGTTTTCAACACAATTTTGCAGCACACTATTCTACATCAACATGATTCTTACTGTTTACCTAGCACAGCACCAAAATACCTTCTTTCTGAATGAGAACCAGAGAGATGCCTCCGATCTCATGGGGAATGCTCAGAACATGACCACTTGAAAGCTCTTAATGGGAAGCAGAACAGCAGCACTACTCAGACCCGGGGTCCCTAAATGGATGCTGCAGCTATATAGCTAACTGTGTAGTAGTAGCCCCTGAGATCCTAGCAAACCTCAAAATGGTTCCCAAACACTTTAAAAACATTTTTTACTTACTTCATGCCCTATCTACATCGTATTTAGTCTGTTGTTTACAGAACTGCAACAAACTCTTGCAGAAAAGATATGCCCAGATCAGGAACATGACTTTACACCTGCACTGGCACTTGAGACAGTAACACTCACCTGAAAGGAATCAAGCAGTAATGGTGAAAGCAGAGTTACCAGTACAAACACCCTGCAGCACAGGTCACAGCTAGGGAGCACCTCTCACAAACCTAGCAAGCAGAGCTATGCTGCAAGAAGCTCAGCAGGGAAATAGGGCTAGAGAACACAAAGAAATGGAGAATGAAAGGCTGCCCAGAGGAGAGATGCCTTACAAACTCCTTTGTAATGCATTAGATCTTAAGACTGCACATTTTCAACTGACTGTACAGCTTCCTGAAAAACACTACAGTATTGGAATCAATGGTTACACATTACACATTCTGACAGTCTACATAAGCCTTTCTAATAAAAACTAATCAATTATCCCTAGTGAAAAAGGCAGGGTGATTAAACATTCAATTAGTGTTTTCAATTACAATACAATTTTATATTCGCACCAAACATATGCCACATTTCACACTGTACTTCTGTAATAAATTTGCAGTTCAGAACTTAAATGGGTCAGTGATAATCATGCACGTGTTATAAAATATTGAAGAGTGTGCCCTTCAGCTCCAATAGCATATTGACACTAGAATGCAAGATGGTATTAGCTTCTGGAAAAGGAAACAAAATAGAGTCTGACTTGCCAGCCATGCATGCTAGAAGAGAGTAGGCTCTACCCTTTAACAGCTCAGCTTGTCCAAACTTACTGTTTTCCTGCACCCTGGCCACGAAGCCTGTGAGAGGTATCTGTGGAGTCAACTGAGGCATAGGGGGAGGGGGTGGAGCAATAGAAACTGGTAGCAACACACACACCATATCGGGAAAGTCAAATGGACAAAGGAAAAAAAAAAAGGGAACAAACAAAAGCAGCCGTCAGTAACGAGGACCACAAAACAAAGTATGTAAAGAACAACAAGAACACACACACACAAGAACCTTCTTCAAGCTTGTGTTTCCAACAAGGCTGAATTCGTGGTTAGCCAATGGAGGATCAAAAGCAAAGCATGCCCGTGTTTAGCCAGGTAACAGCCGAGCGCAGGCTGCGTGTCTGGAAGCTCACAGGGTGCGTGTGAAGGTTCTTGCTCTGTCACACATTTTGTGTGCTTCACCTGGGGAGCACATAAAATTGAGCTTTTGTCTTGCTGCTAAACAAGGATTACTCAATTTAGTAGTTATCTTTTCAAAGTGAGCTATTAGAAGTAGAGGTGATGTTTCGCAGGATTCTGGACTCCTCTAAAATGAAAGTGGAGTGCTGCATCAAGTGCAGCAAAGCAGCACTGACACAGAGCAAAGGCAACACTTTCGCAAGGGGCACAGTGTTCCAGCATCAATACTTCACATTCACACAGAGAGCACCTCCCATCATTGCGCTCTTCTGGGACGGGGCAGTGGGCTAGCTTACTGCATTTTTCTCAGAAAAAGGGACCTTGTTGCTTGCTGGTAGAAAAAACCACATGGGTCTAGAGCAGAGTGGAGAGGGCACTCAGCAACCTAAAAGGCTGGTGGTAAAGGCTTCAACAGCTCCGAGTGGTTACACAAGTGTGCAGAGCTCCTCAGGAAGCACTTGCAAGCTCATCTTCTCTGAAGTATGTGCCTATCTGGTGAGTAATGAGACATGTGACAACACCTGTGTTCAGAGACACTGGGCTGACAGCCCAGATGTTCAACTCTTCCCTGCACAGGTAGGGAAGAGGAATGGGAGCAGTAGGGCAAGCCATTCAAACTATCAGCTCTGGCTGGACCACTCCCCCTTAAGCGCAGGGAATGAAAAGCATAAAACAAAACCCCACCCAGAAACTCAACAAAACATCAACTCATTTGTTTATACCGTGTCCCCTCTCAGTGGAATTTCTCTTGCACTGGAGCAGAGAAATTCCTGTGAAGGTGGGAATTCAGCAGGATAATCCAGTTGGAACCAAATTTGAAAGAGGTTCTGTATTTCCAAGTAAGTAACAGTTTTAAAAAAAGCTGTAACTAAGATTAATGTTTGATGAATTAAAATGAAGCATTTAGTTCATTACAAAACCAATGATCAAATAAACTGTATGGGATAAATGATCAATAAAAGCGGGAGAACAAACAATGTCTCACAAAATTGGAAGTAAACATCTAAGAAAAACCAGAGCATTTGTTAGCATGAGAAGTAAAACCTTAAGGAAACATGGGACCTGGGTTTAATGTCAAGACAGTAGCACTAAAAAAATAATCACCAGTTACAGAAACAGAGGAAAACAGTTTCAAGTAGCAAAACACACCCATCAAAATACTGTTTAAAAAATGTTGACCACCAGTATTTTGAAAACCCCAGAGAGGCTAGATTAAGAAAACAGCACCTGCATTTGAGCAAAAAATTGCCTTGGACAAATGTAAACGTTCAGAAACAGTGGTGTTGCACAGCATTTAAGACAACTGAACTATTCCCAGAAGTAAAATCCTGTTTATTTAATGGAACACAACTGTTCGAGCAGGAGAAAATTTCTGTTGTTATGGTGAATTAATTTGGAGGAATAAGAATGTGGAGGAAAATGAAATGCTAGTATAGGTGAGCAAGAGTAGGAGGAAAATCAGGTTTGGAAAAAAAAGAAGATAGATAGTGTCTGCATATAAAAATGCTTTCTGACAAACGCAATACTTCTAAACTACTCAGAAAACTCTCCACTTCAGTGTCTCAAATATTTTAAAAGCATTCTTTTATTAAGAGTAAGCACACAACACCAAACACTGGTCCAAAGAGATCTTGAACCCAAACATCAACATTTCTTTTCAAAAGAAATATTCCTCTGAAGTTTAAAGGGTTGGCATTCTGAACACTACTAAGAAAAAACATTATACAGCTACCACTCTTCAATGCATATTCAATCAAAATTTATGGAAATGGCAAGGAAGAAGTTTCCTGATAGAGCTTTCTACCAGCAGCCAAGAACCTTATTTTGCAGATCTTTCTGCAGTGAACCTTGATTGCCCTTTTGGGGTAGGCAGGCAGGAGGCTGCTGACTAAAACCTGCTCACTTGTCCATGGCATCCATCCCTTCCCTCATTCATCTCCTTCTACTAGAGTGAAAGCACAGAGAAGTTGTCTGCTAAAACAGAGAGAGATTGAGATCTCTCTAGAGCTTTAACAGTCAAGCTTAAAGCTAAGACCAAAGGAGAAACTTGGAAACAGGAAAGGATTTAAGAAAGAGACAGAGACAGGGAGGTACTGCGTGACAGGAACATGAGCACTGTGCTCAGACAGTATTCTTTTGCCACTATCCAAATAGTGGGGGGCTGTACTACAGTCATATTAGGTCTCCTGCAAAAAACCCCCGGGTTTAATTTTTGTTCTCCAAGCACACCTGAAATGCCAAGTATAATGTGCCTATAATTATACAGGCAAGCCTAATAATTTCTTATCATGAGTAACAGCAAACAAGTCAGAGGGGAAAACAGTATATTTGCATATGATGCAATCACTGTACAATTCCAGTATGGTTTTTCTTGTTTGTTTTTCCTTCTGTTTCAGGAAAGAAAGCAGTAATCTCATTGATGCTTTTCATAAATGAATTAAAATGCCATGCATGCTTTTACAATCATTTTGCTCAAAACAGTTTGTGATTTCAGAGCTCAGCAGCTTACTTGAATTTTGAGAGTAAAGAGGCCCGCCATTAACATGAGGTTGAGCAGAAAATGGAGCAGTCACAGAAGGATTCCGTCTGTATCCACCAGAAGATGCTGAAGAAGTGGTAGAGTTGTGTCGTGAGATTTGCCTGGTCATTGTGCCATACTGGGAACCAGGAGCTGAACCAGGAGCAGCTGAAAAGCATTAGCCACAGGAACCAAGGAAAAGACTTAAGCAGAGCATTACTTGGGATAGAATGCAGAAAACAGAAAAAGTCCAGAACATGGGAAATACTTGATTACAGTTCTCCAATAATTTAAAGTCAGTAACAGGTAATTAACAGAAAAACAAACATCCCCGTTACAATCAATAATGAGAAAAAACACACAGGACATAAACCAACACTCATATAAAGGGCATTGAGAAATGCTGAGAGTACTTTGAGAGACTGGATTGGACTGGAAAATTGAATCCAACTCTTCCAACTCTTGAGTGTATCTCAATTATGCTACATGCAATAATACCCTTTATTAAAAAGCACACAGAAAAAAAAATCCATGTTCTGCTCAAAACCAGTGATTTCCATTGCAAACCCCAACTTGCTTCCAATCTAATATACAACACTCTAACAAACAGTGAAACAAATGTCATGAGCTTCAGACACTTAGCACATTTATCAGTCATATTTGTTGGATGTGCTTTTATAATGATAGAATTTGCACTAACAAATCAGAATCACCAATGCCAGCTGACAGAAAAAGATGTCGTTCATTCTTCATGATAAACACCCATATTTACCTTCCACCTATCTGCTGCACATACTTCAAGGTTAACAAAACAGTTTAAGTTCTCTTTCAGATTAACTGCTGACAGACAGAAAATCACACCTTGCAACCTAATGAATCTCACATGTTGCAGTCACATGAATCAATGCAATTCTTAAATGCAAAAACCGGTTTGCAATAAAACGTTTTGTGCTTTTATATACATATATCATGTAATTATATAAGACACAAACAGCAAGCAGTCAGAAGTTTGCAGTCCTGTAACACTATCCAAAGTCACTTTCATTTAACATTTCAGTAAAGGAGAATGCAAAGGGTTATGTGGGTCAAAGCCTCCAAAGCTAGTTTCATAACTCAATCAATTAATTTTGTCATCAGCCTGTGACAGGAAAGGGTGGGTTATTTTTTCCTGTCTATTTTGAAAAGTACTACTTTCAGATCTCACCCTAACTGCTGTATGTAATGCTTGAAGCAATTTCTCAAGAACTCTTAGTTCATATCCTCAAGTCTTCCAGTTTGACACCTGCCTGCAGCATTATGGGATCAAAGCCCAGCCATTGTGACAGACACTTGTGCTTTCCAGTCACCTTATGCCCACAAAATAGAACACACACATCACCCTACACATAAGCCACCACTCCTAAGCTAAAGTGCAACTGCTGTGACTTAGTTTCTGCTGCAGGAGTTACACAGCCTAATACCAATATTCAAGCTGATTCTGAGATCTTATCCATCAGATTAATTGGATCTTAGCTTAATTGGGAGCAGATTTTAAGCAACTAGCAGCCTTTTTCCCATACCTAGTACATTTAGCTTCAGAGGCTTTAACCACAGGAAATTAGTGGAGATTAGAGTGGTTGAAAAAACCCCCAAAAAATCCCAGAATTGATTTTTATAATAAAATCACGTAGGTCCCACTACAGAAGAAAAATCACCCTCGCTAAGTTCATTAGGAAGAGATGATTACTGATTATGCAGCATAACTGCAATCACTTCAGCATTGACAAGTCTCACCTATCAGACTGCCCATCGGGAGAGGTGGAGGCAGTGGTGGTGCTGGCGGGGCTCCAGGAAGAACAGAAATGTGTGCTAATAAAATAGTTTATATTTCCCAATTAGGCCATATTATTAAAAGGAAAAAAAAAGAAACTACAGGCACTTGATAGGCTTCCCAAACAAATATGAAAATTCAACTGCAGTTAACTAATACAAATTCAGACCCTGATCCTGTCCAGGGTTCTGTACCTGCCAATCTTTATTCCCATTGACTTTTACGGGATGCCAGCTGATAGTAAGATTTCATGCCTATTTGTACTACTGCAGGACCAGAAACACCTGGGAAAGGAAAGCCTATGTGTATAAGGAAGTGAAGACTTGTCATCCAAGAAACAGAGAAATCTCTGCAATAGCAAAATTAAGTTACACCAAAACTCCACTATTATGCCTTACGGGCTTGCAAAACACACAGTAAACAAGTGACTGAGCTGGTTTATTACTAAGATAATAATCCTGCCAGTTTACAATAAAGAAGGACCCTACTCAATCTCACCATTCACCCTTCTTAAACACAAGGGAGTGTGCCTCCAGCGCTGAGAGATCCTGCATGGTTCTTTCACCACAGATGGCAAAGTTAGCAGGGTATTTCAGAAGCCGACGTTTCCCATTAAACATGTAAATAGTTGCTGCTGCACTCAGGGCATCCAAGAAATGCCAAATTGTAGACAAGCATTAAAAATTACAGTTAAGCTTTAGAAGGATATACTTGTCTTTTACTCCCCCTGTACGCTTTCGTCTTGTAAAAACATGGACCAGCAAAGGCATTTTAACCATCCATTATTCAGTAACTGATTGTCCTGCAACTACTCTTGGGAAAGAATTAAAACTTTAGACATCACTCAGCACTCTTAAGTGATTTCCTGAGTTAAGACTGTGCTTCAGGACAGTTTCTACCCCATTGTGTTTAGCCAAAGTCCCTCTGCAAATACAAGAAAGTAACAAGCAGCCTTAAGTTAGCATGGGAGGAGTCCCACACACCTGGCACGATGGTTGGCGGTGAAGGTGTAGGCACGGCAATGGGAATGCCAATACTGCTGCTTCCACTATTCTCTCGACTGCCACTTCCTCCACTACTGCCACTACAAAAGAAAAACACAACTATTAGCATAGCATCTCCTACAAAAGCTTATCAACAGTCACAACTCTTGTGTGAGCTCTGCTAGCCTAACTCAATTACAGACTGCTGAAAAACTCCCTATTAAATGCCTCCGTCTTTACCTACAATTGAATACCGATAATCAAGTTTGGATGCATTACACTCCTAATAAATGGAATTAGCTAAGCTGATAAACATCACTATGAATAAAATGTGCAATTAAATGCTTCAAAAAATAAAAAGGTAAACAACCATGCAAGTTCTAGGCAATGGAGTAACAACTGCAGGAGTAGTTCAGGGGCCTTGTAATAATTCAAAGTAGTATGCTGAGGCTGGAAGACTTCACAGCTAAACTCAAAATAATTATTAAAGATTAATTATGCTGTAAGCTGAAGGAACATTTCCTCTACTCAGAGCAAAAGTTTGGATTGCTAAGTTTTTAACTGAGAATGGACATGGATAAACCAGCTGGGGTGGGGTGTGCTTAATTTTCTGTATATCTAACACTCCCCACTACCCATGCACACACCTTTTGTCTATGAAAGTTTGTTTCTAAGACAGTCTGAAAGGCAACAACACAGCCAGCTCAGAATTTGTCTAACTAATGTTATACGATATAGAAATCAGAGGCCAGCAATGCAAAACATAGTGAACTACTGGATAACATTTCTACACATGCTTTCAGAGGCCATGACATTTATTTGCTTTGAGGGAGCTGAAAAATAATCAAAATTGAGGTAGAATCTGCCCTTATTCTTATCTAAGAGCACTCCTCAGTTCAAGTCTTGAATTTATACACATTAAATGGATAATGTAAAGGAAACTAAGCAAGATGTTTTGAATCAAACTAACAAGATGTTTTGAAGCCAAAACTTCACTGTAATTCATCCATGTTAATTCAGAGTACTCAGTGAAGTTCTAGTTTATTTACCATTCCTGGATAGCTACAAATCAGTCAAGAGTCAAGTGCAAATCATTCAAATACATCTCTTTAGAAAATAATGTTACAAAAAAGAAAATCGGTGATCTGAAATAGAAGCCAAGGTAATTCCTTCAAAATTAGTGTTCTGTCTGCTGAAGACCTTGATCTTGTCACCATGGTTGCACCTGAATTTTTAACTGCAGCCTACATAAAAGAAGATCATGTGACACAGGAGTAAGGAGCATTCACAGTAGCCAGCTAAACAGACTAACAAGATCCTCAAGGCAGCAACATTTAGAAGTTATTTAATTCTGACAGTATTTCATCACCAACTGTGTCTAAAATACTCTCTCAGTCCCTGCTAGCGACCTACCATGTTTAACTGCCTACTGGGTGTTTTTTAAAAAAGAAAAATATTAAGAAAGAAGCTCTCTAAAAAACAAGCTAACCTTTTACTTCTAACTACATTGAATTCTTTCATCTGCTTTTTCCCTGCAGTTTGAAGCCTGTGATAGAAATCAAATTGCAAAAAAAATGAACTCACTCAAGAGACTCAGAGAAACATTTAGCCTTACAATTCAAGAAAAAAAAATTTTTAAAAAGCTACACTTGAATATGAAGACACTTCTTCATGTTAGGGAAGTCAGCAATGCAGTAAAGTTCTGCTGATGCAATGGTAGAGTAACTCACCTTTTTGCCTTTCAACCAAAAGCCAAGAGGCACAAAGCTTAGAGGCTTTTCTGTGACTTTAGTAAACGTTGGCTTGCCAGGCAGGGAAGAGTTACTGTGGGACACAGTAACACACACCCTACCTGTGTGTTCGTGGTCTCTGGTTCAAGGAAGCTGTCCTTCCTGGACTGTGCTGACTGCCCAGCCTGGCAGGGCTGGTCATGTAATCATTCGGGACTGTTGGTGGTTTGACTGGCTCCAGGGTTTTGTAAGGAGTATTTCGTCTGGTCAAGGGAAAAAAGATTTGAAGACAGAAAGATAAAGACTCAGAAGATTAAAAGGATAAATAAGTGAAGATGTAAATCCATTTGTTTTCTAAATTTTTCATGAAAGATCACTGCAGTGACCCACGCTGTGGTATATTAAAATTCCAACGGGCAGGGTAGACAGGTCACAGTCAACAGCCTAAAGTACTCTTACATAGACAGTTGTAAGAGTTACATCCATACAAGTTGGCCTACAGGACATAAACTGGTCAAAAAAGCCTAAACTGAACTTACCACCCAAAAGACATTATTTGAGCAACCTAACATACAATAGCTACATCTGCATAACACTCTGGGGTTACCTGTCAGCACATGAAAAATATCTGTTGTACCAATTTCCTCTTCCCTCCCCCACTTCCCTTCCCATCAGAATCCTTTCCAAAAGTATTCTTGGCTAAAGGTATTCATCTCATTAAGACATCAGCAAGGCTGAATCAAGATTCACAGAACTGACATTTGCAATCACCAGTGCTTTTCCTAGGAGCACTGCTTCACGCAGTAATCAAGCAATCTCATCTCACATAAGCAGATCTGAAACTGCCTCACAGATGAGCTTCATTGTCTCCGTTTTGTGGCCCAAGAAAGCGAAGCCCAGAGAATTCCAACCTAGCAGACTGTGTCAAGTCAGAAATGTAACACGGATCTTTCGAGATCTATTTACCAGACCCATTACTGCCATAAGAACAGTGCATTTATTGTACTAAATCGCAGAGATCTTCAGTTCTCACCTGTAAGTGAGAGATTCATTGCAAAACACAGAATTTGGCAAAGCATCAGAGCTAAGCAAAACCAAAAATACTGAACTACTGGCATTTAATAATTTGTTCAATTACTGGTTATAACTGAGTTGGTAAGTTATACTGCTTCCTGGTATTTTAAGAAACTTAGCGACTTTCTTTCTACATTATGAAAAGCAACAGTACTAAACTTACTTTTCAAGGTTATTTAAGTTGGAAGCACATTAACAGTCTTCCCTGCTTATCATTTTATTTGGTAGTCTTTATATCTCTATTGCTTACAACTGGAATACAAAATTTCTTTTTTTTTCCACAACTGATCTCTTTTGGCAGATCTATAGGTGGTGACACCCTGCATATTAAAATCATCTAGAGTTCTTCATACAGACAAGCTAATTTACAAACACTACAGTGCATAAAAACAATTACAGTACTTCCACTTTTTTCTTTGAGAGGTTTTAATAATAAATTGTTACAGATGGAAGACAAAAACACTGTTTCTTGACACTGCTCACAGCTTCCCACCTCACTGCCCCACAATGTTTCAGGGTGATCCTGAGAGCCCTTGCCACCAGGGAGAGCAGCAGGGAGCCCAAGGCCTAGCTTTGCTCCAGGACCCTCAAGGAATGACTTCAACTACTCGCGCCACATCCAGCTCCAGCAATTCCCTCCCTCTTCCATGGTACTTCCAATCTGAGCATCCAGTGATTTCCACAGTCTCTCCCTGGTTCTGTGAAGAGACCCTGCTTACTACAGCCTCTTTTGCTTTTCGTGCTGCGTGATGTCCATGCAGGATTCCTCCCCACCATATTCCTTTAGGCAGTCCTGCCTTGGAGGGACAAGCTGCACAACAGGCAGCACCTACTTAAAGGCCGATGTTACACACTAAGCTCATTCTGGTTTTACATATTTATCTCCGTTTTCTGGATCAAAGGGAGAAGAGTAGCATCCTTGTGGTTTCTAGCAATTTTTTCTGCATAAATTAGGGTAAGTCATGCCTGTGATATTTCATGCTTTGGCAGAACACAGCTGCTCAACACAAGAACTGTACTTCCTGAACAAGAAGGGCAGATAGAAATCTCTCTTACAAACCCTTATTATTCCTCCCCCTCAGCCAACTGCTGCCACTTGTCAAGCTCATCTGGAAATGACATTCAGCTGATTAATCCTTATCAGGCATCAGCTACGGCAACCAAACAGCTCCGGCTTGTTCAGGGGGGAGCATTAGGGAGAGGCAGCTCACCAGTACATCAACGCTGCCGTTTCACTAGCAAGCATCCAAGAGGACATGAAAGTGCTACCCAGGTTCCCCGGGCTGATAAACAACTCTCTCAGCTGGGATAAGAGACACAATTGGAATACTGATTTCATGCCCTTGAGCAATGGGAATTTTCAGAAAACATGCTGAAGAAAAGTCTAGGTTAATTTCTCTGTGGAATATGCAGGAAACACTACCACCAAAGCATCAAATAGGGATTAAAAATCACTAAGTCTTCAACAAAAGGAGTTGCTGCTTCTAATTTTCCTTGATCATTGCTCCTGATCTTCACCCTGTTCCATCTCATTATTCCTCATTTTTCCAGCTTCCTGCCTCTCTGAGACAACATACCTGAAGCCAACACAACCATGCCAGCCAGCTTTACAGTGCCTCAGTCCCCCACAGTACAAAGGGAAGACTGAGAATGATAAACAGGTAGAAGGTCATTTAGGATGCCTTTTGGAAGATGTTGCACAGTTGGACAGACAAAACCATATGGCACGTGCATTGAGCTTCTTAAGTATTAATGTTTTGGTCTCTAGCAACAACTACTTGCTGGCACACCAAGATAAGCAGATTTCACTCCCCACAGGTCCACAGCAGCACAATAGATGCAGGGAACTCTGCTCACAGTGGGACTTGGGAATAGCAAAATCCTTCCTCATTTAAGTATAAAAATAAAAATGCACAAGCCAGCAAGAATCAATGTTGCCACTGTGTTCACAATGCCATAAATTTTGCTTAGATAATGCAACAAATACAGCATGAACAGCCACTTCATAGCTCTTCTAATATTGAGAAATGAGTAGACAGGAACTTTACTAATGAAGCCTTTCCCCCACTGAAGTTAAAACTTTCAGATTCTTTTCTGTCACTAGGGATTTCTCCTCAAAAGTCAGGAATAACAATAGCCTCCGCATTTACCCATACCCATATTAAATCCTTCCCCATGAAAAAAGGTTCTTTCGAAAAGTCATCCTGAAAACAAGAGTCAATGCAGCTGAAAGGGTTTATACAGAAAATGTTATTGTGATTTTTTTTTTTTTTTAAAGGCAATCAGAATTGCCATCCATCCATGAATTTAAGAAACACCAACACTGGCACAATTAAAAATTTCTATTACACAGGAGGGACCAGGCAGTCCATTCTTACCCCAGAGTTCCCCGGCCTGACATGGGAGGACTTGGTGGTTTTTGTGTAGGCGGATTTGTTCTTGATAAGGTGCCAGTTCTTGCAGGCTGGTTATTTCCATGCTGAAATAAGGGAAAACATGATTTTATTTTTATAACAGCGCAGCTCTATTACTGACAGCTTCTTTTTTTTTTTTAAGTGTAAGAATATGAAGTGAGAATTCCCAGACAGCTGTCAAACAGCAAGTTTTCAGCTACACATGAGACAGACACCAGTAAATACAAAGAGTCTAAACAGAAGCTTAATGTTATTTTTACTATAAATTTACAACAGACATCAGAAAGGTAGGCAATTGGCAGGTTCGTGCACAAATGTCTTCTATCATTTTTTTCCTTAAAGGGAAGCCACATTTGTATTAATTGCTATTCGGATATTAATAATGTAAATGAAACTTTAACACTGACAGTGCAATACAGCCAGCATGGCCCACAATTTCTCAGTTTGCCCCTGCTATTTGACTAGCAGAGCCATTCAGGTTGTCTGGGAAGTCTCCTGCAAAAACTGTGAGGGGAATCAAGGCATCTACTGAATTCAGAGCAAAGCACTATATGTGTTAGAGAAATTAATGTTTCTATGTATAAATGCGGATGTCAATGTATCACAGATATATTGACACACTAAATGCTGTAAATGAAAAAAAAAGTATAGCATGTTTAATCTAAATATCCTATGGAAAGCAGAAGAGAGTGTAAGAGCGCTAGTTTTCAGTTTTAATGGCTCTGCAGCCTCTACTATCAGTCACATGAGGCACTGTGGGTCAAAGGAAAAATAACACTTCTTACCTTGGCTTTTAGCCACTTAACGTTGGCAAAAAAAAAGGGGGAAAAAGGTAGAAATTAATGGCAGATCCATCACAACTGATAGGACAGGTTAAACTAAAGATAATCACATTTTAAAGAAATCATTTGTGTCTACTGATAATTAGCTCATCCCAGTACACTAAGAGAGATTCTGCTGTGTCAGTTATTGAAAATTCTGTGTCTTAACAAAGTGACCACAGGAAAAGCACTTATGTCAAAATTAAGTTTAGCTAAGCTTTGCCAGGTATGTCTGCCAGGTTTCTCATGGGCAGTAAAGGGTGGAAAAGCCCTCTGCTGACCATTCAAGTCCTAACCCAAACTAGTGCTATTTCAACGGCAATATGCACTTAAGAATTTGTTCACAAAACCACAGTTTCAGCAATACAGACAGAATCGACAGGCCTGTTGCTTTGACACTTGACCTTCACATGTTTTCAAGAAATCCTAGCTGCTGCACTGAATGGTAAATAAAGAAAAGGGAATTTTCAAACAGGATGAGCAGCAGTGCCTTTCACGTCTGGTTTATTGATTGAAATCTGATTCAAGGCAGTACAATGCTGGCTACTCAAAACTGTGTTGGCAGCGATATAATGATTGTTATTCTGAAATTTTAGTTCTTAGAATCAAGTCATTATATGACTCCACTGTATCATTGTAACAGCCTTTGTGATTGCAGAGGAAAATAAAATATAAAAACTTGGCCTCATGAGGAAAATGTAACATTTTAAATAAACTCAAGCCAACTTCTTTCATTTTTGGGGGGAGCAGGACAGAGGGATAGACACTAATTTTTGAAAGGGTTAATTTCACGAATCAAAAAAAAAGGGCAAATACAAACCCCCAAAAAACAAAATAATCCCAATGCTTTTTTTGAGGTTGTTTGGAATTAAACTGTTACTTCCAGAGCGAGCCTTCTAAGGCAGAGCATTTCAAACTGTGGTTTGCATCTTCTTCTCCTCCAAGAAACACAAACTAGTTTAAAGGCTCAGTAAAAAATGTAATTAAAACATGCTATATAGCAAACATGCATTTGAGACTTCTGACAGGGTCTGAAAAACCAGTGAAAAACAGCTAGGGTTTACAAATCAAATGAGGTTGAAAGCCACTGCCCTTAAGTTATTCATATTACAAGAACAGGAACATAAATCCTGTTCCAAAATTCAGATGAAAAAGTTTAGCTCTGGTAAGTAAATTTGAAGGTCAACCCATTTACTCTGAGCCTGGGCAGAAGTTCATCAGCAGAGTTCACAAGCATTTAAACCACCTCTGTCCCCACATACTTATTTCATGGATAAACATGCAGGTTCCATTTCCAAGATGCCAGAGTACTCTCCCAAGTAGTATATTTTTAAAACAGGCCTTTAGTAATGCAATTTGCTTTCTCTTCTCACAGGAATACGTGACCCTTCCCCTTACTTCACCAGTTGCCAATGGCAATGGCATAATACAAGGAATTTGTTAAAGGAGGCCAAAAAATGAAAGTCTTGGTTCTGTCCTTCCCCAGCATAGAAACATAGACATAGAAACTTTTTTGAAGGCTTAGAAGGAAGGGTGGCATGGTGTCTTATCCAGCCTCTACTACTAAATTTGCCTGCCTCAAAAATATAAAACCAAAAAGCTTCCTTTCTTTCCTTCCCTTATGCAGTGTCACTCAGCATTTATGGCGAGGACTTCCAGCCCCCTCCTAATCCGTTACATTCTGCCTCCACTGCAGTGGCAGTATGAATATCAACATGTAGCAATGATTCAGTTAATCTTCATCTTATTTCAAACCTTTCTACTGCTAAGTACACTAAATATTTATCTGAAGTCTGACAGCTCTTGACCTTTATTCCTATCTCTAGCACCACATCAGGCGAGCTTCACCTCTTTTGTTACCAGTTAAACAATATACAGACAGATACACACTTGATTGTTCAGAAGAATTAGAAACTTGTCATACTGCTTTCTATATGTAAAAAGGTCTGTAGATGTCCTCTCTGCTGCTGTCAATATAAACAAGGCTCATACAGGCAAGAAAACAGAAGGCCAGAACACAAAAGGAACTGGGATTCACATGGGAGAGCAACTCCTGATCCAAAAGACCTAAGTAAGGGGGGAAGCAAATGAACCAAAGCAAGGTGAACCATACGGCTATTTAATCATGGTTAACAAGCTAACTAATTAGGAAGAGACTTTTTATTTATTGGCTGAGCTTATGAGGTAAACATTGCTGCATTTCTTGGTCTGAAAACCAAATGTGATGCTTTCTAAGCAATTAAAAAAACCTGCTTGGAATTGAGAACAGTTTATGCAGCAGGGTCTAGACTCAGTGTGATTTGAAGAAGAAGGTGAAAAAAGACAACAGAAAACCAAAAGGAGTAACAGGTATGTGCTTAATGTATGTGCAAGCATCTCTCTACAAATGCCTCTAGGCCAGCCAGCCTGCTGGCAGAACATGACCATCACCAACTGCCTGATCCATACCCGGAAGGTCAGAGCCAGGAAGGAGGGAAACGCAGGGCATGAGGAGGAGAAGCGGTAGCATGCATACGGTTCACAGCTTGAAGAGGGAAGAGACTGTTCTGAGAGGGTATAAAATAAGAGACAGGAGGTGCAAAAGGAAAAAAGCTTAGTCAAATGAAGAACATCACTGAGAACTCCTGCAGAAGCTGTGAGGAGCACGATTCCCTTCTCTTTCTGCTGCTTGTATTACTGCACACACAGTTTTCAACTCGATACCAGCATCCTGGATGACACACATCAGAACAAAAACAGTCCGTAGGCTTGCTGGGGATGCTTGTGATGCTGAGGGTGAGAACTAGATAGACCAGGACATTCCCAGAAAGGAAACAGGGTAGGCAGCAGTATTGTTGGGGTTTCTTGCAACGATATGGCAGATCATGTTTTAAAAAAGCAAGCAGAACAATCTTGCCTTTCCAGGGAAAACCCAACAAGCATGTGGCAGTCCTGGATAAAGTTTTAAGGGTTGTCACAAAACTAAGAGAAAGAAACCACAGTCTCAGGTTCGAGAAATAAGAGTCAATGCTGCTGCATTTCCAAAATGTCACAGCTAGGGCAGTGACACATCCACAGGGTTTGTACATCATGGGAGAGCAGGCTGGCCCAGACTGAGAACCAGCAGTGGGCTGGAAAGAAGCAAAGCAATTACGGCAATGGGCAGAACAGGTGTTTGCAACAGCCATGCAAGGCATTTATCCAAGCCAAAATTGAGGCTGCTCCTGTAGCTGATGCCAGGAATTCAGAGCACCTGGACTTTTGAACTTCAGCTGTTGGTTTGGAAGGACAAACAATGACTGCTAGTACCAAGAGACTTATTTGCTTAAGGCAACTCTTTTGGCAGTTCCAGCATACTCAATTCTGGTAGTCTAAAGACTACAAAAACACCTGCTGCCAAAGGCAGTACTGCAGGTTGCTGTAACTGAGGTCAAAGGGACAAGGGACAAGACCAAGGATGGCATGAAAAGGAAGGGTGTGAGGAAATCAGAAGTACCTACTGATGGCCAAAGGATGTCCAGACATTGAGGGACTCTGCTGGCTGGCCTCAGGAGGCAGCTATCTAACTGTTTTTAGTAGTTTTCATGCCAAGTAACAAGTCATGGGGGAACATTAGTCATGATTCAGGGAACTATAAAGCTATCATTTGAACTATAAACTGTGCTTGGAAAACTAGGGGTAGGGTTGGTTGCAAATAATTCATTTATGTGAGCAAATTTATCTGTAAGCACACAAAAGACCACCTGCACACAGAAGCAAAATTCTTATCACACTGATATTCAGCAAGTTGCTCCTGCATATTTCAGCTACGAACTCCCCAATTTCAGAGTGCAGAAACTTCAGATCTCTATGCAGGCTGGTTGTACATCCCCTGCTGTATTCACTCATTATTTCTCTGACTCCTGAATTTAAAGAGCCAATTTCACTCTATATTCTGCCATATCTAGGATGACTGAAAGAGGTCATTAAAGACCACTCAATATAAATGCTCTTCAATGGAAACAAGGGTTTAAAAAGTGTGCCAGTCTGATCTCCATTAATAGTTAAGTATCTGGCAAACTTGGAACTTTTATACATAGGGTCTCTAAAAGTAATAATCAGCCTAAGATCTGTTAGCTTTGACCAGGAAACACAGTCATCAACCACAACAGAAAAAACCCCACATGGTCACTTCTTGACTCTTTAGTCAACCTCCCTTTTACTTAAAAAAGTACTTCCTTTATTAGTCATGGGAGAATGTCGCTACAGAAAGGTAGCTGGCCATAAGACCTTTTGAAATGCTATTATGTGTGTGCAGCTAGGCAGTTTTGTACAAGATTGCCTTCTGTCTCATCAGTGGGGCAGTTCTGAAATACCACAAGGTGATACAGTCAGAGCAAGAAAAGCAGAAGCTGGAAAGGTGCTTGTACGTGAAGGGGATGCCTGAGGAAACAATACAGTAAAGCACCAAGCCTAGAACATGGTTTCCTTACAGAAATCAAGAATGGAGTCTGGTAGAATATGTAATCAAAGATGTTGTACAGCAGGCAGACTGTATGTGGGTGTCAGACACTCAGGGTAACACACTTCTGCCACACTAGTTTTGTGTGGTTTTACAGAAATGATTCCTGTGTCTCAATTTACTTATCAGAATGGGTCAGAAGCTTTTATTTGTTCTTCATTTCCTTATAGTCTATAGTGAGGCAGATTATTTTGAGGAAATTAAGTTTTCAAATTAATACTTCTTTAAAAATTGGACATATGTAGGTAAGTCTCTCTTCAGGGAAATTTAACCTCCCCTACTAATATGTGCAACCATTAGTCTTCTGTTAACAGCAACCAAATGTAATTTGTCAGTATTCTTCTCTCCTTTATTTCTTTTTTTTTTTAACTTTCTAATTAAAAAACATTAGCATACAAAAACCTGTTGTGGATGATAGACAAACTTAACATTGTTCTCTCAGCACTCTGTAGTCTTGTTAAGAGAAAGATACCTAGATTGCTGATTTTAAATAGTTCAAGATTTTTCAGCTGAGCTGGTGACTTCGAATCTAACTACAATGAAGTAAGGCTAGCATAAAAAAAAAAATTAGAAAATAATGAGACCTCTAAGTTTCATGTTTCCTTTGCAAGCCAAAAGGCTTGAAACCTACATTATATCAGATGACACTAGGCACACTTCTGAATTTCCAGTAGCAAGTGTCCTATGGAAAGCACACTTTGTTAACACTCATAACCGAGTCATTAGAGTTGGCAACAGGAAGTTCCTTTTTCCCCCAGAGAAGCATTCTTTACCCTACAGCAACATTTACTGTTTGGCCATGACCCCAGAGGGATGATGTGACATTAATGAAATTGGCAACATGACATCCTTTGAAGCATGAATGTCTGACAGAGGCTGGTAAGGGGACAAAGGCAGCAGCAGCTCCAGTTCAGGATCCCTATCTCACCTGGATTTTATTAGAGTGAATTATTTAAAATTTAATATTCCAGTGGCTACACATAAACAGTCTTATCCTAAAGGGTAAGTAGGTATGATTAGGTAGCCTTTCACTCTCACATCAGCATCTCATCTGCATTTTCATTTTGCACTGACGCAGATTTTATATATATATGTACATAAGGACTGCAGACAAGTAGGACATGCTGAGAAGCACAAGAATAAAAGCAAGACTCCTTTCTCTAAGCTTGGTGTTTGTCAAGTTCTGGCCCAATCCCTACTTTAAGGGAGTCCTTCCAACTTCTATTTCCTTAAGAAAGATTTCTGAATGCTTAACTCCTGTTTGACTTTCTGGACTCAAAAGCTTCTTACAGCTTTCATGTGCTGAAATGCAAATTTTTTAATGGTGACAAAATTACAATCTTTTTCTTTAAATAAAACTGAAAAGTGATCAATCTTCATATACAATTCAAGTTTGGTTTTGAAGAACTATTAGTTCCATAAAATAAACTTGATCCAATTACAGCTATTAGGCATTTCAATTAGGCATGTATTCAACATTTTATCTGCCTTTACCATAAGGCATCATCACTTCAATTTCCTACTTAGCTGCCATTTTACAAATTGCTGCAATTCCACCTGCCTTCTATTCAAAAAGAAGATTATTATAAATTCAAAGGCCAATTTGAATTTGGCTTTTAAGGGCAAATTTAAGGATTTTAAGGCAGCTTCCAAGCTTCCTCCTCCTCCCCACTCTTAAACTGAGGATTTTCTGTATGAGTAATTGTGTTTGACCTATTTATTTGCTGGCACAGTATTTTTTTTTCTTTCACAAGAAAAGGAGAAGAGGAGGAAGGAAATGTTAAAGTAGCCTCTGCCTAATAATTTCAAACCAAGCTCTACACAGGAAAGTAGATAATGACAGTTACTCTTGTTTACAAAGAATTACTTTAGCTACATTCCCTTATGCCCAGAGGGTGACAGCTGAGCAACCACTTAACAGACCAGTAAAAATGCTTCCCTGTGTGTTTCTTGGAGCCATCAACACATATTTGTGTTGCAAAGGAAAGCCTTCTTGCTAGAAAACCAACTTAAAAAGCCCTCCTGATTTTGACTGATGCTAGCCTTGGCTTCATAGGGACATATATTTTAAAAAGAAATTTTTGGAGACATTGTCTGTATCTGTCCCTGCAAAGGGAAGGCAGCAAGTGGGGCACTTTGGGGCTGGAGGCTTCAGGCTGAAGGAGGAAGTACCTCTGTGATCCTAGGATCCTCTGCAAAAGCTTTTCAACCAAGAACGTGCTGGAGGAGGAAACAGCACTGCCTTCCAAGGAAGTGTCTCCCATCAGTGAGGAAACCTGCTACAGAGAAGCAGCTGTTTTCCCATCACTGTCACCTCCACCCTCACCTGCCCCCACAGAAATTGCTGCATGCGTGAGACAGAGGGAGGCATGCAGAGCCCTTCTCCAAGCCCCAAGAACATGCATCTGCCTTTGCATCCTTTCTACACAGCCACGACAAGCAGAGACAAACAAAGAAAATGAGCTGTGAGTATACACAGGAGGTGTTTTCGCATTTGCTCACATGGAAAATGTATGGTGAAGACAGCATTTACCCTGAGGATTACACACCTCCCTAATTTTGTTATTTAACTCTGTGAGACATTATTTTTATCTACATTTTTCATATGAAACAATTCAGGATCACCCCATAAAATATACTGCATATTTAAACAACATTTTTCCTAGGATTAATATTTAAATAAATAAAAGCAGAAACAGGGTATAATCCAGTCTGTATCTTTGATTTCTCCTCCCTGTATTTTTCCTTTATGTTTCTTTATCAAATCCTACACCAGAACAAAGTCCCATTAACAGCAATAAGTTGCCATCTACAAATTTCAAAGTGTTATATAGTTTTTATTTAATACTTAAATGCCAATGTATGTATTGAACTATATTTTACTGACATTTGCTACAGCAGAAAGCATTCAATTGTTCTAAGCAGACCTCAAACTTCTTTTTCTCTGGAAAAACATGGTTTCTAAGGCCTTATTGGACATGCTGCTGTCCAACTTGGGGTGAAGTCTTTGCTCAAGAAAGTAAGACTTAACAGAGACTGAAGCATCTTCTAAGACCACTCTGGACAAGACAAAGTTTGTAATTCAGTTTATTGTATGCTCTCCCCTAACTGGAGATTCAAGAGGCAACTCAGATTCTCAGCATCATCTTTCATTTGTGCTGACTTCCAACAGAACCTGATCCAGCTTCTGAAGTTGTTTTGGTTTGATTTTCTTGTAACACCACTACCTACATCTAGGTGACTAAGTAAGCTACTTCCTTCAGAGCCTTGACCTGTGTCACACTCTTGGAACCCAAGTAATAGGATGGCTAAACCATTTAATTGTGTCATTCACTAAGTCAGCACACTCTTTTCAACAGAGTCTCTAATACATGGCAGCCACCTTGAACTACATACCTGAGGTCTGGCTGGCAGTTTATTTCATTTGTGTAACAAGTCTACATAAAAATACCAACTGTTTCATGCCTTTCACAGTCGTAAAACAGACTTAGGCAAGTCACTCGAAGAAACACTATCAAGATATAATTTGCACCTTGTAATTGAGTTGGTAATTTGGTTATTACTAGAGGCTTTCTTACCTCTGAAAACTCCAAGCTTTTAGTATAGGATAAACCACTAACATTCAAAAAAAACCTTTACTGAAACCATTCCATAAGAACTGCCTAGAAATGGATAAACAGCACCTCATTTTCACCCATTAAAAAAAGAGGGTCACATGAATAAAGACACCAGTACTCCCAAAAGCAAATAGTGATACTGGAAAATGCAACAGCTAAGCCTTAATAACCTCAGCCTTCATGGATCAAACAACCTGTTTTGAGTCTGCACAATTCGAGTAGTTCAGCAAAGCATCAATTTCAGAGACTAACAGTAATTATTCTACTTTTAAAGTCTTCTACAGCACTTGATCCCTGGAGCACTTAAATGCAGAAACCAATAACCTGACACTGAATTCCTGTACTCTCTATTCACAGAACATTCTCCTGAAGTGCAGGCTATACTAAAAAATCATCAATTTCTCTGACTCCGGTGTTTCTATTTTATAGCAATTCAGAACACATCTGTCAGGATTCTACACAAGACTGCTATTCATCAAGACTGGCTTAATTTATTAGTGTAAAACAATCTTAAGAGTTAACAGGTTTAATACAGGTTCACCTACAAACAAAACAAAAAAATCAGGTAGTCTAAACTCACTACATTAATTCATAGTCTAGAGCTGTCATGGTATAGAACTGCTTTCTAACTTGTGCTGGAATTAGACTCCTGTGGGCATTTGGAGGGCTACCACGAAGCAGGAGGTACCCTGGTACTCTGTTGTGCCAAGTCATTCTGAAAGATCTGTCCCTTTAGCTCAGCGATTCAAAGGGCACAGGATGGGCTGATACAGCTGCACAACTGACTGACCAGAGCACATCAAGCTTTAGAGGTTACACAGGTTCTGAATAAATGCCATCCAAGAGAAGATTGTTGCAAACTGTACCTGAAACGCCTGGTCTAGAGGGATATACAGGTATTTTTTATAAAAAGATGACCAGGGAGCAAATGGTGCTATATTAATTCACTCTAACTACAACCATTTCAAGAGCGGTAGACAGTAATTTATCAAGGCTTTTATTTAGAGAAAAGGAAAGTTAGGCTGTCCAATGGGAGTAAGACATCAAATGCCACTGAGATTTAAATGCAAACCACCAAAAAACCCACCCCCACCAGCCAATTTCCCTGTAAGAGATTACTTCCTTTATTTCTTTAGTTATTGAGAAAAATTGAGTGGCAGTGACAATTTAATCTAGAGGAGGAAGCAGTGATAATTTTAAAAGTCAGTCATGGCTTTTTTGACAAGTCATTAGCCTAAGATCATGAGCCATTATTTCCTGACACTGTGACTATCACTGACAGTCACAAGGTTATGGCAAACACTGCTCAAAAAACCCTCACTGTAAAACAATCCATTTTGTTATTGAAATGTTTGTATGTGGGAACATATCACACCTGTAATCCTTCCTATCAAAAAGGAACTAAACATTTTAGTATCAGTAACATTCTGCCCCGACCCTATCTCCTGGTCTGTGTTATGTGGAGTCCTCAAGTGTCCAGGAGTTCTTACCTTTACGCCATGGCCAACATCATCCAGCACCGTGTAGTCTATAGGTTTTCGAATATACCTTACAGGACGTTCCATGTTCGCTGGTGCTATAATTTTGTGAGTTCTTGATGTGTTCTTATTGGTCGTCAAAATGCCTATCTCTCTGCGAGCGACCTTTTCTTTATGGATGTCCACAGTCTAGATTAAAAACAAGAAAGTATGGGTTTCTTTAGGCATTTGCTGTTTTCTTTACAGAGCTAGCTACATGTTTAGGCTTCACTGTTAGACAAAGAGTCTGAACTGAGTTAATGCTGCTGGAAGGATGCCAGTTTATTGATGAAATGAGTTTAATCTACACAAACCTTGTTAGAAAATTACACCTTAATGAAATAACCAATATTAATAATAAAATCACAATTATACGTTACTGCTTTGACACGCCAAAGACACTATGCAGATACAGTCCTTGCAGATTAACCCTCAGTGTTCTTATGACTGACACTGGTAATAAATTACTCCAACTCCACAGCTGGGAAACCAGGACAGACAAGCTAAGCAATTTGCCCAGAGCCCCAGAGGGGGACTAAGCTTGGGAAGTCTGTGCAGTAATTTCTTTCAGCAAAGCCATCAGTGCATATCAGAGTGAGAGTCTGCATGGGGAGAGACTAATTTCAGCACTGGGGCTAGTTTCAGTCATACTGTTTATAGCAGCTTTACTGAAAGAATAAAACAAAGCTTTAAAGACACAAGTAAAGGAATATAAAATACGCTGCATTTTATTTAAAAAAAAATTAGGAAAAAAAAGAGACAAAGATGAGTCCAGCAGTCTGTGAAAAATCAAACTAAGCTTCATGTAACAGACACATTCTTCTACATACAATATAACCACTGCTTAAACCCTAGCTGAAGGAGAACAAGTGCAAATCAAGCATTGGATGCCACAGGAAGTCCCATTTCTAGAAAGCCTATTTCAAGATTCAGGGATTGAATGTACTGGTTTAAGTACCTATTAGAACCTCAGGATCTCATTGAAGGAGATGCTATCTGACAAAAAAATGCCCCTTTGAGCAAAACCTATCAAGCAACCACTTTATCCACTGAAGAAAATAAATCTTAGTCTATAAGCATCAATTCCTCCTAGAAAGGCTGTCATAGAAAAAAAACGTGAAGGTTCAGAAAGAAAGAAAAAACCTTGTCATCCTAAATCCTACCTCATTTAGGTACATCTCTAGAAATGGTTTAATCTAAAATGAATGTTGTGATGTGCAAGGTTTTGTTTAGTGAAGCAAAGTCAAAGATGAAGCACAAAATTAGTTGATATTTCTATCTCTATATGAGGCAAGATGAAAAAAGCAAGATTGGCATCCAGGAAATGAACATTTCTAGGAAAGCCAGCATTCAGCATTCACTGTGAAATGTCTTCAGCTGAACTGTTTTTTTCATTAACTGGTACACCTGCTCAAATAATCTTTAATTCTCCTGACTACAAAAAGACATGAACCCTTCCTTAACAGTTTTGATAGATGGCATTGCAGATTACAAGCAGGAATACAGGTAGAGAAGCACCTAAAAGCAGTGATACCAAGAAAGCTTGTTTTCACAGCTTAAAGCTAAATAGCAGACTACTTGTAACACTGCAAAATGTTATTTTACTTTGGAAGCACACGGAATCTTAATAGAAGTAAGAGTTGTTATTTTCCAGAGGAATGCAAGACATTAAATGTGTATGTTTGCATTAGGTTATTTGGAATAAATTAATTAACTACCCCAATAAAACTTTGGAACAAGCTTTATTGTTCTAAATGCTCACGCTCTGAAAAATCCCCGAGTCAGGAATTAAAAAAATGCCTTTCCAAATGAGACAATCCTGTATACATCAAGTATTTACCACTACATCAGTATCAGATATCACCCACTGCAGCCACATTTTCTCTTGCAGCCAATTTCACAAATGTTAGAATGAAAACTAAAGAATGAGACTAGTCTAATTTTTTCAAATGCAGCTATTATTTGTTCTTTTCCTTTTAGAGACTAAAACACACATAGTAGTTCTGCCTTTTTGTTGTTTTCTTGATCTTGCTGAAAGAATTATATGAGTGCTGTGCTACATGTTAATCTCTTCCAATTTTTTCTGCACAACCTGAGCCTTTCTGTTCAATGATAACAGCAGGTCTTAAACCACGTTACAAAACTCTTTAATAATAAGCAACTCTTCATATTTTGTAATACATGAGCACTGCACAGGAGAAAAAAAGAACCAACTTCAAAAAGTCCCCTGAATAACACAGCATTTTAGGAGGCTGAGAACATCAATTTAAAAAACATACAACGTTTCAAAATAGGGTTTTTTAAAATACAGCTATGTCCCTTGAAATAAATCCATGCTTCTACTTCCTCACAAAATAAATCTGTTGTTACTAATAAATTCATTTTTTTGCTCAGTAGATGGACAAAGATGCATCTTTATACTAAGAGTTCTCTTAACATTGATAGCAAAAGAAAAAAGACAAAACAAAACAAAAGTACAAAGTTTGTACCCTCAGAGTACAAAAAGATCCACCTTTTTCTAGCAGGTAGTCCATGAAACTGACTTTTCCTCCCTGCAATGGACACTGAAAATTCCGTAAGTTACTAGAACAGAGGATAAGAAATTCCAGGGAACAGATGCTGTACCATACATGCTTTGGAAACTGACATAAGTAATACTGCCAACAAATTGTTGTTAATGAAAAACCTCTTAGAACCGGGAAAGATCATATATTAATTTTATCAGACAGCTTATCCAAAATTAAGTATCAAGCAGTGATTTGTAAAGTCTTTGCACGAACTTCAGTAAGGCAAAGAAAGCAAAAAGAAGAATAACTGTACCACAGTACAGGGCCAGCAACAGGACACAGGTAAATCCTGAAAGGCATTCAGACATGCCTGTGCAAGAGACTGATTTGCTGTTCAAAGCAAACGAGACTTCAACTCCTACCACATCTGGTGCACTGGAAAAGCATGGCAGGGTTTTACTCCTATGCAAAGGCTCACACCATATGCTTTGCCCACAGCTACTACAGGCTGATCTAGTCAGAGCTACTAGACAGCATCTTACTTCTTCAAGAAATTACTGGGGTTTTTTAGATCTGCATATTATTAAGTCTTATGTGAACATTATGCAAAACAAAGCACACAACTGGTCATTCTTCTATTTTCATTTATATCTATTTGCTTGATGTTCATATGGAAGTTTGTTGTTTAATCATAGGCAATGTTTTTCACTTTCAAAAGACAAAAAACTCAACACACAAGCAATTTTTAGTAGGACAGCAAAGCTTTCCTGCCAGTCAATAGTTAATTTCCAAGAAAGACAAGCCACATATACCAGGTAACAGCCAAAACAGACCATTCTCAAAGCTCTGGTCACACTTGATGTCTGTAGCCATGAGTGTTTGTTCTGATATGGTAACAAGACAGCTAAACAGTAGTTGGTTTGTGGTTTCATGCACAAAACCTACTTTTAGATATCAAAGATGGAGAGGAGCAAAGTATGGCATGGGTTAGCACAGGTTAACAAGCACTTGCAAGCAGTCAGACCAGCTTCAGGTATCTTTGGCCTATGCTGAAACGAATACATAACAATTAAAAATCTGGGGAATAGGGCAGAGATTTTCACTCATAGATAACATAATCCAGTGAGACAAAGCCCAGCCTTATACTGTTTTGGAGAAGAGGGAAAAGACAGTCCTTCCAAAAGCACAATGGGTTTCCTTTGGGAAGCAAATTTAAATGAACTTGTCAAACAAACCCCTTTGCCATTACAACTGAGTGCCAGGGACTACGCCAGCTAATCCAGAAGCTTGGAGGTTGAAGGAACTGTTAATTATTAGCTGCCTCCATTATCTGTCTTCTTCAAACCATATTAAAAAAAAAACAGAACAATCAGTTGAACAACAGGATGTTGAGTTAAAATTTAACTGTTTGCTTCCTTAGAAACAGCCTCAAGGTTAAGTGAAGCACAGCAGTGATGCAGCAAATAGTTGTTCTTTTATTATCCTGTGCTGCAGATACCACTCTACCCATGTGTTAGCATGTGCTAGCCCAAAACAAACAATTTACAATAAATTGAGACTGAAGTATCTCTGGCCAAGATAATATTAAGATATCTAAACATAATAAAGCTCACATATATGGGGGTATTAAAATAAAAAAGGAAAAAAAGAAACAATTCTTTTTATTCCTGAACCACTGCAGCTCAAATTTATGAGCCAGATACTTGCACAGCTACCACTTCTCTCACTAAATGCATACACAGCTGGGAAAGAGCAGATAATAAAAGAAAAACAATAATCTCAATCAAATCAACTCCACTAACCAGGCACCATCAACTTCAGGCTGTCCTGAAGGACAGGACAACTCATTACACTAACTCCACAAATTTACACCAAGCAAATACCCTTTAGATTTGTGTTAAATTAACTGATATTGCAGAAGTGCTGTGCAGGAAAACTCCACTTCTGGTTTCCTACTCTGCTCCTCCCCAGTTCCTCAGGAATGAAGCTGTAACAGCACACACTCACCTGACAGAGGGGACAGGAGAAGCACTGTGTGGTGCTCCATAGCGATCTTTCCAGCAACCTGGAAAAAGCTGACGGGCTTTTGGGAAAAGCAAATGCTAGGGGAGAGAACAGCTTCCTAGCCCTCAACTGTGAAAATGGTGACTATCAGGTAAAACTCCCCAAAAGAGAGACTAAGATACAGCGTAGAAAGTTACAAGTTAAAGAATAAAACAAACAAAAAAAAGCCCACCCCAAAACAAACACACACCACCAAAAAACCCTCACTCACCAAACTCCCCCTTCCCCAAAAAAAACCCCCCAAAACTCAAACCACTACATGAGTTTAAGGAAGAGCAAAAAGTCACTTCAAGGACATTTCCTTGATCTTAAAAAATCTAACAGACAAACACATAAGACAAAAAAAATCCTAAGATTACACCACCACTTTTAATGACAGCTTTTCAGGCCATTTCATGCAAAGCTTTTAAGAACTTTCACATCATACAAACAAATGCCCTATGCCACACAGAGCTGCAAGCCAGTAACTTTTCAATTTGTCCCTAACCTCACTCAGATAAGAAGGAATGTAGCATCACAATCCACAGGCTTCCTTAACGTGCCAATTTCTCTAAAGCAAGGAGACAAGGAAGACCAAGCAGCTTATTATTGGCAACAGTTTTCTGTAATTTTGACATTGTTTCCCTTCTTCGCTTTTTCAGTTTGTGGTTAAATATAGGGTTGGGTCTCTTACTAACACTTTATTTCAGGCAAGTAGAGCCCTGATTACAGGGCATCAGTGCTATACATACCTAAATGTCAGCAGAATAGATTACAATTACTTTATACAAACAAAACCCAGACATAAGACATATCAGCCGTGCAAGTAGCATAACCTGCTACCGCTTCCCACCCCCATCACCCTGCTGTACTTGCTGTAATTACATGTCCTGAGCCTCAGCAACCTGTTCTGCACAAACTTGGTGCTGTACTTCCCCAAAGGAATCTGCTTCACACCTGAAGTCCTATGTGCACTTTGGGGCACCTCAATGCAAGGAGGACAAACTATCAGAGTGTGTCCAGAGGAGGGTGGCCAAGATGGTGAAAGGTTTCAAGAGAAAGCCATACAAGTGGCTGAGGTCACTTTGTTTCTTCAGCCTGGAGAAGTGAAGGCTGAGGGGTACCCTCATCACAGCTGACAACTTCCTCAGGGTGGGGCAGCACACAGAGAAGGTGCTGATCTCTCTCTCTGGTGAGCAGCAACAGGATATGAGGAAATGGAATGAAGCCATGTCAGGGGAAGTTCAGACTAGACATTAGGAAAATGTTCTTCACTGAGAGGGTGGTTGGTCACTGGAACAGGCTTTCTAGGGAAGTGGTCAGGGTATCAAGCCTGTCAGAGTTCAAGGAGCATCTGGATGACACTAAGTCATATGGATGAGCTTTAGGGAGTTGGACTCAATGATCCTTATCGGTCCCTTCTAACTTTAAATGATTATATGCTAAACACTGCATCACTGAATTTCAAGTTAATGGAGAGAACAGTATTTCATCCATTCTATACCTGAACAGTGAGAGTCTCTTAACCAAACGATATTGCCAGCAGTGTAAGATAAAAGAATTGCTTAGGAAAAAAAACCCTAAGACCTCTAGTCAAAGACAAGTCAATTGAAACACTAGATTTGACATTACGGCAATCCATCAAATATAGTACCTTCCTTCAGTAGAAACTGTGCCTGATGTGACATGAAATACTGGGCAAAGGCGCAGGTTTCAGACTGAACCTCATCAATATAACTATGCAATGCATGGGACAGTGAGGGGGGCAGAGAAGGTTTAGTTTCCTTCCTCGACCTCTGGTACAACTGTCTGGATTCCAAGCTTACTTCTTCACGTTTCAATATGAAAGGTAGTATCTCTTCTACTGCCCACAAAAAATCAGTCACAGCTTCAGATTTAATTGGTCATACATCGCAGTAAAATACATATAGTTAAATGTTAAAAACTTTTTAACACAAATATTTTCTACTACAAGTTCACTACCCAGACTATAAAGTGTAGTGTTAACCAAAGGAAACGTAACTTAAGAAACAAACACTAAGGTGCTTTTGGCATCCCTTAATAAATAAAAACAATCCAAACCCTCACTCTTTGCAATCCGTTCCTAAGCCCAGCTTTAATATTAACCCTTACTTTCAGTCCCCAAAACTACAGACTTCATTGGCTTGCTATATAATTTACACAGTAAGCCTCCCTGAAATGAAAATAAACTGGTGAGACTAGGAATATCAACCTGTTCTGTTTTCAGAATACAAATTTATTCCACTGCTACTTCCAGAAAGAAAGCATATTTAGTAAGACCTTTTAAATAAATGAGTTATGGTTGAGTAATGGCGCTGAAGGGACCTGGACAATGCACACTGCACAGGCCACCTGCAAGGAAGTCAGTGTGACCTACAAAAAGAACAATGAAATCCCCAGCTTTAATGAGCTCGGTCAGACAGCTAACTTCTTCAGTGGGAGCACCATTTTATGCTGTTATTTTGTAAAGAAAGTTCAACACAGGGAAATGTGAACATATTTAAACTGCAAATAAATATTCTACAGAAAAGATCAATTATGGGTTCAAGGCACATCAGGCATGAAAAAGCACAAGTGAGTAGTTTGGGGTTTTATGACATCATGTACAATCAGACATCTACGCAATGTTACAAATTATATATTTTACTAACTTTTGATGAAAGTGCTAGTAACTCAAGTATTTGACTTGAAACTATTGCTTACATATTGTCTGATTCCCACCAAGATACTGTTCAAGAAACTCAAGAAATTTACCTACAGAAATAAAATAGTTTACTTCCATCTCTAGTCCAGGAGAGTCCAAGCACTAAGCAGGCCTGGCCTCATAGGCCTGGCCTCACGGGAGACACGGAGAGCAGAGCGTTAGCACAACCGGCATTGGTCACCCTTGTTTATCACAGCACACACATTTATTCCGTGGGAATCTCCTCCAAAGTATGAGGCTGTACTGGCGTTGGGAATCATAACTGTCAATTCCATTGACTAGAAATTGTTTAAATATACCAGCTGTGACCATAGCAACTCAGTTACAGACCAAAACTGGTCAGTTTGGTGAACATTTGTCTCTTCCCAGTTCTTCAGCACAGACATCTGGTTAAATTAACCAACATATGAGAAGCATAAAAAAAAAGCTGAAAGAAACTTTGACTGAAGTACTGCCCTGTTATCAGGGACTGGTGGAGTCAATCCTGTCTCTAAGGTACAAGACTGATGCAATCTTTTATCATGCCCAGTTAGCCACCAATTGTGTGAAATTCAAATCCCTAGTTAGCTTTAAACAAATTTCATACAAAGGTACCATACTAGAAGCTTTATATTGGTTATCTTTCACTTTCACAACAAAAAGGTGAAAGGCCTTTCTTACCATTCCCCTCTTCAAGAGATGATTTCAAGACATTTTCAGCCTCTTGGACAGTAACCAGAATCAAGTCTGCTAAAACACTGTCAATTTATCAGTCAATGCACAGAAGAAACCCAGTGCTAGCAACAAGCAACAGTTACTAGAGGAAAAGAAAAAGGGAGATTTTTTTTTTCAGTTCCCCAAATTCCTTTCAGAATACAAGGTTTTCAAGACTTTTTTATTTCACATAAACAATCCTTCAATCCAACTTTCGCTAAGGCTAATAGCTGCCTGAACACCACTGTCTAAAGTCATTTGAAAATCCTCAGAATATCCTGCCATGCCTTTTAAACCTGCAACATGAAAGTAAGGTTTCCCATCATTCTGAAGCATTTGGACATCCAAGTTTCACTTCGTGTGTTTGCTTTGTATGTGGTGCTGGCAATGTAGGAGGCAACTGAAATAGATTTAAGACTCGTATTTCCAGAGCTGGAAACCCAGCAATGTTTTCCGGTAGATTTATAGACAGAAGTTCCTCACACATTCTCTTCAGCATACAAACAAGTGACAATAGTAGGACAAGCTCTCCAGAACGCTTCATCTCCCCAAGTCCTGGTAAATCCAGGCCTCTTAAGGTAAAAGGCTAGAGGAACCAGATAAGCCATATCTCATGTAATCTGATATGTCACCTTCCTTTTCCTGCACAGAGGGCTCACATTCAAGAGCTTTTACAGATTAACACAACGAACTAAGGCCATCAACACAGATATATACAGCAACTTTCACGGTCCATATAAAATGTTTGTTACCAAAAGAGGGGGGAAAGGCACTAGAGAGAGCAAAGGAAAAATAATGAGAGAAATACTAAGTCCCACTTCCAGAAGAAACTCCTACGTAAATGTACACTTTTAGAATGCATTTCTATACATAAAATACAAATATATACATAAAATAAAATCACAATGCTAACAATGCATTTTACTAATATCATCCAATGGAGAGGAAAGTTTAAAAAGTGTTGATTGTGGGCCTTATTTTGACAGTTTATCACTATTTCTTCAATTATGTCTGAACACAGATTATATGTCAGTTTAATCCTATGGAGCTAGGCCCTGATTTAGAATTTAAAACTATCTTTATATACACTAGCAGTTTTTCTCAGATTCTCCTAGCAATTGCCATCAGCATAAAGCAAACCAGATTTCAGCAACGTTCACACAGATTTGTTTTTTCTGGGATATCAGAACAGTTGGAGGGGGTAAATGGTCAGGGAGTGAAGTATACCATAGACATCCCATTTACTCAGGACTGTTTGCTTCCTGTATGTTTTTAGAATCCAGAAGCACAGAATGTAAAACCATAACGCACATAGTTTCATAGCAAGTCTAAGTTGTATTAATTTCAAGACATACTTAACAAAAAAACTGATTCCTGACTGACAGAACACGTGCTTGCAAGTGTTTAAAAAAGAAAAAAAGCCTCGTCAAAATCAAGAAACTGAAAACAAAAGCTAGAGAAATAGGCTTAAAGACTACTAGCCATAGACAAATAGCCTCACCTTTAGCCTTTCTTCCAAAAGGAAGACTAGGATTCACTGAGAATTGGACCCCAACTGGACCCCAATTTCCAAAACAACCTGTGCAGTGACACATACACCTATACAACAGCACAGGAAAGGAAAAAGAGAGGCCTGTTCAGCTAAAAGATTATTTCTATAGATGCTTTTCAGAGTACCCTATTGTCAAATCTAGTCACACATTTTGCTGGAGAAGTTGAGCAGAAAGGGGACGCGGGGCAAGGACAGACCAGAGGGGCTGGGAGCGGGTACATGACATTCTAGGACAAGAATCAGAGCAAAGAAACCAGCCCACTCGTCCAAGAGCCAGACTTGAGTTCATGCCTGATTTTTCTTTCCTGGTGCCAAGTGCAAATGGGAGAACTGCTATGAAGGATACATATTCATCCCTCAGACAGCACTGAAGGAAAGAAGCTTCTCACATTATTCTCTTAATGGCTACTTCAAGCATGCTCATGCAAGAGGCTGATTAGACAAAATGGGGCAGCTGACAGAAGCCAGTAGGTCTCACCTGTGAAATGCCACCTCACCTCACCCTCACAGGGTCTATGCATGAAAAACAGCTTTGGAGGAACACAAGAAAGTCTCATCACAGCCTCACTCCCTGCTTCCCACTTTCCCCAAGAAAGGAAGATGTCAACACAGAGCATAAGGAGGGGAGGTCCGCAGAGTATCTCTGGGAACAGGGAGAGGGATGTGGGAAATAAGACCGGCAGATGGCAACTGAAGGCAAATGGAGTTTAAGTCCGACAGAGAAAGAGATTTCTAGCAGCTCTAGAGAGACCCTTGTTATGGATAGAAAACAGTTAAGGCAACAGTCCTCCCTCCTCCCCGCTGCATTGGTGAAATGCCAGAAGCACTTTGCTAAAGTTCACATAAGCATGGGGGAAATGGAACTTCAAACATCTGGAGTATGGAGGTCAGACAGTGCTGCAGAAGCAGCTGGCCCTGCACGCAGGAGGCGGCTGTCTGCCAGGATGTCAGTGAGCGAAGAGGTGGGATGGGTCTGTGGCTAGAAGCAAGAGCCTGGAAAACAGCAGATTGAAGTTCTATTCCTGGCTCCGCCAGACTTCCTGTGCTATGCCAAGCAAGGAGCTTTGCTGCTTGGGCTTGGAGCTGTGCACCTGCAGCAGTACCAGGAACAGACAAGAGTATAGGTGGGCACAGGTACAGGCAGCACTGCCACAGCTGCCTGCTCTGAGCACAGTGACACACAGTGACAGATTGCCCAGATTTCTCTGTCAAACACCTTCCACTCCTGTTTTTAATTGCTAATGAAAATGCACAAGTGAATTACAGATCATATTGCTGTGCTTTGGCAAAATCTACTGCCAGTTTTAACCACTTGAGCAAACTAAATGTACATACACTGCAATAAGAAGTGCATTATGAACATTATTCATTAAAAAAAGCACAATGACCTGTGATACATGTTTATATGGAGTACAATATATTTGTGTTCTAGTTAATTTTTTTCTTTCAAATGCAACTGCTAGTTCAATATCTTATTCAAGAGCTTGAGTATAATAAACAGGTAGAAAAAAATCCATCATTAATGTAGATCTCTGTGGGAAGACACAGAGAAGAAATAAGGTATTTAATCTCCACCTGCCTCCTAAAGTCTGTGGCTTTTCAGCATCCAGGGTCAGGAGTGGGGGAACCCCGAGAGAGAAATAGCTTCCATGGTGTTATTCCTTGTTCTGACACAAAATCCCTGATGACTCTAGAATATGGTTTCCAGTATTTGCAGGAGATTCAGCTGTGGCTGAGCCCCACACCCCACCACTTCACAAGCACTGCACAACAGGAAGTACAGACCCAGCTCTGCATCAGATCAAAACTACAGCGCACAGCAAATTAACAACTGGTAACTTGAGTTTCACACTGTATAACAAACACCTTTCTGAATGTCAGTTCTTGTACTCAGCCCTTCCTCTGATTCACCACCTTCCCTTCACCAAGACAGGATTCCAATAAGAGAACTACCAAGGTACATCCCCTCTCTTCTAGTGTTCTACACAGTGAACTGAACAGACATTTCAATGCTTAACTAACACCAGCTGCTGATTAAAACCAGTCTCTGAAGTGGAAGACACTTCAAAAAAGAAGTGTTTCAACAGTACAATCTGATGGATTTTTGACAGCACAACATTTGGGATGTGCAGTCATGCTACATTTGTATTCAGCCCTAAAAAGCACAAAAAGTAGATAAATGCTTTTGATTATGCAAAGTCAAAATTCCAGCTGTATGCATGGGTGTGTTTCAGTCTGTGAAATTAGATTTTAGTTACTTCAAATATTTTTTTTTTTTGCTGGGTATTCCTGAAGATATGCATGAGTAAGTCAATTCAGAAGAAAAAAAAAAGAAGAAAAAGAAACTAAATATGCTTATGAAAGCTTCCATTTAAAAGTTCCAACCTTTTAAAGTAGCTGACTGAGTCCCTCTTTTTCTTACTGGAAGCAATGCACTTGTCTAGAATGAAACAAAACATAAAAACCTAAATATATTTTTGACTGTAGGAAAGCACAACAGAAAGGAAAAATTAAACGGCTTCTTCAGTAGTTTGGACTCACTAAAGAACCACCATGGGAGTAGAACAAAACTGTATGTCAAACGAAAAGCATTTTGTGTGCCAAAAAAAGCAACTTCATAGGAGATGAACATGTGCAATTGCAAAGAGCACTGCAGGTGGCTGAAAAGGAAACCATCTAAAAAAAGCCTATGAAAAATAAACTCAACAGAACAAGTCTGAATTTTCTGAAAGTTTGTCTGAGGTAAGGAGCTGATAAAGCTGTAACAATGACAAGTCAGAATGCTTATGCCTGAACAACAACAACAACAAAAAGCCCAAAGCCCAGTACTTCACATTTAGTTTTAAGGTGGCAAGTCAAATTGGGAACAGCACAGGACAGAACCAATGCCAAGAGAAAGTGAGCTAATAATGCCTTAACCTTAATTCATCACCTCTTCAGTGCTTTAGTTAATCAGATCTAATAGTAAACATAAAATATTTTCCAATAATAAAAGTTATGCTACATGGATGGGATAATGGATTTATTGTGTATTTCAAAATAATTATCATGCTAAAGAAAAACAAAACTCACACATAAAAGCCATTCTCATTTATCACATGTATTTACTTGAAAGTGATCTGAAATAATTTTCAGACACATACCTTTCTGGAAAAAATCCCAACCACCAAATGACCTAAAACCAGAAAAAAAAAAATGCACATATACACACATAAATACACAAACACATACACAAAATGCCTCTCCCAAGCACCCCGCTTCTCCACGTGAATTCAGGGCCTATGAGATGTCTAAGGCTGACAGTTCTAGGAGAGACTGTTTCCCTCACACATAAAACAAGGACAACATATGCTGGAATGATGATAGGTATTCTTTAGCCACCTGCAGACATAGCTTGGTTACAAATCACCCAAGGCACAATGTTACTTCTATCCCTCTTTGATCATATGTAATTTGATGGCAGCGATACAAGCTAGTGGGAGATGTGCTGGTTTTCAGCTGGGTCAGCCCTGCACCAGGAGTAACTCATGAGTATTAATTAAACAGCCATCACGTGGCTAAAGGCCACACTATCTACACCACAAACCCTCTTGGATTAGTGCCACAAACACAGCTTACCCTACATGAAATGTCTATTTCTCATTTCCTAAATGTTCAAGGGTTGAATATTCCACTTTCAGAAGTTCAGTAGTTCCAAAACAGAACTACTGAAGTTCTGGACTTTTTAAAGATTTTTTTAAATAAAAAAGTAGGCAAGCTGCTATAGCAAACAACTTTGTTGCAACACTATGAGGTGCTATTCCAATGGAGTGATAACCACCAATGGCGACTGTCTTCCTCTTGTCCCCACTGCCCATCAGTAAAATAGGGTGGCAGGAACAATCCTCAGCCGCTATAGATTCTAATCTAAAAGTTTTCAGTACACATATTCCATTCTACAGTTCACTTACTATCCATACTACTACTTCCTGCATATTATCGCAGCAAAGAGCTCTTCCATGTCCCTTGAATACCAAAACAACTAGGATCTGACAAGTTCCTCACTTTTGTTTTCAAGGACAAATATAGAACAAAATGGTTCAACTGTCTGACACAGCCTGTCCTTTCTCAAAACCCCTTCAGCAAGAAGGTACATCAACAGACGACAAGCTTAGAAGCATCATGAACTTCCCTCAGCTCAAATCTCTTCGGAAAACTGAGTTTCCACAGCATCACATGTGGATGCCTATTAAGATACTCAGACAAAAAAGGAGAGTTGACAAAAATTCCCTCACATGTTTCCTAAGACTGCGCTACTATTTTGGACTGAGTCATACAGCCTTCTTGCAATTTGGGATATATTAAGTAAAAGCAGAAGACAGACAAGCAAATCACAAGCATGTATGACGTTTACCAGTTTAACAGGGTGGGAAGGAAGGGCCAAGGCAGAGATGGAATTGCTAAGGCTGCTCTAATTCTCCATTGCCTTTCATTTCCACACACAACTCAAACAGGAAGTTGCACATTGTTTCTGTAAATAGATTTCCCTTAGCCTCCCAACTCTCGGCCATGACTGATATGAAATACTGCAGTTACATCTGTTGGTAACATCCAAATGGCCCCAGAAGTCCCAGCAGCACTTACCCCATACTGAGCCACAACCTTCTCCAGCCAAAACTTTTTCTGACTAAGGCAGGGCACACTGGCAGAGGGAGCCTGGCCCAAGAAGAAACTATGCCATCATTCAGCCCCTCCACCAGGACCACATCTCAGGCTTGTACACGCACACACCCAAAATTGAGATCTTGACTCCGTCCTGTGCAAGGGCACCTGAACACAAACACTGCAGCCTAATTGCAGGTTAAAAGACAGTACAAGTCTTGAAAAGAAGTCTTGTGCATAGGCACAGAGACACAGGCACATCACTATGTCCCTGCTGCTGAATGTATTATCCTACTATTGCTACAGTCAATTCATTAGACTGATCATGTGCTCAGAAATCAGCCATTTCCACTGTGCACTTATTAGCATAATGATTAAATATGATTGCAAACACTTGGGGAGAAGCAGAGCATCAGCCATTGGAGAGGACATAGAGAATGAAGCCAGTCAAAGGAAGCAGCTAGAAGTTTGCAGTTTTCAAGGCCTTGTCTACAGGATAATTGAGCCCACAATTCATGGAATAGGGGACACAGAACAAAACACTGTCTGTCACAAGAGAGTGGCAGGAGAAAGAAGACTGGCCATCTCTTACTATCACTTTAGGCAGAAGTTATACATACACTACACAAATATTGACCAATTAAGTGTTTAAAGCTAACTGAGATGGGCAGACTGGTGCCCTGGTGAGGGTGCTCCAAACCCTCATGGAACCAAAACCATGGTGGGTTGTAAGCCTCTGAACGGCACCACAGAGTTTCAAGAGGCAGCTCTACCACTCCACAGTAACAACCACCACAGACATGTGCATGACTGGACACTGATCTGTGAAGTGCTGGACAGCTAAACGCACACTGAAGAGTCACTGAACACCTGCAAGAAAACTGAGTGCAAAGGAGAGTGGTGGGGATTGATATGCCACTACCTTAACCAGGGAGGGAGGTGCTGCTGAGTTCCCCAAGAGATGAAGGGGTACATCACAATTTAGTGGGCTACCAAAAAGACAGCTGTGCAAACTGCTGCAGACTACCTCCTCCCACTGGTTTGGTAAAGTCTGGGGAGGTCAATGCACTTTTTGGACTTAAACTGTGTATATCCATTCAGCAATAGAGTGTGTTTACTCCCAGAAGTATACAGCTAATATAAACAACAACTACACATTTGTTTTAAGAACTACCACGATGAAGGAACCTCGGCAAATGGGCACGCGGGGAAGAGTATACAGGAAAATTATCCAAGTAAGATCTGCAGAATGCTCACAATCTGTTTTCCCAGGATGTTTCCTTAAGTCACATAATTGTTTGCAGAACCTCTGCTTTCTAAAAATGCATCTGGAAAAATTCATTCCACATTTTCTTAAATCAGTTTCTACTGATTAGATGATGCTTTTCAATACTCTCAAAGTAGGTGACTTGTCATTATCCAATAATGACCAGTCAGAAGCGTTCTCTCAAACATATTCTAGGCAAACATTTCACATGAAAACCAGTATTTTAGAAGTTTTTCAAGTAATTTTTAAAAAAATTTTAGATATATTTAGTCCAAGTAGTTCAGCCAGCTCTAATAGAGAGTACCTCTGAAGAAATTTCTGTATTGACTGAAGGACCACACATTAATGCAGGCCAAGGAAATACAGTCTTAAAGTTGTTGAGCTGAAAATAAGATGCCAGTAACTTGGAATTGTGGTCCCTTCATTCTCCTTCTGCTCCCATGTCCGGAGGTCTAGAAGTATGAAGCAAGCTAACTGGTAGTGAAGCTTTATATTCTTGCTGCTAGCCCAGGGGCACACTGCACTGCAGGAGGAATTTGCTGCTTAAAGCAGCAAAATCCCCAGTGATTGAACTTGAATTTTGCTCAGTGAGGGCTTATGGAAACCATTCCCTGCTTCCTGAGCTTTTTGTTATTTATTAATGTGCCACAGCCTGAGCTCAGAAAAGGGAAAAACTTGTTATTTTAACCAAAGCACCACGAACACCCCCAGAAATCCTCTCCTCCAGTTTTAGCATTCAGATGCCAGAGTACCATCAAATGCTACCACTACATCACTGTTGGAGTGAGAGCTCCTCTGGACCCAGGCCCAGAGGAAAGCCAAAGCACAGGGATTGAATTAAAACCTTTGGATAAACGAGATACATGAAGTCACACCAAAGTGAAATAGAAATATAGATTTTTAGCTTTTAGTAGAAATGTATGCTAAGTGCTTTAAACATTGAAAAGCTGCAGCAAAGAGACCTTAAACACAGTTTTTACTGCAGCAGTGTTGCCTTTTCACAGAATTTCTCTACTTTAGACAACACATAGATAGAACTATACTGTGCACATTTTTTAGACAGAGTGTTCACATAAACAATAAGAGCTGATAGAAACTATATACGCAAATCTGTGTAATACCTATGTAAGGCTTTTTACAACTGTTAGAATCAGACCAGGATAGGTTAAGAAAAGAAAAACTAGAATCGTGTGTTAATTTTATTGGTCAATTAACAAATATAATCGACACTTCTGTAAGTTTAGAGAAGAAGAAGATGCTGGTTTTTATTTGCTGTTATCCCGCTGCTGCTGTTTCTGCTTGGCCTTATCATGTAACCCCTTCGAACTCTGCCTTCTGAAAACTATGAAACTACAAAATAAAGAACTTTAGCAGAACAGCAGCTTCCTCTGCTCTTTCACCCTCGGCCGAAAGGGTGTCCCATCAAAAGCTCAACACATCATGGGTGCTTCAAAATGGTAATAGATGCAGCACTTCTGTGGCCAGCTGTCATGCTACCATCAAAATAAGGCACTAGCAGACATATCTACAGGTTTGAACACCATCCACTACACAAAACCAGATATGCTTAATTATACATCAGTTCAGGATGAGGCTAAACCAGGGATATGAAAGCAGTAAGCTGGCCATCCTCAGTGTGTGGAGTGGAACTAATAAAACAAAGAATGACCTGGTTCCTATCAGCTTACAGGTGATATAACCCTATCAGTGCTGGCTCTTAACATGAGATTTAGAGTGTATGAGGAAACTAAATCAAAATACAGTGACACAGGTAAGAGAGTAGATAGTTGAGAAAGTCTAATTTGTTTCAGGTCTTTTGACTGGACTTCTTTCTTTACCTTAATGACTCATAATTACACGAGGTTACAACTTGGAGGTTTCTCCATTTCCCTAACAGAGATTGTCCTCAATTACTTCAGCATCTCACTCATCACCACAGCAGGCAAAAAAGTGCCCTGAGATGGAGTACTGAAATAACATAATATTTCTACCATTCTTCCACTCTCAGATGCCATAATCTGCCAAGACACACATGCAAGTCAACTGCATAATTTCAAGTTAAGTTTCTTTTTTTTAATCTAAGTTTTAATTATAAGAAATTCAAGAACCATTTACAGGAATAAACAAATTGCTAGTCCACACAAGCTGGCATGTTATTAGCTTACCACACACTACCTATGAACTACTAAAGAGCAAAAAATATGCATACTGCTCAAAAACTTCAGTTAACACCCTTTTACAGCCTAGATTAGGAGACAAGCCTTATTCACAGTAGAATTCATCTTTTTTAGTCCTGTGCTACATCTGGGCATTACTGCATCTTGCTCAATACTTGACTTGACAACACACGTAAGAAAATCCTATAAATGGACAAAGAAGGATCAGTTTCCCAAAGACGTTTATCTCCTTTCCAGTCAGATAAAGGTTGATTTGTGGTTTGAAGGCTTATCTTGCAGCCTTATATAGCCTAGTTTTGAACACAGTTCAAAAATATTAACTTAAAATGAAAAAAAAAAATCTTCTAAGACACTGAGTTCAACAAGGAAGCAGAATTTCCTACATTCAAATCAAGCCTTTCAGTCATTATTCAATTTCCTTGGTTTTATATTTTCAAATGATGGCCCAACTGACTTTTCGTGAAGCAATGATATGTTTTATTATTTCCACCATGACCCCTTTCAACTCTAAGGACCCCATCCTACTTGTTCTTACTTTATATTTATAAGTCTAATAGCCTTCGCTCATACCCTTGTTGCTCCTGGTCTTGCCACACAGAGGAATTTGAGATAGCATTACAAGATCAGGTCGACATTATTTCTCTCTTGCAAGCAAGGACAGAGAAGCCAGTCAAGAGAAATAGCAAGCTATGCTTCAGTCCTGGTGTGAGACCACACTGAATTGTACCGTTGGATCCACTGTAAATAATCATCCTGGGACAATATACAAGGGCAGGAAGCAAATGCTTTTAGGCATGAACACGTGAAGCAACAAAACCACTAAACATTAGCACTCATACAAGGATACATTCATTAAAAAGTCATAGCTACTCAGCAGATTCTCAAAGAGAAAGCAAACAACATACAAGACCTGTGATTCTGTGGTCACATATTACTCACATTTTTAAGCCCAGAAGATAGAATTAGGCACAATATTAGGCAAAATTATTAAATAATATAACTATTTGTTGGAACCAGAATTTAATATTAGAGAGGAAAATGACAGCTTTAGTAACCTATTTTTTGGACTTGAGAAAGAGGCACACATACTTTTATGCTGGTCACTTCAACATGCATAGTCAACATTCCAAATGGGAATGACTGAAATAGCAAATGATGGCCTTAGCTAGTTGTCTGTCACTCAAAGTGTGCTACTTCAAAACACATTCTGAGTTTTCTCAAAAAATAAAAACCCTACATACAGTATAGCTTTTAAACAAAAAAATTTACAGTTTTATTTCCACTACCACCACAATGGTGGCAGTAGCAGCAGGGTTAGTGAAGAATCAACAGTAATCTCCAGCGGAGTAAACTGTCCCAGATTAATAATGTTCAGGGTAACCTATTTAGGTCTTTAGCCGTAATTTATATCACCCAACACAATTTCACATTTTTTTCCTGTACAGTGAAGGGAAACTTCACTTTGTGGTCTGTGAGGACTGCCCTAGTGATGCAGAGATGATACTGTCCCAGATGATACTGGGGAAAGGAAGGATACCCACCAGGGCTCAGGAGCCACATAACAAGTATTTAGTAAGATTAACATAGTTGGATAGATTTTCACACTTCATACACACTTTTTCAAAGTTACAATAAAACAGGAGAAGTTGTCCCAGCTTTAGAAGAGTAGCTACCAAGTCATTCACAGGCCTCCCATGAACCAGTGAAGTGTTCTCTGCGTATATATGACCTGTAAGAGGACTTTTACAAGACATGCATAACAGATATCAATGGGTCCCAAAAGGCTGCTAATAAAGAGAATAAAGTCAAACCAGCAGCAGCATAAAAAGTGGTAGTGTTATTACTGGCTTATAAACACTCATGTGAATCATTACTTGGTTTTCCACTTGCAGATCAAAGTTAACTAAGCACTTATGTGTCCCCAGTAAAACCAGCCAGCAGAAAGCACTAAGCAGTTCCTATCTGAATGGCACAAGAAGTCCACCCACAAGCACCCAGCAGGATGTGTTTTTGTGCTTGAGTGGCAGCTTCAGCGATGCTGTACAATGAATGCTGCACTCATCTGCTCCACAGTAAGTTTCTTGTACTTGTTTTTCCCCTTCATTTCCCCAAAAAGAGTCAGCTCAAGCACACCACTACCCAGCTGCCACGAAAACCAACATCCCAAATAGCTGCATTGGATGGCACAGGTACAGAAACTGACTAAATGCTTTGGTAGCTGGTTACCTGCTGTTTTATGAGGCACAATGTTCTTATCACCTCAAACACTGAATTTATGCGATTGAAACATTGACAGAGATAAAATTTCACTTCAATGCAAACCAGGAACTATTCACATGTGAAGACTGCTGGTTTACTAAGACTTGAAACAGAAGGAAAATCAATTTCAGGCAGCAAGCTAATCAGATGCATCTGAAGAAAAAAAAAAACAACAAGGCTCCTTGAAAAGTCCAATAGGTGATTTAATATCAGGTTAGTGATGCATTTCGTCTGTGTGGTATATCTTCCAGATATGAGAGGTTTTCATTAAAAAGACTGCACAAACGCTTTGTTACACACAATTGTGAAAAAGGCCTTTCAGAGTCATGTTCACAGTCCTGGGATTTTTGGCTTTGATTTCAGAAAACAAGAGGCTGCATCAGGCCTCTTAATTTAGTATTTAATGAGGTATCTAGAGCTTACAGCCAAATAACCATTGAGCAGAAAGAAGGCTTTAATGGTCTAAAACACATTGAAAACTATGCATTCAGACTGCCCTTCTAGCAGACGTTGGAATGGAAATAAGCATATGAAGGAATTCATGATAGTCAATGGCTATTAAAGTTAGCAACTTCCCCTATTCCCCCAAAATATGTTCAAAACCCTGCATTTCACAGGGGGAAAAAAAAAAGTATGAAACTAAATGTTGGAGTAAGAACTTCTGTGGACCCAGGCCCAGAGGAAAGACAAAGCACAGGGATTGAATTAAACCTTTGGATAAACAAGATACATGAAGTCACACCAAAGTGAAATAGAAATACAGATTTTTAGCTTTTAGTAGAAATGTATGCTAAGTGCTTTAAACATTGAAAAGCTGCAGCAAAGAGACCTTAAACACAGTTTTTACTGCAGCAGTGTTGCCTTTTCACAGAATTTCTCTACTTTAGACAACACATAGATAGAACTATACTGTGCACATTTTTTAGACAGAGTGTTCACATAAACAAAAGAACTGATAGAAGCAAAATATGCAAATCTGTGTAATACCTATGTAAGGCTTGTGTAAAATTTACGACTATTAGAATTAGACCAGGATAGGTTAAGAAAAGAAAAACTAGAATCGTGTGTTAATTCTATTGGTTAATTAATAAATATAATGGACACTTCTGTAAGTCTGAACATCAACATCTACAACTCGCTGTTAGCCTGCTGCTGCCGCCGCTGTTGCTGCTTGATTCTGTCTTGTAACCCCTTCGGACTCTGCCTTCAGAGAACTATGAAACTATAAAATAAAAAACTCTAGCAGAACAGCAGCTCTCTCTGTTCTCTTGCCTTCGGCCATAAAGGGAAGGCATCCTGTCGTAAGCTCAATAACTAAAGTTTCTGGTTCTGTTTCTTCTTCATCAAAGCAACTGCTCTTCCCCATCACAGAAATGCTGACATTGTGGTTGCTCTCTCATAGGTGTAAATAACTAAGTATCATGGTGGGGGGGGGTGGTGTGCTTGGATTTTTTTTGTTGGTAATGTGCTGGGGGGGTTTTTTGACTACATCAGCTGAACTGCACAGGAATTACAGACATCCTATGTGTATTCAGTTGTGGACATGAAGGGAATTTCTCAACCAAATGGCTGACAAGGCAACTCTCACACATTATACTACTTTCTAAGCAATTTATATATATCATGTAGAAGCTGATATGCACAAAGTTGACAACAATTTTCATAAGCAGACAGATAAACAGGGCAAGTGCAGTACAACTTCTTGGAGCCTCGGCCTCTATCACAGAGAGAACAGGGAGAACAGGATGTGAAGCAAAGGCCACAGAGACAACTGTCAGCACTTTATTAGGAGAGGGAACATCACCCAAGGCAAGGTTAATCTGAACAAAAGGTGCAAGTTTCTTGCCATATTTAGAGTATTTGTGGCTGCTGACAGGCAAGGGCAGTCCAAGAGAACCAGACAGAAGACATTACCTTTCTAACATATACAACATCAGATGATGCACTACTTCCTGCTGATACTTTTGGTCTCTCCACACACTTTTGGATGTGTGGAAAGGAAAGTTTTGATGGAAGTGGAGCTTACAAGATTTGTAGATATGTGATGGCAGTTTCTCCCCTGACTTTGTAACTACCTCCCCCCCCTCACCAATTAGTTCCTATAACTTATGATGTGCCTTCCAAGGATACAAAGTCAGCTTTTAGGATACATCCAGCTACTGCAATGTAATGCCGAAAAGAGTCATGGCAGAGATCCAGTGCTGTATCACACTCCAAAATAAAAAGGCTTTTCCCAACTCCATGTACTAATCTGCCAAGCTTCAGCTTGTGGCTAGCTGTTCAACATTACACTGTCACTACCAAGCCAAAGACTAACTGCAGAGACAGAAAAAGACTGAAGTACTAGTAGGCTACCATAACATCACTGCTTTGCTTTCTCCTTGTCAGACCAAACAAGCACAACTCCTTCAACCTCTCCTTGTAGGCTGCATGTTCCATGCACCGACCATCTCTGCATCCCTCTCTGCTGGACTGTCTCCAGTTTCCCTAAATCACTCTTGAACAAGGCAGAGGTGACCAATAAAAAAAAAAAGCCACAGACACAGCACTCCAGATGAAATTCCATCACTGGTTTTTATCTGCCAGCCACAATCTTCCCAAGGCAGCCCCACCACACTGCTTCACTTATTCAGATAGCCTTGTGGTGTTGGCTCATGCTCAGCACACCAGCTCCTTTCCAGCCCACAGCTACTCACATAGTCATCTCCCAGTACATTCAAATGCACTTCGGGACCTACCCTAGGATGTAGGACCTTTCACCTTGCCCAGTTTCCCAAGGTTTTTGCTGGTTCAGTAAGACTCCTGTGTACTGAAGCTCTGCCATTCAGCGTATTAATCACCTTTCCTAACTTAGAGTTAGTCCCAGGTTTGCTGAGGATATGCTTTATGTTCTGAATGGCCTCCAAAGAATGTTCTGAACACTGTGGACTCCAGTACTGACCCTGCTTGTTAGCAGCAATCAACCATTTGCTAGTCCTGGCTAATCTTCTCTCCAGTTAACAGTCCTTCCATCTAGCCCGTATGTTCTTCAGGTCAAAGACAAAGGTCAGGGGTCTAAGCATTTACTTCTTTTTAAAGAGGCACCTTCAGAGTAGAAGTACCTGGACAGCTGTACTTTGGAAGCACAGTCACCATTAAGAGGATCCGGAAAGGTCGTTTGCTTCCATCCATAAGTGAAAAGTACACTTCACATAATTGTTTGTTTCTAGGCATGACCACCCACATTCATCAGATTTGTCACATTTTCTACCCTCTTTCTACTTCTTGGCTTTCAAACACAAAATGAAACTGTGTTGCGATCATGCATCACAATCCGTAAAAGCAGTATCACATTAATCCAAAGTATACACACACTCTGAAAGCTCCTTCCCACAAAAACTTAAAAGAGTCCCCACTGTACCTGTGCTGCCTTTTGCCTCTTCAAACATCAGAGACGGACTGAGCATCTAACAGCTCTTGTGCTCCTCTTCCCTGTCAAACACCAACTTGCTACTGCTTAGGAGCTCACCCCTTACAGCCCCAGAACATGTTCAGCAGGGCTTCTCTGAAACCTAACCCACATCAGTCCTGACTGGTAGCTAACCAAATGGAAAGGCCTTAGTATTTGGGATTGTCTAAGTGTGATTCAACACAGGCTACAGCTGTAAGATTCAGAAAGCCTACAAGAAGACATCTGCATATCTAAACTGTTGCCCCGACTTTACCTACACAACCATGCCATACCAACACAAGGCATTTGGCTTTCTGCGTGCATATGGCAGTTGAATTACATATGCAATTAATTAAACATGGATGGTAACAGGCAAGATTCTTCTGAACTAATTCAGAGGAATTTTTAAATTATTTTTTTAGTTCTAAAAGCTTATAACTTTAAATGGTAATGAAAGATGCACATGTATCTCTTTTTTTTTGCTGAGTGTGACGTTTTCAGAACATACTGTTTTGCGATAGTCCCTATTTCACATTAAGAGGAGAGCTTCAGATGCAAAGAAAGTCTTCACACTGAATATTTAAGGGGGGAAGTGTTTCCTGGTGAAAATTATCATTTCTTAAAAAGGAAACTACTGCTTTCTTCATGCTTGGATTTAAATACTGAGCTATTTTAAAACTGTTTATGTAGACAGAAAAAAAAAAAGGAATAGTTGCTACACCCAGTGCTGTGTCTCTGACATAAACATAAGCGCTGATCTGTTACATTTTTCAGTTTTGACACAGTAAACAAGGATGTCCCTGTCAACCTCTCTCCTCTGAGAAATCTGGCTGTCCCATCTTCATTCTCTTGAACTTTGTGGAAATGAAGCAGCAAAAAATTTATCTTAAAGTACATGTTTAAGTCAAGTGTCATTTCCAAGAAGAGGAGAGGAAGAGCTGAGTACAACCAAGAAACAGTGTTGAGTACAGGTGGATGATCACTTCCCTAGTCCTGCTGGCCACACTATTTCTGACACAGGCCAGGATGTCACTGGTGGTCTGGCCACCTGGGCACATGCCGGGTCAGGTTCAGTTTCTGTTGACCAACACCCCCAGGTCCTTTCCTGCTGGGCAGCTTTCCAGATACTTCTCCAAGTCTGGAATGCTGCATGGGGTTATTGTAGTCCAGCTGAAGTGCCTGGCACTCTGTCTTGTTGAACCTCAGACCTCTGGCCTCTTCCAATCCATCCAGCCTGTCCAGATCCCTCTGCAGAGCCTTCCTGCCCTCCAGCAGATCAACACTCCCACCCCACTTGTTGTGTCTGCAATCTGACTGAGGGTGCCCTCAATCCCCTCATCCAGATCATTGATAAAGATATTAAACTGGCCCCAATAGTAAGCCCTGGGGAACACCACTGGTGACCAGTGACCAGCTGGATGTAATTCCATTCACCAACACTTGCTGGGCCCAGCCATCTTGACAGTTTCCTACCCATCCAAGAGCACACCCATCCAAGCCACAGGCAGCCAGTTTCTCCAGGAGATGCTGTGGGAAATGGTGTCAAAGGCTTTACTAAGGTCCAGGTAGACACACCCACAGCCTTTCTCTCATCCACTAAGTGGGTCTCCTTGTCATGGAAGGGGATCAGGTTGGTCAAGCAGGACTTGCCATTCACAAACCCATCCTGACTAGGCTTGATCCCCTGGTTTCATGTGTCACATGATGGCACTCAAGATGATTTGTTCCATGACCTTCCCTGGCACCTAGGTCAGGCTGACAGGCTTGTAAACCCCTGGATCCTGCAATCAGCCCTTCTTGTAGGATGTGTGTCTGGTGTATTTGCTAAATTAATGCCATTAGTGAAGTCTTGATGCTTGTGTTGGTGCAAAGAATACACTTACTATCCTTTCCCCCCCCAAATCTTGCCTAACAGGGTAAGTAGGATCACTTATACCAGAAGGGTTTTCAAACTTCTCCAGAAGAGTAACCAAGTCTCTGCTCTGCCATATCAGAGCAGCTTGGAAAGGTCAAGTCAGCCTGGCAATGCTCCAAGTCAATATGAAGGATTTAAACCGGAGAGCTGAGCTCTATGTGTACAGCCCCCTGTATTGGGTATAGTAAATTATCACATGGCAGGTCACTCCAGACCCATGCATTACAGCTGAAAGACAACTGTAACTGCAGAAAATACAGATGCAGCTGGGCAGGGTTTTGCTCTGGCTGCTATGTGGAAGCCATTCCCGGAGCTGTTCACGGCCTCCGTGTGCTCAAAAAAGTGCTCCCTCACCACACTGCAATTACTCATGTGAAGCCTCTGAGTTTTTGCTCAACAAGAAACCAAAGCCAAATAATTTTTTTCCTATCAAACCAAGCCCAATTTCCATTTGTAAAATTAGGCTCCAGTAATAATATAACACACTAGTCCACCACCTAACTTTTCATGAGTGCTTTTTCCAGTGAAGAAGATACACAGCTAGGAAAAATATGGAGTGGCTACTAATCAGGCTTAGTTATCCAGGTATTTAGCTTAGAGTCATTCTGGAGAACATGAATAGTGAACTGAAAAACAGTATGGGAACAGAAACGGTCTGTGGAGACAAGAGACACAGGATTTTCTTCCTTAGAAGAACTAACAAACTGTACCTTATTTCACAGATAGCCGCTCTTTTTTGCAAAACCCAGAATTGAGTAACTGACTGGCAATGCCTCAGATCTGTGTTTCTAGGCAATACTTCTTTCATGGAGGAGAATGCCATTTTGAGAATTTGTTCATCCCCATGCTTTAGTAACATGAAAACATTCACAATTGATACAGGCACAGGGAAAGACACTGGAGATCCCAAAGCATTTAAAAACAGTCTATTGCAGCAATTGCACGGCCGATTCAAGGAAGTCACTTGAAGCATTTGAGCAGAAACACTTCAAAGCAAATAGCTGAGCTGGTATGTGTGCATTATCTGTATCCAGTTTAATTCTACAAAATTAGTCTGCAGAGGTTCATTTATAAGCAAGGATTAGTTTCAGGCAAGACCAACCAGGACAGAAACTACAAGCAAGTGACCTTGCTAAACACTCCTCAAAAGCTTTACAAAGCACTGATTGTTCACAGTCTTTAGCAAACAGTACATGTATCAGGTGACTCCAATAGCTTTCAGCATAGTGCCTTCAATCCAAGCAGCAAATAGTACAGAGGGTTAACACCTTTTACACTAGTATCAAACATTTTGGCTTTTTCCATGGTTAGTCATATTAGTGGGCCAATGAGAATTTAACAATAATTGCTTCACACACACACTGCAGCTCTCAAACATTTAAGAAAAGATGTGCTCAGTATAAGAGGGCATCCAATGCTTGGGAAAGTCTGTAGATTCAGTCCTTTATCCAGTCATTTCTTAAGAGGTAGTCATAATCCCAGCATCTCTGAATACTTAACAACAAAAAACTTATCTACAGCAATTTGATTTCCTCCTACTTTCCTGTTTCAGTGGCAGGTACTTTTTAAATACTTCACACAGCTTTTAACATTGTTTAGTTCTCGGCACATGTTAATCTCACATGCCTTTTTGATAGGTTTGTTACTAGGAGGGCCCTTCCATATGCACTGGAGTCTTCTCCCTGCTGACATGCTTTCGATAAAACCACTGTTGCTGCCATTTCACAGAAAGATAGAAACCACAACTCTAAAAAAACAGTAAGAGAGATTAGCAGGGCTGGGGAGGGAGACAGCAGAGACCATAAGAAGCATTTTTGTTCAAGTATTTGGTCTAAGGTGTACCACCAACAGGATGCTGGTTGACCAACTAAGGTTTTAAATTCACTGGCTGCACTGAAGAACGTTTTAGGTTGCATCCTCTGTTATTTGTTTACGAAACATCTCAGAGAGACATAGGACAAAGCCCAGTGAAGATCTGACTGAATTCCAGTAAGAGCATGACAGGGTGGATACTGGGCTTTTAATAACTCCCTCAAGTCCATTTCAGAACAGCAATGTAAGGCTGAAATAACCAAGTCCTCTCCCTGCCTCCACTGGCACTAATATGGCACACACCTGATTATGCAACAAGCCACTTCCAGATTAAACACAGCAGATATTTTTTGGCTGAGTTAGCATACAATCAGGCCAATGATCAGGTACTAGGCAGGCAGCAGCAGCGATGCCCCCCCCCAGAAGCAGGCAGCCAGGGTGAAGCTTCAGCCAAGGAAACACAGGCTGCCACAGAGAGGGATAGGCCTATTCTTTCCAGTCATCTATTTCCATGTTCTCACTGCAGCAAACTCCAATAATACTGCAGTCACAGTACAAGTCAGGTCAGCTCACTCATTCAACTGCCTTGGCTAGGAGGGAGTTTGGCTTGAGCAGGTAGCGGCAGCATGAGAACCCCTCTCCCCTTCCACACAGCACATGAAATTATATCCTGCAAGGCTATGAAAACAAATGAACTCACTGCATGTGTTAAATAAAATACCACCTCCCATATGGCACTTCTAACTGGATTTCCTTCAGAAACAGAATCCTTCTCTTTTGCCCCTCCCTCAGCTGCAGCTTCAGATCTTGAAATCTTAATAATTAATTCCTGCTTTAAATCAACTATAATTCCAGCATTCTTGATACAGTTTATTCTTGATACAGAAACTATTTAATTTTGGTCATGACCTTAATCACAAAGCATGTTTCATAAATATCAGAAAGATAAAAGCCTTACCATTTTCCATCATGATAAAAAAGTCAACATAAACTGTCCAACTCAATAAGAGACATAATAATGCCTCCTCCAACACTGTCAGTCCTCTATTAAAAAAGAAAAGAGATTACCTGGGAGATATGGTTGATGGAGGACTCCATCCTCCGTAGCTGGGACGCTTGGATGTCCAGCAGTTGTAATACATTGTTGGCCAGTGCATTGATCTGATAAGCAACACTGGCTAGAGACTGAGTTGTGTAGGCTTTGGTCTCTTCTAATGCTTTCCTTTTATCTGGAGCCTGTAAAATAAAAGAACAAGATGTCTGCTTTAGGCCAGGAAAAGGATGGGGGAAAAGGACAGGAACGAAAAATACAACCTGTATTTGGAAGAATCTGTAATCAAGAAGGTCTGATTGAGCAGCCAAAGTACTTGATCTGATGAGATTTTAAAAATTCTGAATCATACAGAGGAGATAAAGTATTTGAAAAATATTTAACGATAATAACTTTACATGTCAAGAAACAATTCATTCAGTAGGGAAAAACAACACTACTGTGATTTGCTGGAGTCAAGTTTCTAAAGCCTGTCCAATCCCCTCATTTCTCAAAAAGCCTCCAAATCCCCACAAACTCTGAAACGCTCCTTTTGCCATCTCTTATGAGATCATGCAACCCGGGCTAATCAAGACAGAAAAATATTTTCCCACAGTGGGGTGTCCCCTATTCCACATGCCATCTACAAAGCCAACCCTCCAGCTATGCTGGCTACTCCTCCCACAGACCAGAAGAAGGGTGAGTAGAGCATCAGGATGGCATGCACAGAGGCATCCAGGAGTACTTGTGAAATTATCCCTCCTCACACAAAAGCTTAATAGACTTTCCTTGACAGCTGAGAAAGTCCATCACTGACTGAGAAGACACAAATATTTTGAGGTATCAGAAAGCAACATATGCTTCCCCCGAAGGGTAAAAATATAGGGAAAGGGTAACTTTCCCACTGAAATCACACCTTGCCAAGGCCTCAATCTGTCCTGAGGCATGGCTCCCTAGTCAGAGGGCAGGCTACTATCCAAGATCAGGAACTGTTTACATTACTTGAGTTGCATGGCCCAAGTAAGTCCCTCCTCTCTGGCAGGATGGGAGATACCAGCACCACCTCTACCATGAAAACACACAGACAGAATCCATTTTGAAGTACTCCGTGTATCACACCTTAGGAGCTGGCAGTAGAGGCCATGTACTTCATCTGTTACCCAACTTGCAAACTGCAGCTATCCAGAATTTCCTTCTCTTCCATTTGCAATAGAGATACACTGCATAAGGAAGAGTTTGCAATACACAATGACTCAGTGCTAGTATAATTTCTTCCCAATTTTATGTATTTGTGGAATAAACATTAGATCTCAGAAACCAATAGAAAAGGTTCATATTAATAGCCCCTTCCAACTAGACTTCTATTTTTATCGCTGATTTTTTGGAATAACACTCTACACACATTGTATGCAAGAGTTACAATGTTAAGCACAAAGCAAGGAAACAAAGACATTACATTAGCATTCAACTGAGCCCTACGTTTTCCACTTTCCATACACTCTTTCATTTTTAAATCCTGTCTATTATTTTTAAGAAGAAAATCAGAAGGCAATATGTTCATATACATTGTAAAAGTTGCATCATGACCTAAATACTGCAACATGTTATGCTATGCTACATTTTGATTATATATTTTTTAAACACAGGTGAATTTCCCCCAGTCCAGGAATTTTGTTCATATCCATGGCTAACCTTCCAAGCCATGTTTGACACTTATTAGTGACACTTGACACTCGGTTAATGCCATCCTTCAAATGGAATTAATATACAGATGCTTTCTAAAATGTGAAGCAGCAAGAGTGGTTCAGTGTAATCTGTTGCCAAAAGGCAGAACAGCTATTGCATGTACTAAGGACACACTATGCAAACACCCATTTTTTGTGGTATTTCCAAATGCAAACAAAGCTACCTTTCACCTAAAAAAAGTGTTGACATTTCTAGCTGTAAGGAAAAATTAGTAAAAGTCACTTTGCTTCTTTAGAAAACAGAACCTGCAAAACAACTACTAAAGGTTCAAGAAACACATTTCCGAAAGCACTCTGGCTTTCCAAAGAGGCATTTTAAACTTCGAATTGCCCCTAGCACTGTCTTTAAAAATGCTGTCCTACTGATCTACAGCCTAAAGAAAACAACTGATAATTTATACTCAAACTTCCGCACTATGGAAAATGGTAAAAATGCAGGTAGCAGTTTCAGTGGTGTCTGAAATAAAAGGTTTACTGAACCAGACAGAACGAATAAAGCAGCAGTCAACATTAGTGTAACTTCACATAAACTCAAGTGTAGATCTGTAGCCTTTACTCAAGCAGTTTTCTTATTACAAATTTTCAATTAAATACTGTTAGGTTAAACACTAAGAGGTGACAAAGTCACAGCACTCCATTACTGAGTGTTGTCAAATGAGAAAACTTCAGTGTATAACAAGTTTCTTTTCATCTGTAATGATTCGTTGATTAAATGTCTTGTTCTCATCTGCCTAAGCACCAAATGTTTTAGTTATTTGCTCAAATTACTAGTTTGGCAGCAGGATTAAATGAACATAGTTGAGACATGGAATGCATTTCATGTCCTTTAAGAAGTAGATTAGGAACATTTTCAAACCTTGCAGATAATTCAGGCAATTTCAGTTTGCAGATTAACAGTTTAGATTAGAACTAACTTGACATGGAGTCTTTTGCATTATTTTAATGAGAACTGCTGGCATCCACAAGATATAAGCTAAAAGCTTCACAGACAGCAAAGGCGGGAGGGAGAAGCCAAGAACTGTGTGACAGAAACAGGAGGGAGCTGGGAGTTCCAATGTTCTTCAACTGTTACTTTCACATCTCTTTTTAAGAAAAAACTGAAAGCAGAATAGAAGATAACGCACGTGTTTACATTCAATGTAATACACAAGCACTAGTTAACTACTCAGTTTTAAAGACAACACATTACAGAGACTGTCACCTGACATCTTTCCTAATGGTTCAGAATTACTTTGTGATCTCGTATTAAAAGCTCCAAAGAAACTGTTTTTCCTCCAGTTGTCCTTGATATAAACAAAATTTGATGTCCTTTAGTGGCAAAGTGGATATTCTTTACAGAACATCGCAGCTTTTGAAGTTTCCCTCCTGTAAGCTCCCACCTGTATCCCCAGTTCACCTTTAACAGTTACATTACTATGACAAAATTGCTGTTTGAAATTGCTTTCACATAACTAGATTTAACACGAAAAAATTAAAAAAGAAAACCTCTCCTATAATTTAATGGGGTACATAAAGAGACAGTTAAAACTACATGGCAGTCCACACTGCATACCATGTATTTTTGTCTAATGCAACTTGTATTATAAAGCTTCTTTGAAAAGTTTACATAAATACTATAGTAAAGTCAAAACTAGTTCTGCACCCAAGCAATTGACACAATAAAATGAGAGTGGAAGCTTAATTACTGAGTCTTCAGTTCAGTGACATGTCAAGGTCAAATGATGAGGGATCTGTCCATCACTCTGCAGCTGATCTTTACAAGTCACATTTTTTCCCCTCTCCAAACTGCCACCCACACAGGCACATCCCCGCAACACTGTGTGTGCATTGTTCAAGCCATCTGCCCTCCCATCTCTCTCTCTCAGCTAATTTCCACCATTTTCCAGTTCATACAGCACACAACTGCATGTACAGGCTCCCTCCACAAATCTCATCAGCTCACACTGGATATCATATTCAGAAGTCAAACTTTCTACTGCAAACACACCAGTCCACACCCTCAGTACCTGTTGTGCAACCTTTCTTCTCCCTCTTTCAACTTCAGTTCCATTCACTGTGCTTGAAACTCCCTGTAAGATAAATTCCCCACCAGAACAACTGGTTCCATTTGACAAAGGTCAGAAAGTAGCTCATCAGATCACACCAAAGCTGGCTGGCCTAGCAAAAACAAATCAAAATGCATCCTTAGTATGTGGCATGGGTTGCTCCACATTTTTCATCTTCAGCTGTTGGAATATGTGCAAATTCAAGTTCAGAAAACTCATCCAGGATAAATTACTAACAGCGAACTGCCCTAAAGCAGCCCAATAATCAGTAAGTTAAACAGAGCTCTTAAGTATTCAGTGCCCAATACCTGTTCAGATGCTTGGAGTTCTGTTTCTGGGCTTGATCACTCTCACCAATCAATCTACAGGAACAGCTTTACACTCGGTTCTATTTGCCTTTGCTGTCACTGCTCATGCACCTTTAACAAATAAAACACTGCAGTACATTTGTGTTTGCTTCACAAGATACACAAGATAATTGTTCAGTTTTACGTTTTGGTCTTTTTGAAAAAGAATTCCACCTATCATTAATTGATTAAAGAGAAAATTAGGATTACTACTAACAGTTGCCACAGGAATTCAGCAATCTCTATTGTGCATCAACATTCACAGAATGTAACCATGCAAAAGTCATCAGTACAGCCATTAGTATTCTCCTTTGTTCATCTCATCATGTATCAATCCTTGATGTTTACAAAATGCATGCTTTCTGATAACACAAACACTACAGTTGAGGTTTCCGTTTCCTTCATTAAGGTCTTGCCATTTTAGCTCAGAGATCCGTATCAAACCACCCAGTAAAATTTTTATCTTATGTTAACTACAACCTACAGCACCTCATTTTTCAAGTCAATAGGAAATACTTTCATAGAATGGTGAAGATATACATTCTGGAAGTGGCTTGGAGACTCCTAGACATCAGTACTTTAACCTGCCTGAGAACTAGCTGGGGACATTCTGAAGTGGAAGGAATGGATTTTTGAGAAAAAAAGCACAAAGAACTTGTAACATTATATGGAACTTCAGATATATGAGTCTGAAGCTGTTGCTTCACTGATCTGATAAGGTTTTTAACAACTCAAAGCTGGTCTTGAGGGTTTGTTACTTCTGACTGCTAATTGCAAAAGGCTTGGACATCTCCAAACTATCCACAATATATGTTCTTAGACCAAGTATTCCACATCCAAGCTGTGGTAATGTGTTTTTAAAAGGTTTAAATATGCCATATACACTATATTAGACTTTTGGCTCAGGAGGTAAACGTAATTTATGTTGAATATCATGGCCCGAGATCACTTTAAGTAACTGAGGAGCTACATATTGAAATAAGTGGTTACCCCACAGATACAGGTTCTCCCTTATCTGTTTTCCATAGATCTTGTCAGACTGCTTTGTAAACACACTGCACCATGGTAGACTTTTCGGCTGTTACTGATGGTTATTACATCAGAGTATCAGTTATAAATGAAAGAAGAGAGTCACACTGGCAAGTCACAGCAGCAAATGCCATAAGTTTCTATATTCTGAAGAACTTTCAGGAGCCAACTACCTACCTGGAAGCCATCCAAGTAGATCTACACAGACCGTGGTTATTAGTAGCAGATAGCCAGCAGGGAGCATTCTGGGTTTCTGTCATCACAGATATAGCCTTAAGGGATACATAACATTCCAAAGTGGCATGGGAAACTAAGGTTTCAAAATTTACAAAAAGGGATTGCTTACATTATGTATGCCATGCAGGTAAAAATAGAGTACCAGTCAGGTGTGTCAGTTGTTTCCTGCAACAGGTTTACTGCACTTGTGCCATACAGCAACCCCATTGAAGAAATTCTCTCTGTAATGCATTAAGCTAGGCAACGCATTTATTTCAAGGGGATGATGTGCTGAGTGCATCCCAATATCCACAGAGCTATATTGGCCTGTAATTTATCTGCCTACAAGCTACAGACTGTTCCTCACTGATCAGCACCTCAATTCCCCCACTGGAAAGTGAAGTAAGCCATCAGCAGTTAGCTCAGAAGTTCAAACTCAACCTTTGGCCAACATACCAGGACGAGAGGCACCCTCCCATAGCAGCACAGACAAGGCTGTAGAGGGTCACCAGTATTCATCTACCGTCTTTCTTCAAAGTATGCAGATCACTATCCATATTCTTGTTACTGGAACCACTTGCTCCACCATTCATATCAATATTATCATCAGTAAAAACAACTGTAGGAAATTTAAAAAGCAAGAATTTATGTGGGGACAAAGAACAGGAAGGGACTTAGTCGAACTACAGCCTAATAAAATGACAGGACCAGCCCAGCCTCCATATGAAGGGGAACTAAAGCCAAAAAGCCACACACATTCCAGATCACTGGCAAATCTCAACTAAAATTCTCCATCACAAAGATCAGTACTAAAGTACATGCAATACAAAAATGTTCAAGGGTTTTACTGAAGTGATTTTTGCCATAACTTGTCATTTTGTTGTACTTTTCTACTGTTTCTGAATTCGTGTGTGTGCAAGTAAAAGCTCAAGGTTTTAATTACCCCATAGCTTGCAAGCTATTAATAGCAACATATTGCAGTCACTGAACATGTCCACCTCCCGTCCAAGGCCTCTCCAGGGGGCTGGCAGTCAATCCTTCACTGACAATGAAAACAAGAAATAGAACAGACTATTCAACACACCTCTCTCTACATAGTGGGAAGTAGTGTAGAATAGAAATATCAAAGCTCTTGATTACTTAAATAACTAATTTTTCCAGGAGCATGGAGGAATTTGAAAGCCAGGTAAGATATGGAAGGATGCCTAACCAGAGTAGTTCTAAACCCCAAGACCCTTCTCCCTATGGAAACCCCAAAACTGAAACCAGTATGATTAAAATTCTATTAAGTTCATTCAGTAAACAATAATTCTTCCCACCTACTAAGGCAGAAATCCTCAATAAACACAGCAAAGCTAGCATCTACAATTCAACTCAAGGGACTTTCTTTCCAGCATCTGAAACAAAGAAACCCACCAGTATGAAATAATACCATGTCTGTTGAGTTTCTCCAGATAAGTTGCAGTAACTCAGCTATACAAAAAGCAGAGAAACTGGTAGAACTTGAAATCTCTTCTCCCCAGGTAAAGACCTTGCACAACAAAGCTGGCATTAATTCAAGGCACCAGAAGATGAGATGATCACCACCACCACTAGACCGCAGTCCACAAACAAGATTTCAGTCTGTTTCTTTTTAGAAACACTATCTTGACAAAAATCATTGACTAGTAAGTTTCTTTATCTCAAGGGTCAAGACACATACCAAATTACTGTTTAACAAACACATACAGCAGTGTAACCAGCACTGCCTGTAATTCACAAACTCCATTTCAGACAGGCCCTTCCCCCAAATCCTGTACACGCTAGACAATCAGCTAGAAGCAAATCCTTCATTTCCATCAATAATATTCCCCTGACCAGTCCTGAATAGCCTTGATAGCAAATTAGCATTTCTATGGGCCGAGACCAATTTAGTCAAACTCACTGTGTCCCTGCCGATTTTCTTTTACTTGAAAGTTGCTTTTCATTCTGTTGATTAACTGTAAATAGAAGAGTCTCAGATTTTTTAATTGTCATCTTTTTTTGCAGAAGGTAGAGGGAGAAAAGCTTCTTTATTAAGGGGAGAAGTTAATTCCAATGGAAGTTTAAGGGACATACATATATCATATATATATACACATATATACATACACACTTAAACAATAAATAACTTTAAAAAAAAAAAAAACAACTGAGGAATTCCATTTTAATCCAGGCTGCAAACATTATAGCAAGAAACAAACCTCTCCAATAGGAATGTGATTTACAAAGCAATGTAGACTCTGACAGATGGAGCCTGGGAAGGTACATGCCAGCTGCTCTGTTAGTAGCATTTTCTGCCCAATGCAACAAACAATGTTCATGTTGGCTCTGGACTAAACCACTCCCCTTATTAAAAACCTATACATATATTATTTATATATAATATATAAAAATACTGTTGAAAATGTAATTTTCAGTTCTTCTGCCACCTCAAATCAAAGAGATGTCTTAGTAAATATGTTGGCACAATACATAGTTACTGTCAGTTGTCACAGTCTGTCTATACAACCATAATGGCATGCCACACTGAACTTAAGTGACAGAAGCAGACATGCCCATGTGTCATTTTCACACAATCCTTGTACACTCAATTAGTAAGGCTTCAAGACTGCACACGCAGCAAGAGTAAGAAATTTGGTCCAAGTCTTACATTCTGTGTTTTACATGATTTAGACAACATAAGCTTCAGTACAGAAACCACATATTCTGTTCCTGTAAAGCACTGCCCAATAGCAGCACATACAGTTGCTTCAAAACTACACCCTGAACTTTCTTACAGTGTCTGTGATTTGCCGTATGACACCAAATACAATTTTCTTCAGAGCTGACATAAAGCAGGCTCTGACATCAGAGATACCAGCCAGAGCTCCAGAGTGCTGGATTCACCATCCCTAGAGGTATTTAAATGATGTGTAGATGTGGCACCTAGGACATGGTTTACTGGTGGACTTGGCAGTGTTGGGTTCATGACTGGACTTGATGGCCCTAAAGATCTTCTCCAATCTAAATAATTTTATGATTCTGTGATTCTAAGGCCACCCTTGGACTGTCAGACAGAAAAAGAAATCCTTGGCACTTCCATAGCAGTCTTCTTCCTTCAACACTAAGAAAGCTACCCAAGGCTTTGGAGTGTATGATTATTTTGGCACACTAGACAGCAGATAACAGGGAATTAGAGACTTTACAGTGCATAGAGAAACAAATAGAATGTCTCTCAAATATTGATCTTTTGTTTTTTAATAGGGCTTGAAATTAAAATGACTTTCTGTTTACTTTCCTAAGTGATGGCACCCACTCACAAACTTTAGCTCATCTAGCAAGACATGCTCCTTGCTAAGTCAGAGACTCATTTTTCACTCTTTTTTTTGGTGAGAAGAAGAAGGAGACACTTCATTTATTAGTTACATTAATATCCTCTTTGTAATACAGTGGCAGCAACACAGAACTAACACAGAACCAAACTCAAGTTTCTCTAAGTACAAAAATCAGAAGTGGATAAACTTTCATGTCATGCAAGACCTTGAATCAAGATAGCTCAGAGTAACCCGCTTTGGGGCAAAGCTTTTCAGTTCACACCTTCAGAAAAAGTTTCATTATGTTCATAACAATGTTTCCTCCTATGGATTTTGTTTACGTCTTCAGTTTACTCTCAAGGACTGGTGACTGATGACATGAAGTCTTTTATTTCTGTTTTGACGAATTAAACTGAAGGTCTAAACCCAAAATACAACAAATCTACATCTGAACACAAGCAACATGCTAAAATTTGACGGCCTTCATCGGTAAGCTTCAAAGACTACCTTTTTCTTTCCAGATTCTCACTCTCCAGTCCTCCCTACCTTCTACGCAGGCCTGGAATCATACCAGACAGCATTGAGCAAGCAAGGTTAAAGCAACAAGATTTAGCATAAAGGATCAAACTACAGTCTCATCTCAGCATGTCCTGGTATCACAGATTATTATCAAAGACGTTCCAGTATTCAAAGAGTGGCTATGAAAAAGATGGAATCTCCCTTTTTACAAGTTACTCCTGCGGAGATTCCAATTAAACACAATAGGAAAACTTTTCACAGTGAGAGCAACCTGTCAGCCACTGGAATAATCTTGTCAGGGAAGTGGTGGAATCCCCAATATTAGACACCTTTAGTATTCAACTGGACAGGGTGCTGGGGCATCTTGTCTAGACGACGCTTTCTTTTGCCCAAGAAAAGTTGGACCGGATGATCCTTAAGGTCCCCTTCCAACCTGGTATTCTATTTTATGTCAACAGTGCTCTGAACCCATACAGCAGGGCAACCTCAACTTCTGTGTGCAAAACAAACACTGAACATCAGCATCCGCTAAAGGACCGGTCCAAAACCAAGCAGGCTCAAAGCTACACTCTGCACTGCAACAGGTTTCTTGCCATGGAGATGTCAGAGATGTTGCAGGACAACAAAGCAGTGAGGGAAGTGGGAAAATAAAGCACAGAAAGTCATTAGCAGGCCTGTCCAGCTCCAGGGAGAATCTCAAGGCAACAAAATGCAGAGCCAAGAGTTACACTGGCATGCAGACAATCAGCAAATTTCTGGATTGCACGTGTTCTTAATTCAGGAAGAGTTCTCATGTTTAAGAAAGTCACTTTAGACACACAGCTGCTGCCCAGATTTTACAGTTCAGGCAGTTCCCAAACATCACAGTATTTTTAAAACAAAGAAAACAATGGCCATTATAGGATCAAATTCTCTTCTCATGCTTTGTATCACTACACTGCTGACTATTTAGTGTCTTGAAGATGAATATACTCAGTCCAGCAGAAAATCATCCCATACCTCACAGTACTTAGCAGTGTACTTAGACCAGAAACTAGTGGATCCCCACAATTTTGTAGTAGTTTGTTTCCCAGCACAAGGCATTCTCTCACACAGCACACAGGCTATACAGTGATCTAATGGTAATAAAGTAATGGACTGCAATAAAAGGAATGATTGTTTTTATAAGAACTTGCATGTAAGTGGAGAAAATCAACCTAGTTTCTGTTTCTATCTGATCACATAAACAGCTGCTAATATTGCTCAGACTTTGATGCACTCCTGGACCTGACTGTATGGTTTTCATCTGATAGCAGCTGTAAGCACACTACATCCAGCTTCTGTTGGAATGATTATTTTTATTATGTTAAAATTTTATCCTATGGTTAGCAACAACATTCCAAAAGCTTCCATGCAGAAGCTCATTTACATACTGGGTTATTTCAGTTGCAGCTAGTAGAAATTTATCTCTTCTAAAAACCACACACAACAGAGCAAAACAGATGGTTTAGGAGAATGGAGAGTCAATAATATTGTTTCTTTCCCCACCAAAAAGTGAACAGAAGAACAGATAACCAGAACTAAATAAATATGCTAAATCTCCACATCCAAGCAATAGGTAAAACCTAACTTACAGAAATCAACAGAAGAAAGCAAGAAGATTCTTTAAGAGGAAATAAAGTATCAACTTCAGGAGTGAGGGAATTGCTTTGTTTGGGTTTTCTAAACAAAGTCCTTGGTGAGACAATTGCTGTGGTGTTACAGCAGCAGTTCAAGTGAGTAACTTTCCCTAGAAATACAGCTGCAACACCTCTTGCAGACACAGTTACAGCACAGTTTTCTAATCACTGCTGAAGTTGCACTGGTGTTTTTAAGATGCACCTTCACATGATTTGAGACTGCTTCCCCTTCACGTACAATGTAGAGGGCAGATTTAGGCATATGCAGGGGGTGCAAAGAGGCATACAGATGACAACCGAGCTGCACTTCCACACTACCAGATGCATAAGAACAGTCATATCCACATCACTCCCTCTCTCCCCCCTCCAGCAGTAAAACAAAACCTGAACTATTCTATTTCAGCACTTGTCATAGGGCCATCAGGACACCTTGTTATCTCATCTGTAATCTTGAGTGGCCTTATTACAGCCACAGAGGAGCTGTGTCCTGAGAAACAGTCCCCTCACAACAGGAGCACATCACCGCAGCTGTGTATCCACCCATACCCACACTGCCCCTACCTCTGCATCTGTCCACCCAGGAGGAACCTGGGCTAAAATACAGGGGAGGCCATGGGAGGACATGTACAACAGTGGAGCAGCATGTGGGATGGTGGATCTGTCATTTCCAACTGCTTCAAAGCTTGGGATGGCCTCCCTACACTGCAAGAGGCAGAAGTAGTACTCCAAGAAAATTTTATGCCCATTAAGTCTGTTGGTAAGGCTTACTATCAGAGATAAGATTGTCACTATGATGTGAGCATCTGCAAGCAAGCCCAGGACTGTAACAATTACATTTCATAAGCTCTGTTCAAAACTCTAATTTAAAACAGCAAGACGTGGCTGTGTAAGTAGAGAAAAAAAAAAAAAAACAACAAAAGCAGCTATACTCTAAAAACATGCTCTTGGTTTTACCACAGAATACACAGTATTTACATGTAAATGAAATCCTGCATGAATAGGGGGACAGAAAAGAAAAGAAAAAAACTTTTTATCCAAAACCAGCCTAAACACTGAAGATATGTCCAAAGCAAAACTGGAGACTGGTCTTTTTACCACCCCCCCTCCTCATCAGCTCTTGGGTTAGGGAACTGCTTTTCAGCTTCCTGTCTTGTTGTTTTTCAAAGGAAACTTGAAAGCACAAAAAACCAAACAGACCAACAACAAACATGTTTTCTGTTCAGTAACTACAGAAATTAATTTTGCTATTCACAAAAGGAGAATTTTCTTATCGTCATGGATGGCCACATTTTTGCACCCATTATACTTAAATGATGATGCTTTTTTTTTAACTTTCACAGTGGTTGTTTGCATTTAGTCATTTTCTGAGGAGGCAAGAAGCTTAAATGAGTGCCTTTGCTCATTATTTATGTTCTCTATTTGCATAACTCCTGCACAACTGCTCCATTAAACACCTCTTCCCCTCCAAGGCCAATTTTAAAAAGCCTCCTGCTTTATGAGACTGACAAGTATGACTCACAGTATTCCCCACATTCATTCCCCCAGGCCTCGTGGGATGTTATGCAGCCAGTAAGTACCTGTTCCAGTTCATACTCCCCCACTCCCACTGCAGCAACCCCGTACAGCAATCTGGGAAAAAAGTAAAGCTACTTCCCTGCTGTAGGCAGGAAACAAATAGTAACAGTATTTGCTTTTCATATTGTCCTTCTCAGCACCACAGTTAGCCAGATAGAGTGGCTTAACACAATGAAGGTTACACACTCTTTTCCCCATTCTTCCTGTGCTCTTACTCCCACCAGGAACTTGGGAGTTTCTCAAGACCCTCAAATTGCTTTTCAGTCATCCTTCAAACCATTCCCATTTTCTGTCAGGAAGGCAGAAAGTTATTCAACATAGATTATACTTTACCTACTCTTAGAGTTCCTTGTATGCCCAAGGAACACATTTAAATACTCCACATGTATGACATTCAGGACCAAAACCAGCAACTTCTCTCTCCAGCAGAGAAGCAGAAATCAACAGGTACCACATCCCTGCATACGTGGCTTCTATCCCCAGTAAACAAGCTTCTCTCATAATTACAAAAATACCTCCCTCAGTCTCTCAACAGTCAATATTCATTCACTGCAGAGTACTGAGAAGAGCTGATATTACAGTTCTTGTTCATGGACAGTAGGTTTTCAAAGAGGGAATGTCTGCTAGAAAGCTTTCCGTTGGCTGTTATCATTCTCCACTGGTTAAAGGACAGCCTGATAAAGAGGAATGAAACACAAATTTAAAAATGACAGCCACTAATGAAGAGATACAAGATTTCTTACAAAGTAAGCTGCATTGTATGAGCCCAAGCTTCAAATACATCTATGGCAACAACAATTTCTCTAAAGTTAAAGACACCTTAGAAATTAGATTCAAAATCTGTTGCCATTTAAGACAAATCCCAGGACTACTGTGGCAACCAGATCATTTCAGTGCTGGGAGAACATATGGTGTGCTGCAGCAGGAAACACACCCACGGTATTTGAAGAGAGTCCTTGTAGAGCCAAGCACTTGCAAACCAGACGCATATTTTATCTAATGCAGCTAAAGCCAGGAGTTTGCATCATAGAAACAATAGCTCCTCCCAGAGATTTAGAAATCCTGCAAGTCAGACAGCAAATCAAAAGCTGAACAATCCCCAGCCAGGTTTCAAAGATCTTGCCAACGTAAGTGCATTGATCCATCATATCTCTACTTGTTAGTCTGATACCCTCTGGACCTTGACTGAAGCATCATCCAAGCCATGAGGCTTCTCAGTGAAAACCCTGGAGGTTATAATCATATTTTATAAAAACCTTCAAGGATCAGGTCCAGCTCTGCTTTGTGGACATGTGCATGTTAAGAGAACGCCATTCCTCCTGACCTGTTCACTTTCCTTCACTGTTAAGACAACCAAAGCCCTCCAAGCAGAGTAGTTTTATTAAGCCCATTTTACTCCTCAGTCTCAAAAGAGTAACAAAAGGACCAACTTCCTGAAGAAGACAGGTTTCTTATAAAGGAAAGGCCTGGCTGCATATAAATATGAGAGGCCTCCTAAGAATTTTACTAACAGGGAGAATCATGTCAGTCCCATTTTACATTGTCTTCCCAGCTGCATTCCATTTCCTCTGTATCCTGCTCATCATGGCTTCCTCAGGTAGTTACAGACTACTGCAGAGACAAGGCTTTAGTCTCAACTCTGTGCCAATAAAGATAATCTAAAAAAGAAATGTGTATATATGTCTTCAGTAGCTGCAGGTTTCAAATTACAAAACCCATGCTAGTTGAAACTGCTCGAAAGGCATCATGAAAAACAGCTGCCTAATACAAGCTGCAAGGCAGTAAAATATGCAGTTAAATAATAGAAAGAGATTAATTAAAAGAAATAGGCAAGGGAGAATAGATTTTCAGATCAGATCTGAAATGAGACAAAGTCAACCACGAGAGTGAGACAAAAGGTCTAACAAGCAATCTGCAGCAAGCAGATACAAGACTTGAGCAGGAGGAGAGAAATCAGCAAATTCACATTAAGATCAAAGCCTAGAAAAGCACATGGAAAGAGAGAAATGTCACTAGTAATATTTAGTGACATAAGAGCAACTAACATTACTAGGTATATGAAAAGACAAGCCATGGCATAGCATTCTGCAGCTACTTAGATGTTTGTGCAGTGATCTGATGCACCTGCCTGGACACCTTCTTCTTCTCTTGCCTATTTGTTTTATGCAGATGTTTTCTTATCACAGGCTCCAGAAAATGCAGAACTATTGCATGAGGACCACGGCTCAAGTATTGTAGCACACCTCCTACAATAAAGTCAAATAAGATGCACAGCTGACAACGATTGCTGCAGGACAAATACTGCTTGGCAGATTTGCTGACCCCACAGTACAACAAGGAGATGAGAGAATGAAAGTGAAGATATGCATCTGGTAAAAGATTATCTGTGGAAAAAAAAAAAAGCCAACAGAAAAACCCAACACTTGCCTGATAAAGCATAGCTTAGAAAAAGTATTATGTGAAACACTGGTGTGAAAGTAGCCAGCAGAGTCTACACTTAAATTCCTTTCCAAGAATTGTTTGTTTACTACTTGAAGCATAACATTTTTTTTCTTGGAACTGTTTATAAGTTTAAGACCACCCAGTAAGAACACTACATTCTACTCTAAGGATGTCAAACCAACATTTGTTTTAGTAAGACTCCTCTGTGCAAGTTCTGAGAGGCCTTCCTACTTTCTTAACAAAAGCAGGAACAGTACCACATTTTATTCCTATTTGTCTTTGAGGTTACAATAAAGTTAGGACAGTGATGCCGAGTCTCTTCCCCATGAGTTCTTTAACTGAACATCACCACAGTATCAGAGCTTCCGTGTACATGGAGCAGCGTGCTTGCACTTTAACTTCTGCTGTACAAAGAGTATACAGAATTGATTATTTTGGGCTCAGAGAGGGAGGGATGACACTATCACAAATACATCTGCTATCTTAACATAAACACAATAAAGATGCAATCGCATTGAACAAGAGACAACTTTTACTGTTCTTTTAGAATATTCCACAATGTCAGAAGATAGAGTATGGCACACCATCTGTGGAGGTTATGAAGAGACCTTATCATAGGGCAGGCTCAAACCAAGGGAAGTTTGGATTTTCAGATACTTTTTCAGTTTGCCAAACCCCAGCACTTACTAAACATATTTGATCTGGAACCTTTGACAAGAATATTATTAAAAGTAAAGTCCCCTTGTAAGTAGTCCATCTTTTTCAAAGTTAAACTAACCTGCTTCTTTAGCTTAGCCAGCAGGTTACCTACCAATTCCAACTCATGTTAACACAAACTGCTGCATTTTACAAGTGGTACCAGAAAATGCTATACTCATGTTTCATTCCAAGTTGAAAGTCTCATGCAGGATTCCCCATCCCTCCTTTTCTTCTAAAGTAACAGCATCATAGTAACAAATATATGCTCTGCAAAGCATGCATGGCTCCTCATGTTAACAGCATTAAGGGCTTGCATAAGTAAACGAACAAAGTCTCAAGCACAGTCTCAAGCAAAGGTGGCATCTACACTCTTACTAATTAACCCAAGGAAAATAACTCATTCCCTCTAAAATCAGGAGGAAAAGTTTAGAGTTCTGCTTTCATTTGCTGCACAATAAACTGATTCCTCAAAGAGCCTACCTGTTAGAAATGCTGTATTTTCTATTTCAATACCTGGCACTAAGCTGATTAAACACTTGACTGAGCCCCTCCAGCACAGTCAGGACACACTGACAGGCTGGAGGTGCAGGAGGAAAGGCACCTGCAGTACCATCTTGCTCAGAGCTGTGTTCAGGAGCACACCATAACCTATTCTCCACAGCACCCTGGTCTTGGCTCTCAAGGGCTCTCTGCAAGTTTTGAGCTGCAAAAGGCTGTTTCTGCAACCCGCAGGAGACATCAAGTCTCTGCGGCAGCTGCCTCACCAGCAAGGCCAGGAAAAGGGAGGAACCACACTGAGGCACAATATCTACTATTTCAAATTCAGCAGTTACTTCCCTTTACTTAGGGGTGGAGGAAAGGGAGGATCCTTCTGACCAAGCCCACCCGCCTCTGTCACCAGTGCTCAGCTTTAGGATGGGGTGGAAGGAATAGCATCAAAGGAAGACCACTCTTAGGGAACACATGCTAAAGAGAGCAAGAATGCTCAGGTAATTATGAACAAGCCTGGACACTGCGTAAGCGGTGTCCCACAAGTGATTTCCTACCATGCAACAATAAAAACCACACTATGCTCCTTTAGACTCCAAGTCACTAAATAAGGACTGAATGCAGGCAGAGAGAGCAAGACACCCCCTTTTATCCCTCAAGGCTGTCTTGCTATGCCAGGACTGACACTTTGTCCACACAGCTGCCACCGCACTGTTCTGTAGCTAAGCGAGATTTCGGTCACCAGAAATGTCAAACACAGACTGCTTTCACTAATGAGAAATAGAGCGGCATCTTCTCGTGCCTCTGCCAAGACCCACCAACATGCAGACAAACAGTACTGTGAGCATTATGTAACTCCAGAAGTTCGCAAAGCAAAAAATTAGAATCTCGAGGTTCTTAGGAGAGGCGATACAGAAAATTCTTAAAAAGTAATTGCTGCTAATGAGTTCAGTGATGGTTTCAGGTGCATATTTTCCCAAAAGTGTCATTACACTGCCTCTGTGCATACTGTCTTGTGTTTCTGTGGATACCCACTTTTTGCTGTGTTGCAGTATAACAGAAGCAGTCTGGAAAGGGGTGGGGTGGCAGGGGGAACCCTTGTGAACAGCACTGGAAGTCCACACACAATCAGGTTCTGTTCCCAAATCTGAGAGTTTGTCCCTATATGACCTTTCATGAGCCAGTTATAAATTCCATGCCTCCACTTACACTTTTGTAAAATGAATACAGTTCAAAATGCTAAACAAAGATACTGGGAAGTTGCATCAGTTCTTTTGTTTCAGAGTTCAGGGGTTTTTTTCTGTTAAACTTAGATTAGATACTAACAGGAACTTTGCCCTCGGAGGTACAACACTTCCTACTTGTACTCAGCCTGTTCCTGTACTCTTACCTTCATTACAACTGCCTTAATTCTCCACTTTATGAGACCTTCCCATCTATTTTCTCTTTACCAGAAGAGCTTCTTACTGTAACAACCTCCCAGAGAACCAGAGGGAAGTATTAGATTGTTGCCCCGCTTATCCACTCTTCTTTCTTCCTTCCAACAGTTCCATAGGACTGTGCACAGCAAGAGCAGCACACAGAGCAAGGATCACACTTGGCATACACTAACCACAGACAACCTGCAAGCTTCTTCCGTCCAACAATGCACAAACAGAAAGGAGGGGAGAGTGCTTCCCTTGTGGAAGAAACAATACACACCTGTAAAAGCTTATCCCAATGGCCTTTACTCTGCCTGATTAAGGTAGCACAGTGCTGACACAATGATCTGCTGAAATACTAATGAAAAATGCAGTAGAAATAGCACCCAACGTCTTGCTGGCTTCTTAAACCAAATATACCAAAATTAATGGAAACATTTCAAATTGGGAAAAGCTCATCTCTTATCTTCCACCTCCTCTGGAGGTACAAACCAGACATACAACACTCTAGGATTAGTCTTCCTTAAATTCAGGGTAATCACTTGCTGATTTAGTGAAGCTGGGCTACAGTCTTATTGCTGCCTGTGAGCTAAAGCTTTATTTTACAAAATACAAAGACACTTGCATAGGCACAGAACATCTATAACAAGGCACAGAAGAGCTACAAGCCTAACCCACCAACCTGTACCTATATTATCATTCTAAAAAAAACCAAAACCACACACAGAACAGCCAGTACCTTTTATACTGCTGGAAAACATTTGCTTAAACTACCTTAAAAAGAACATTATTTAAAAGTATAACGTATAAAAGTATAATTTTTTAAAAGAATATTATTTAAACCTACAAAGCATAATAGATTATATATTTGTATTTTACCTCATTGCTCTCTGATTTTTAGCTATATTTGCTGCTACAGAAAGTGACCTTAATTTGCTTTTTTTGTTATATGTTCCAAATTTAGCAATGAAATACGGGGAAGAAAAAAAAAATTATTGTATTTACTCTCAATACAACCTAATTAACCTATGAATATAAAAGCATGCAAGTTCTCACAGCACATAAAGAATTTGCATTACTGACAATTTAAGAAGTTTATCCTTTTAGAGCAGCTCATTTCCTGAATTAGGCATTCTGAGTGAACTTCTTTGTACTGAACTAAGTTAAGCCACTTTCCACGTGTGAGGCAAAGAAATCGCGTGTCTGACCAGTTACCAACGTTTAAAGAAAAGCCACCAAAAAAAGGTTCGTTTGTGTTGGAAAGGAAATACCTACTGCATTGGAAGTACAGAACATCCAACTCATCAAACAAAAGGAGTTCCTCTATGCATCTTGGAAGATAACACATATATTTATGAAACTTACTGTGTACAACACTTCTGCTCAATGCCATACATTTACTTTTCTACCAACTGGAAAGATACTTTCATTTTTTTTGCAATAGCAGTTAAAAGCATGGACAGATTTCAGTTTGTCTGTTTTACCCAGAATAGCTTGTTAATTCACCGTTCAGTTTCCACATACCAGTCAGAAGCTACAGAAGGAAGTAACATGACAGAAAAACACACATTTAGGCAACACAGCATTTACTTCCTTAAAAGGTCTCTCAATTTATTTTCCTAAAGCTGCTTAATCTACCCACTTGAGACCATCGAGACGAGAATTTACACAAGGAGCGCAAGCTATTTGTTTAGAGATTCTCACAATCATATTAAATTTATATTTGAGCTTAAAAACAAAAATTACAAATGGATCTTCACAAGTGGTCTAGAAGCTTGAGACTGACAAAAACTATCTAGCTGCATATACATAAACAAGGCTATAAGGAACACTTGATTTAGACAGTAGAAGAGTTAAAAGCAGCACTTTATAGCACAGAAAGGCCTCTCTGGGATACACCAGTCAACTGCAGTTGTTCAGAAGGAAGTCATCAGTGCAGTAACACTGCAGAAGCTGATTTCCTGTGTCATTCTAATGCTTCATTAGCTAGTTATTGTAAATAAGTTCCTTAAAACACAAAAATAACTCAACACAGCCAGAAAAATGACTACAGAATCTCTATGGAAGTTAGTATTTTTCAGCTGAGGAATCTTAACTAGAACTGTAAATGCTTTAACTCCTTGTTATTTCTGTATTAAGTAGTACTGATCAAGTTCTACTATCTAGGATACTGATTAAACTCCTCACTAGCATCTTCAGCTTTATGCTACAGATTTTCAGATAACCTTTTTGTTACAAGCACACCAAAAAGGACTACTCCCAGAATATACCTGCAGGCAAAAGGAATTGGGGAAGATGTCAGCTATGGGAACTTATATTTTGAAAATATTTGTTAAAAATTAATACATCTATATATAAGAAAAATTACTTCAGAAGGCAAAAATATGCCCTAAAGATTTAAGGTTCAAAACCTGCTCACAAAACTGCTCAGAGTTTAAGCCTCTGATCTAAAACAGGAATCTAATTTTCTACCTGCTTGTTACTGAAGCTTCCAACCAGAAACATCACAGATTTTAAATCTTGTCAGAGATTAAATACACTAATGTACTTATAATGCCCTTTTCCTTCTACTCAAAGCCAAAATCGCCACCAAAACATCACAATGTACTTCAGTTACTACTTCTACATTTGGTTTTCTCTCCTTTTTTCTGTCTCTCTTTCTCTCCCATCCCCCTCAGGACTACCACCATACTGTACTTTCCTTTTGGCACTGCATGTTTTCCTTAGAAGCTCATTTGCTCTACTTCTCCTGAATTCTTTTCCCTTCCTAACAAATAAACTTTCTAGATAACCAGAATACACATGATCTGGAGGGCAAACTGTGCTACCAGCCGGCATTCTGATACAGTCACAATGTGCCTTAGCAAGAAACTGTTTCCTGCTTTTTTAAGAACAGCAATTTTCAACTTGAGATTCCTGAATGCTGTCATCTTTCCTAAATGCTACAGTAAAAGGGTACTTACTATCCACACAGCTACATTCACAGTCAGGGAGCCAAGTTCCAGCCAGGTGAGCTTTTCCCCCCATTTCTCTCTTTTTTTTTATTTTATTTATAAGTAGGAATCCTTAAAGACATTGAAGACAAGTTTTCCTCAAAAAATCAGCATGACTGAAATTTTACCACAATTATTCTCAGCTTAAGTAGAAGAGACAAAACAAAATTCCCATATTTTCAAATTTAAAAATACATATATAGGTTGAATACAGCAATATTAGGGGTGGGAAATTTCCTGCTTAAGTCAGCAAAGAGCATAACACTGAGAACATCATTTTGTCTGCTATTACAATCACTATAAATTGTTAGTGCCAGCACTCAGTCTGACAAACCTGTTCCACCTCAATGGCACAACTCAGAGTGGGTAACAGCACACAGTAATTTTTACCACTATGGAGCACTTAAGCTTTTTCCACAGAAAAAAAAGAAATCCCTCCAAATTCAAAGTGGCTGAACTAAACCAGCTACATGCTACCAAATAAGTTACAATACATAGCTACCGGTGAAGTATTCCAACGTTCACTTCGTGGCCAGGTTTTCTATTCTGGTCTTTTTTATAAAATGCTCAATGACATTAAACACATAGATTTTGTACTATATGTTTGTTAAGCCTCTTCCTTTCCTTTTCTCCCTTCTCACCCCACAATACTCATAACACCCAAATCTCATAACCCAGTGCCCTGTGTCATATTGCCTAATCCGGCAGTGGCCCCACCACAGGCACTGGCAGTATAATCTGTTCAGGAGTCCAACTGGACAGCAGATGGCTTTGCATCAAGTGCTGATTAAAAAAAACACCTCCATCAAACATTTAAAAAAATACAGTTTTATCAATAGATTTACTGATTTTACTGAGCAAATGTACAATACATGTGAAATACAAGCGAGGTATATATATTTTCCACAGCTACTGTGCAAGACTGCATTAGGAATTTTAGAATTCCAGCTACCTTTTGAAAGGGGTAAACACAGCTGTACACAGATAAAACAGATCCCACCAATCCCACATCCAGCTGACCTTGATACTTGAGGTGAAAATGAGCTACCAAATTTAAAAAAAAAAAAAAACAACAAAAACAAAAAAGGAAAGGGAAAAGCCACCCCAAATGACCGGATGGGAATTTGCTCGAGTGTTGTGTTTATTTGGTTTGTTTGATTGAAGTAAGAAAAGACAAGTTTTATGACTCTGAAGAAAATGATGTAACTGAAGATTCTCTGTACCTTTCTGACATAGGGAAAAGTCAGGCACAGGAGACACGTCAAAACTTGTGCTGCAATTACCATACTCATGTATTTGTCATATTTCCCATGAGTAAAACCAAATGAACCTCGCCTCTTAGAAACATTTATATCAGCAGCTTTCTTTGGGTGGAGCAAACAACTCGGAAGCATAAATAGACATTAACTCATACTACCTCATATACCACAAAAAAACCAAAACTTGAAAATATGGCTTGTTAGAGCAGTTTTAATTCAAATATCTCATAAAAAAAAAAAATCACTCATATTATTAAAGATGTGTTTCCATATTTGCTGCTCCATTACTAAAAACAGTAAGATAGCTTACCAGCAATGATGGATACCAGAGACTTAAGCAACCTGTATCAGATACTCATCACAGGTGATCTAGTATGAGATTCAACAAGTTCACTCTACAAGCCATCTCGTACATAAAGTTTATTTACCTTTCCCCTTCAAATTTTTTACGGAAAAAAAAAGCTGAATTTCAGCATCTCTGGATGGTTCTGCATCCAGATCAGTATGACTAAATACGCAGACTTAGAGAATCATGTGATGTATATCCTGAAAAAATAATAATAGTAAATTGTGCTTAAAGTAGCTTCACAAAAATAGACTTCAAGCAAGGCCAAGAAGCACTGGCAATCCACGGGAGGGAAAAAAAATCCACACCGACCGGTGGAGAGACGCTACAACCAGTGGAGCCTCTTTCACCACGAGAGACCCGGCCTGTAATCACTGTTGTAGGGTGTTAGAGCCGGGCAAGCTGCGAGAGGCACAGATTGCCATTTTGAAACATCGCCTCACGCTCACGGCGGTGCCAGCCCACGGGCAGCCTCCTGCCCCCGCACGCCGCTCACGGCAGCGCTGCGGACCCGCAGCACCGCGGCTCCCTCGGCCCCGCCGGGACCCGCACGCCGAGGAGGACCCGGCGCGGATCCCCCGCGACCGAGCTCCGCGATATCACCCGTGTGCGGGGCCCCTTCCGCTCCCCGCGCCGCTGCGGCGGCGGCCCCGNTCTGAGCCGGCCGCACGGAGAGACTCGGGGGCCCTCACGCCTCGCTCACCCCCACCCCAGCCCTGGGAGGTCTCCGGGATGTGACTCATGATAAATAAATACAGAGGGGGGAGGAAAAGAAAAAAGGGGGGAAAAAAAAAAGACACACCCTCGCAGCCGGACTGACATAATAACCCCCTCCCTTCCCCTCTGGAGCGGGGGAAGGGAAGCCTGGCCGTTCAGCTGGGAAAGTTGAAAGAAAAGGCAAACCCGAGGGACGGGCTGCGGGGCGGGAGCCTCGGCGAGGGCAGCCAGGCGCCGCTGCCCCTCGGGCGGCTATGGCCCCACCGCCCGCACCGGAGAGCCAAGCCCCGCTGCCGGGCCCCGGTACGCTGCCCCGTCGCCCCTCACCTGGATGTAGTTGTTTTCGCAGTAGTCGGCGACTCGAGTGAGGTTCTGGTAGCTCTCGAGCAGAGCCCGCTTGCCAGAAGGGATTTCCTCCTCTAGCAACATCTGCAACTCTGCCATTTTCCACCCCTCCGCATCGCTTCCTCTTGCATTAAAGAGACAGCGGCAGCGCCGGGCTCGCAACCCGCCTGGTATTGTGGGATTCCTCCTCGCCTCGCTTTCGTGAGCGCTTGCTTTCCCCACCCATCCTTCCCCCTCCGAGGGGAGGGGAAAAAAAAGAAAAAAAAAAAAACAAAACCAAACCAAGAAAAAGAAGAAAAACCCGCCCTCACTGTGCGGAGGCAGCCGGGAGCTGTAGGCAGGGCCGGCCGCATGCGCGGGGCGGGCGCCGCTCATGGGCACCGCCCGCGGGCCGGAGGGACATGGCGGAGCTGGGACTGTACTGGCCTGGCTGGCTCCTGCGGCGGGACGACGGCAGACGGGCTGCCGGACTGTCCTTCTGGGAGCCCAGAGACGAGGGGAGACAGTGGTGTCCATCTCCCGCCCCGCTCAGAAAAGCCCCAGCCCCATAGTGCTGCCCGGAGGCAGCGCCTCTCTGCTGGAAAGGCCAAAAGGGTCTGGAAGGGAAGCCCTGCTCTGGTTATCTGACCGTCTGGCAGGCTAGAAATGTGGAAGATCGCAGAATCAATTAGGTTGGAATGGATCTCTGAGATCATCGAGTCCAGCCTATGACTGAACACCACAATGAACTAGACCATGGCACTAAATGCCATGGCCAGTGTTTCCTTAAACACTTCCAGGGACAGTGACTCCACCACCTCCCTGGGCCAAAGATGACAAAAGACTAGTAAGACGTTAGAGGGATCACGCTTTGGGGCAACTAGTCCCTTCTAGGGAGTTACCCCTGAGGGGCAGAGAGAAATACTGAATCCAACCTGTGTAGATCTTCGTGAACGCCTGCCCAGTATAACTACTAACAATTAGCGATTGCCTGGATTTAGGTTCATAAGAAGACCTTAAATACTTGGCTGAGATAAATATAATATTCCGACCACTCATTAACCTCAGTTGTTAATCATTGTTCAGGGCCTCCTCTGGCTGTTTGCAAAGGTATGGAAGACAAAGGTCTGGTGATAATTTATTATAATCTTTCTTGCATCTGTGTTTTTTGTAAGCAAAATCCTGATTCTGCAACCGAGCCAGAAGAGAAGCCAATAATAGCAGGTGACTGCTCTGCTGGGATGTCCGTGCCTGCTTTTGCAATGAGTAACAGGCCCAGAAGAAGCCATCTCCAAGGCCCACTGTTCAGGCCATGTACTGTGTGTCTGCAGTTATGAACGCAAACACAGTCCTTGCATTTTAGTAGTTGTCCCAGAGAAATCCACGCAGTGGTAAAAAGTCAGCATGTTTCAGAGAGAAGTATTCTCAAGCACATTATGGTAAGAGCAGACTGCCTCATCTCTGCATAATCACCTGGTATGTTACATGTTCTCTGTGGTCTGTCTCCTGTTTGCAGCCCTGAAAACTGTTCTGGTCAGGATGCTTTGGTGTAACTGCTGCTGTCTCTAAATCAAGGTGGAGAGGGAAAAAAGTAGATCTCACTTCACCTCTGAGGTCAGCAAAGTTCAGTATCTCAGCCCAGAACTGTAGAAGCAAGGATGAAAGGTAGGGAGCATGGAAAGGACCAGTGGGCCTGGGACAGTCTTTGCAGCTGGAGTTACAAAAAACATCCCTGTCTGGAAACAGCCAGACAGGCAACAAGAAAAGTATTTGAGATCTCTTTGAAGAGAGGAAGGAGCTGGTACATTTGCAGCTCTTGCTGTGGGATATCAATGCATCTACATTGCTATCTTCTGATGGTTAATTTATTTGGCATCTTAGCAAAAATGTTTCCAAAGGGGTTTCAATAACTCTCTTTAGGACAGCATGTCATTTCCAATAAACCACTTTATTTTGGATTCCTTTTAATGTAAAATAATTAAATTTGTTTGTATTGAGATATTGTCCAGCTTTAAATGTGTCCCAGGACAAGTGTGACCAGAACCCGCCTTGGGCACTGGCTTCTCCTTGTTGCCAGTGCTGACTTCTCCTTGTTTCCAGCTATATATAACACAAAGACAAATTTGATTTCTCTATTCACTTTGGCTGCAAATTGCTTAACATGCATTGGCTTGGATGAGTCTGTAATTGCCTGCAGATCACAGACTGGCTGCATGGAAGCTGTTAACATCCTCAAATGTAGCACAGCTCTTGTTGGCTCTTCTTAAAATATTACGGCTGCCCCTGTAAAAGAAACAGCAGATGTGTGGGGCCTTGCACATCAACTTTTTTCAGTATGAGAAAAAGGAGTGGCATGTGTTTTGCTAAATCTATTGTGCTTCAGGTCGGTGGGCAAGCTTGTCCTATAAGTCCATGGCAGGACAGCCACTGAGCAGGCAGTGGGGGCTCCCAGGAAATGCATCCACCTCAGTAGAGCTGTGGCTCCAGGAGGGCTTGCAGCCTCATGCACTGCTGCGACTCTCGACCTGAAAGGCCTTGCACAACCCCACCAACTCTACTTCAAAATGTTCTTACAACCCAAGAAGACCTTGGAGGAACACATCAAAGGTCGCCACCTTGTGACAACTGCGTTGAAGCTTTTCTGCAGCTGCCAGGGCACGGCAGGCATTGTCCCCATGCCCGCAGGATAGACCTGGGGTAGATAAACACCCAAACTGGCTCCAGGTCCACTCCAGCAGGACCTTTCAATTGGATGCTATACAACCATGGCAATGCTGCTGTGAGGGCCACGCAATATAAGATGTACTGGGAACTCTGGTGTGGACATGCTCAACTGATTAGATCAGCAGGCCTTACTAGCTTCTTCCCCATGCTAGCCCTCCTTCTTTCTAAATAACTCTCTTCAGGGTCAGTTGAGTGTCTTTGCAGGGTGTTCCTCATGTCTGAGGCTCTTGGAGGGTGCATTGACTCAGGTGCAATAGATCGAAGCTGGCTCCATGAGTCTGCATGGTGTGTACACTGAGTGATTCTAAAGCACCTGAAAGAGTGCAAATCTAGCAGAACCAGTGCTGAGCCACCATCAATAAACCTTGGGCTTGAGCTGACATTTGCTGAAGATGGTAGTGTGCATCTAAACTTCATTCACTGGGGGTTTTTTTTTAGAAGCTATTTTATTCTGTTGTTTTTTTCGTTTTGGTTTAGTTCGTTGGGTTTGGGCTTTTTTGCTCTGTCACTCTTTCTTATTGCACCAGGCAATAAACTGCTGATTAGAAAGAAAAATTACCTAACTTACACAAGATACTTTGAGTGTGCAAAAGAGCTAGGAATTAAAATTTTGCTGGCTGGGGCTGCTGGACTGGCAGAGAAAAAAACGTAATTGTGTCCATCAATCTCCACCTAAACAATCACCCAAATGAGATTCTATCCAGAATAAAATGTGCTTATATATCTCTCAGTGTCTCAACTTTACATCTGAGATTTTCTCCTCCTCAGTGGGGCATGATGATCTCCAGGGGCAATATTGTCTTTCTGGAACAATAGCCCATTTTTGGCTGGGAGAGAAAAATGTGACTATATTCTAAGTGCTGTTTGGAACAGCAGCAAAGCAGCAGTATCACAGCAACTTCTCCTGCACTGTAATTTGTGTAGCTGTGTAACTGTCCATTCCCTTTCCTAGGCCATAGATTGGCATGTGTCTTTGTTTTTCTCTTGGGAACGAACAGTACTTGCCTCAGTAGTGTTGATTGGAAAATAACCCTTTATTTTTTGTTGGACCGTTTCTCAGCTGGATTGATTCCTGATTCGGTTGTTTAGCTGCACAAGCACTTGTGACAGTGCAATGGAAAGGGAGATGAGGGATCTGAGGGGGCAGCTGGAAGCACAGAGGACACAGGGCCTGTTCAGATCAGCCACATTAGCTCTGCTGCCGAATGCCAAGTCTTATTTTCTTGTAAGGAAATTTCTGTTGATAACAGTGATAGTTACACATGTATGGATGTACTGGGACAAGCCTGTGTGAATACTTAATATCCTAACTCTTTTTTTTCTGGTACCAAAATTTGATTTTTTGGTATTTCCTCCACCGGTTTAGTAGCTGCCCAAGAAGGTGCATAGCTGCATTGATTTGCTTTCCTTTGCTTTAGCACAGAACCTTATTTAAGAACCAGAATAATTACCCATACTGATATTTCAGTTATCATCACAGGTTGTCTGAGTATTGCAGAGATGAATGGGGCTGTTCCTGCTTTTTGGAGACAATTTATCATGCACTCTGCACTCTTGTGGTCACCTCTGCGTGCCCTTTTTCCCAATTAATATTTTTAAGGTTTTCATCACAGCTGTTAACAACTGGAGATGCTGCCTCCTGGCTTGACAGGGGAGCAGAGGTGTTTGGGGCAGGACTGCACCCTGAGCTGTTCGGGGACCCCCAGCACAACCCCCTGGCAGTTGCTAGGCAGCCACGAGCTCTGTGCAGCAGAGCCGGCACAGCCAGGCATTGCTAGGCAGCCTGAGCTGCTGGGGAGCACAGAAGTAATAAGATTCAAAATTGCAGCTTCAGGAATGCACAAGATAAGAGTGGCACAAAAATAAATAGTTTTACTGTATTTTGACATGACCTTTCTCTTCTAATATATTTTCACTTGCAGGATCTGCCTTCTGTCTCAACCTCATTTTTCATAAAACTCTCTCCTCTTCATCCCTCCTGTGTGCTTATCTTTGCTTCTCAGCAGTACTCTGGTGTTAGCAGTCCTCCTTTTCTGTCACCTCTGCTACCCTTTTCTCCATCTGTCATCTCACTTGTTCTCTTCCCGTGTTCCACTGGATCCCTTGTTCCTTTGGCCTCTTTAATTTGGTTTTCATTCTTGCACCTTTCTCAGCTCAGCCTCTGGCCATCATGTTGTCTTCTGATTTTTCCTTTCCACTTTTACTGCATCAAGGAATTCCTCTTATATTTTCAATTCCCGGCTCCCAGTCTAGGTCCCTTCTTCTGCTGTCACTTCCAGCTGCCCATCGCAAGGTAGGCTTACCTTCTTCTACTCCCTCAAAATACTGCCAAGGCATCCACTGCCCTAAGAACATCAGAAAAGTGGGGGATTTAGACCCTGGTGATGCAGCCAGATGTGCAGAACTTCAAGAAAGCCCATTTCTTTCTCCTAGACCTACCAGGGAAGATGGTTATTGTGTGACAAATGACAGGATGACTTGCTTCTTACACCACTAACAAATGGAGCTAAACTGTTTTTTTATAAGAACATTTTGAGGAAGGGCTGACTTTAGAGCAACCACTTAAAGCAGGAGGTGGATTTCTGGCAGTAATCCTCTTTATTAGCATTTTTTTTTCATTCTTTTATTTTATGGCTTTGGAAAGGTAATTTAAATATGAAAAGAGTCATCTTATTGCAAGGGGTAAGCATGGAGTGAAAGTCAGCTTTCTGAATAGACCCATGCAGGTTTGGCATACTCATTAGAGGGTAGGGTGGGATTTCCTGAGTTAATAGCTGTTTGTTGGAGGATGGCAATCCTTTAAAATGGAAGAATTTCTTTGATATGTATATATGAAATAAAAAATTTTCTGGGAAAGGTTTTTCACCCTGCATAGAGCTTCTGGTCAAAAGCAGACAGAGAGACACCTTGCCCAGGAATAAGTAATATTTGCATAATTAGCAGTGAAAGGGAATATAACAGACCCAAAGACAAGTCTCCGGTGACTTTGATTTGAAAGCAGGCACTGAAAGGGTAGATGGCCCATATCAGCAGTGTCCTCCTGGCTCAGCTCTTTGGAGTGAGCATCCCTAACAGGAAGAAAAACACTGCTTAAGGTCTTGGGAAATGTTTGGAAGTCTGAAAATACCTTTAGCACCATTTCTGTTCTGTTTTGCACTGCTTGATAAAGACTATGAGAATAGCACAAACAAAAATGTTCCTGGGAGAATGCATAGAGAGCCACCCCAGGCTTAATGAGACTCACCGGCTCAAACATTGTTTGCAGAGCTGTAACTGTTTCCTTGGGAAGCAGAGCCTAAGATGGGTTTGCAAATTCATGCAACACTTCCAACGATGCCTTGAGACCACTGCCTAGTGCTGAACACAGACTATATTTCGGACTGTATTTACCACACACAGAACTGAAGTGTCTCTGGTGTTCCTTGGAGCAGCTCCACTATCTGGGTTTTTCTCTTCTCCATCAGTTCCCAGTCTCCTATGATCCCAGATAATGGAGAGTTGATTGTACTATGCTATCACCTAGTTTATCCACACCTCAAAATTGGTTAGTTCACGCTCCTGGCTGTACCTAACTTACCATATATATACCTAGACTAATTTATTTCCTATCTTCAGTACTTAGTTTCTGTGTTTGGTACGGTGGATGAATAAAAAACAGAAAACAGTAAACATCTGTGTTTCAGAGCCAACATATGAGCTATCTCTGTGGATTTCAAATTTTTTTTTAACAATTAAAATTATTTCTCTAAGTCCATTTTTATTCTTAATAAAAAGAAATGAAAGGCTTATCAAAACGTGCTTAGCATAATGCAAAGCTTAAAAAGAATATATTATTGTGAAGATAATCTAATTGCACAATTGCAACTTTTCATTGTATTTGAGGAAATCTGAGCATGGATAAGAATTACTTTTATGTTCTTTCTATTTAAAAGATTGGTGTTTTTCTAAGCGCCACTGTTTTTTTTATGCAGATTAAAAGCATTCGTATTCTGTACTGATTAATTGGTGTGCCTCTTTTGCATTTAAATATATACTTCATTGAATTGCAGTTTTCCATCACAAAGCAGAAGAGAAAAAATAATTAAATGATAACATCATGTTACTACAGAAGGAGTGCTGTTTCCCCAATAAAAATAAATATTTAACAGCAATTCTGCACTGATAGTATTACCAAGCACAGTATTTGGATGGCAAAATAAGGGACAACATAATAGTACTTTTTTCAGCAAGGGAAAACACATTACAGTTCTTGGGTCTGTTCCAGCTCCCAGTGAAGTGGTAAAGCTTCAACTGGAAGCAATGCTGAGTCTGTAGGGTTGAGCGGTGTTTGAAAAGGACCATCTTCAATAGCACTGAAGGCAAAAGGGATCAGACTGGATGCACAGCAACCTTCAGATGCAGTTGTCTACTAGAAAATCTCTTCCACACTAAGATAACATTGACACTCTCCTTGGTATTGTCCCAGTCAGAGCTCAAACACAGACTGTGCAGAAATGAAGGTAAAAGTCATTACACATAGACTGAGGCTATTCTCTGTTGGGAGCATTTAAAAATAAATCAGGCCACTTAGTGCATTCCAACAAAATTTAAAGGATAAGCTTTGGATATTCAGCATAAATAGGGGTTTTTTTTCCTGTTACTTTTCATTACATCACAGGAACAATCTCTTGTGCCTATGAGATTGATTACATGGCTCAAACTTAGTTTAGATATTAATCAATCTCAGCAACCACTTCTTGTTTCCTGTAGCATAATGCGGTAAAAATTGTCCTTTAATTACCACTAATGAAAGTTACCTGCAGTGAAAGCGAATATATGCTACTGGAAAATGACTTGGTTCAGAGGGCAGCGAATGCAAATACGAACAATCTTAATGATGCACAGGCACAATTAGAAGTGAATATGTAAATTACTGATGACAGCTTCCCGCTATGCTCAACTATTTGCTGCCACCATTAGCTATGAATGTTTCAACTTATTTGGTCATAATCATAATATCCCACGGTATATTTCTGGACAGTGTGTTTCCTAAAGGGTTGGGGACTATTTAAACAGTATCATTTAATAAATACATACTTATTCAGTATTAAAAATATTTCTAACATTCTTTAAAATAATTCTGAATGTGAGGTGGATAATTATGCATGCCATCACTTCCCATTAAATGCCTGGCTCTTCATTCTGTATCTGACATGGTTTTACTTCTCAAAATTTCTTTGGTATGTAAGGTAGATCCTATCTAGGTTTTTACATCAATTGAAAGATGTCTCACAACTAGATATCTTTTCTTATATGCTAAGAAAAAAAAAGACTCATACTGTTCTGAGTGAAAAAGAGATCAAGATGTTGTTTTGCATGGAAGAGCCCTCACTGTACCGTATGTGAAATTTGTAGTTGCTTCCCCTTGTAATGTTTTGCTTTTAGTTGCTTATAGCCTTCTCAGTCTTAATGTAGCCCAAGTAGCACATATTTCTATTCCAGACTTTATTTTTGCCCTTCAAGGAATTTGTGAGACAGGAACAAGAAGAAATGCTTTCTATAGCATCATTACAAATATTTCAGCCAAGAGGTTACACCCCCAGGAGCTCTCTCTTTTGAATGAGGAAGGTAGTTAGCAGAAGGTATTTTCAGGGCCGTTCTTCCTGCTCTTCCTGAAAAACCTGACAACATTTGGTGAATTCCTAAAGTTCTAAAACTATTATACTTGCATACTCTCAATAGAGTTTATAAGAGCTAGAATATATCCACTGAGGAGCTGGGCTATGCTGATAATGTTCCACTGTGCACTGCAAGGGTCAAGGGATTTTCTCTGCACTTTTTTTTTTTTCCCATACAATATCCCTGTGATGGATAATGGCATAGAGGGATTGTATCCCCTGGCATTTGGAATGTAACAGTATGATGAATTCTGGGAGAAGAGATAGTGGAGGCACTTGCAGGGGCCAGATAGAAGGGGCATGTACAGGTGTGAAAGAGGAGAAGAAGAAGAAAAGAGGAATTACGATGAAATGAAGATTGTTTAGATATGTGGTGTCTCATCATGGCAGAGAACAGGCGGGCTGAGGAAAGCACTAAAAAACTACAAACACTTCCCACACAGTGATGCCATGATGATTTTTTGCTTTTTCATATACCCCCCTCATATATCCTTTTCATATACCCTTTCATACAGCTTTGCATGTATCCTTAGTGCTTTTAGCCCACATACTTGTAATTTCCTAAGTTTGATAACTAACTTAGACCCAAAGTTCCGTTAAGCCAAGAGACTAAACATCTTGGAAACCTCACAGTTGGGTCAGAAAGCCCCAGACACCAAGGTCCTCTCCGGAACACATTCTGTAAACTAAGATAGGCCCCTCCAGGGGGAAGGTTCCTCCAGACGGGGGCTTCTCTTGAGCCTCTCATTGGGGAGTCTTCAATAGATATGCTAATTTGCAAGGTCTATAATTGTATACGCGAATCTTCGGGGCATTTGTGCATTTTGTGTGCATTTGGGTGCATCTGTGTGCATCTGTGTGCATTTGTGTGCATGTGTGTGTGCGCGCGCATTGTTCGGAAGGTGCACCCTGGTGCATTCTTGGGGTGGGCATCCTGGTGGGCACTTTCGAGTGTGCATTTTCGGTGTGCACTCAGGGGTGCTTTCTACTTAGATGTGATGCACCAAAAGATCCTTGAATACAGAAGTAAAACCCTTTTTCCCCCTCTAAACATGTTTGGCTTTTAATTCTAAGCCCAGAGAAAGGCAACAACAGGATATAGACTTGGACTCAGGACCTTATTTTCTCTTGTTTTCTCACAATAGCCAAAAAATTCACAGAGATCTGTGGACTACGGTCTACAATCATTGCTGATTACTCCTGCTATGTAAAGGTCATTTGCTGTAGATCTGAAAAATCAAATGCTAATGTTGGTACTTATGTTGACCACACACCAAACTCGTAGCGAGTTTAAACAACGTATTGGTCAGTTAATTACCTAGGGAGTGCCATTATCTCTTATGATCTTACGGACATCATACTTGGCTGGGTACCATCATACAAGCTACTAACACAGGCAGGTCCTTTTTATCCTAGAAAATCTGTTGAAACAGGCTCTCTTTTGAAAACTCCTTTGGTCTCCAGTGAAAGAAAAAAAATGTTTTGTGAAAAAAGTTGGGCTGAATATCTTTTCTCAAGTGGCTAATACACATACTTTTTAATTATTTTTATTGTCTAGCCGAAAGGTTCCTTATCTCATTTCAGAGAATAGAATTCAGTATTCAAATGCTTTCTTGTTCTACATTAGGAAAAGAGCAGCAAATCTGACATACAGTGCCTCATTCAAAGATATTATGTCTTCATAACTGAAAAAGCCTCATTTCGGTAACCTCTTTAAGTATTATTTACAATAGCCCCCTGCTATAACAGTCTATTAGAACAATAAAATTGCTATAAAGTGATTTCCCATTACAGTTCTGTGATGGATATAAACAACATCAACCTGTAACCCAAGCTTGTAGCTGAAGCTGTTCCGTTGCTGCGGTTCAGCTGAAAGCTGGGAGGTGTTGGCTAAAGCAGCAGCGAGCCAGTCCCAACCCTGCCACCTTCCAGCAGGGTCAGCGCTGGCCATCACCCACCAGGGTTAGGCTGGAGGCTGGCAGCTGCCAGGCATTCCCTTGGTCCATGGCAGACAGCTGCATTTTCTGGATCAGAGTATCACTTGTTTTTTTTGTTAGTAAGAGTTGGCAAATGACTATGTGAATATTGTGTATTATCGGTACATAACTAAGATAGTAATAGGAAGGGCTAGGAGGTTATCCAGTACATATGTTGAATATGGCAAAATTGTCCTCTGTACTTTATATCCAGCTTTTTATACCCTGTAATTTTAAATGTACCTACTGAAAATGGCCTGGAGCTTCCAATCCATCAGCTGTCAGACTGTTCCACAGCCCTCTATGGTACTGGACAACTTGTGCAATGCTAAGGGTGACACTGCCATATAACTTTTCACAGATTTGCATAGAAATGTACTTTTCAAATGTTTAGTGAAACCATAGGGGAATATATTTATTTATAAGTGCCTAGGAATAAGGGTCATAGCAATAATCTAACAGTTTATGTATAATCCATTACTAGTGCTTATTCACAAAACAGACTGTATAAATTATGCTGTCTAATGCATAACCATTTTTTAATGAAAGGTTTTAATCAAATAAAAGGAAACGTCCAGAGAAGGTCAATGAAGCTGGTGAAAGGGCTGGAGAATAAGTCTTACAAGGAGCAGCTGAGGGAGCTGGGGTTGTTTAGAAAGAAGAAGAAAAGGAGGCTCAGGGGAGACCTTGCAACTCTCTACAACTGCCTGACAGGAGGCTGTAGCCAAGTGGGGGTCAGTCTCTTCTCCCAGGTTAACAAGTGACGGGATGAGAAGAACTGGCCTCAAGTTGCACCAGGAGATGTTTAGATTGGATATCAGGAAAAAATATCTTCACTGAAAGGGTGGTTAAGCATTGAAAAAGGCTTCCCAGGGAACTGGTGGAATCACTATCCTTAGAAGTGTTGAAAAAACACATGGATGGGGCACTTCAGTGGGGAACATGTTAGTGCTGGGTTAATGGTTCCACTTGATGGTATTAGAAGTCTTTTCCAACCTTGACAGTTCTAGGATTCTAAGTATTTTTTATTCATATGCAGAGTAATACCAAAACTATTTTATCAGTTTTAAATTCATGCCTTAATTTATGTCAGAAATCTCACAATAGTAGGCTGGATTTTGTATGTTTCTCCCCCTCCTCCCCTTGCCAAGCAGGTTTCTCCTATCATTTGTCTTCTGAATTTGTGTAGGAAAACTTCAGAACAATGATAAGACATGTTTTGCCGTCAGCTGGCATGTATTTATATATTAAAGCAATATACCAGTATCTGGTATATCTCATATTTCTTATCCTTCTCTGTTGGTTAGTAGGAAGATATTTAGTCACAAGAGGGTTTATTTTCATATGATTCAGTAATCTGAAAGCTAAATTCAGGACACAAAAGCAGTAAGTCTCTGATTTTAGCTGGAGGGTTGGTACAAATTTCTTCCTTCTCACCATTCCTGACATTTAGAAATCTGGTTTGATATCTGATTATATTACTCAATAATTAATCCAGAATAATATAGCACATCTCCTACCACTTAAAGTTATTTGGTTTTGTGTTGAGCTTTTTGATGGGACACGCTCCCTTTTGGCCAAGGGTGAAAGAGCAGAGGAAGCTGTTGTTCTGCTAAAGTTCTTTATTTTGTAGTTTCATAGTTTTCTGAAGGCAGAGTTCGAAGGGGTTACATGATAAGGCCAAGCAGAAACAGCAGCAGCAGGATAACAGCAAATAAAAACCAGCATCTTCTTCTTCTCTAAACTTACAGAAGTGTCGATTATATTTGTTAATTGACCAATAAAATTAACACACGATTCTAGTTTTTCTTTTCTTAACCTATCCTGGTCTGATTCTAACAATTGTAAAAAGCCTTACATAGGTATTACACAGATTTGCGTATATAGTTTCTATCAGCTCTTATTGTTTATGTGAACACTCTATCTAAAAAATGTGCACAGTATAGTTCTATCTATGTTTTGTCTAAAGTAGAGAAATTCTGTGAAAAGGCAACACTGCTGCAGTGAAAACTGTGTTTAAGGTCTCTTTGCTGCAGCTTTTCAATGTTTAAAGCACTTAGCATATATTTCTACTAAAAGCTAAAAATCTATATTTCTATTTCACTTTGGTGTGACTTCATGTATCTTGTTTATCCAAAGGTTTAATTCAATCCCTGTGCTTTGTCTTTCCTCTGGGCCTGGGTCCAGAGGAGCTCTCACTCCAACAGTTTTGCTCAACCATTTCTCAACACTGTAGAAAGGGAAGGACAGAAATTTGATTACTATAAAACATACTGCCACATCTATTATACAGGGAGGGCCATGTTACATGATGAAAAAATTAATCCTATCTATCTACTTAATACAGATGTTTAGGACACACCTGACTTTTGTGCAGGTGTGAATGGATAAATGTGTCTACCTCACAAATATCCTGCTCCAGCAGGATAGAAATACCTGTTACTGTATTGCCAAAGTGCTTCAGCTCAGCTGTGGGAGCCTGGTTCTTCAGGGCAGTGTAACTAATCCCAGGCATAATTCCAACTGTGCCGTGACCATGGAGGTTTGCTCAAACATCTGCATCCATGCAAGAGGCTTGTGCTGGAATGGTTTTGTGGGCAAGACTTGGCCATCCTCACACAGCCCCACCAAGACAAATCTGTAACAGGGACTTGGTCAGCACCTCTGAAGTGTTTGACTGAACCTCCTTTACTGTGGCTGGAAGGAGTAGAGGAGCATTAAGGAGAGCAGTTTCAGAGGCAGATCAGAGGGTCAGCAATCAGTAGCCCTAGATGTGCAGGAGATGGTCACCTCAGCCTCTTGGAAGTAGCTAGCAAGGAATGTGTGAATGCAGCCTGAATTTGTGGAAAGAGGTTTTGAAAATTATTTACTTTATTAAAATGTAATTTGTCTCTGTCAACAGGGTTAAGCTGTTAAATTAGTAATTTGTTAAAACAGGGTAAAGCTGTAAAATTAGTAATTTGTTCTATTTTGGTTTTTGTTCTGAGCCTTGGATTGAAGGGGGAATTCAGTTACGCTGCAGGGTGGGTTGACACCCTTGTTCTGAGAGCACCATCCTGCTCTTTTGAATAGTGCCTGATCTGTGAACTAATCTGATAAATGAAGACATTTGTGCACACATGGTGTGCATTTTAAAGAGCTTCAGTGTGTTAACAAACTGCTCTGAATATGGTGGGCTCCACCAGAAAGCACATATTTTGAGGCACATGAGAAAGAGATGCAGACCTGAGGAAGTAAAGAAGGTCCATTTGGAATGACTAAACAGCCACCACAGAGCTGCTTTCTAGGATGGGCATGAGCTTTCACTTGCTTTTAATACAACTATTTAAAATGTGTTTTCTCAAGTCATTCCCAATCACTTTTCAGTAACTCTTTTCAATAATGCAAAATATCCAGACCCGTTGATTTGGGGGCTTAACCTGTTTCTTTGTACCTTCAAATTTCCTGTTTCAAGACATGTAAGACAGCTTAATATTTTCAATATCTGTGGTCAAAAATGTAATAATTTTATAATTTTTGTGCATATTTATTCTGTTATCATTGATTCCCTATACCAGTAGTGCTAGAGATTCATTAATTACAATGATGCTTTGGTGATGCAGATGATGGCATCCAGCAACCACAAAGCTCTTTCACAATGATTTAGAAAATATCTGAGTCCTACAGTGAGTGCAAATCTGAGTCAAGAAATAAGGGGAATGGCAGGTGGCAGGACAAAAAACCACAAGGCCAGAATTCCTGACAGCCAAGGGCTTATAGATGTATGTAGGACTTAATTTTATTATTACAAAATCAGTGGGATGCTCAGGATGTTGAGCTTGAACATGTGCATAATCACAGCCTTAATTCAGCACAACTGCTATTTTACCTTCAAAAGACACATATTTGGGTTGTGGTTACAATGGTTTGGTTTTTGATTTGTGGATGTCTCTTGTTCCTTCCTCTGTCCTGCACACAGTTTTGGATTTATCTATGTAGAATAAAGGGGGAGCTGTGGTGGGAGTGGGGTCAGAAGGTTTGTGCAGCCATGTGAGCTACAGCACAACCCACCTAATCCATGGGAGAACCCTGCCTGGAGTACTGCATCCAGCTCTGGGGTCCTGACTACAGGGAAGACATGGACCTATTACAGCAGGTCTGGAGGAGCCCACGAAGATGATCAGAGAGAGGGAAAAACTCTCCTGTGAGGAAAGGCTGCGAGAGTTGGGGCTGTTCAGCCTGGAGAAGAGAAGGCTCCAGGGAGACCTTGTTGTGGCCTTTCAGTACTTAAAAGGGACAAACATTTTATCGGGGCCTGTTGCAATAGGACAAGGGGTAGTTTTTAAACTAAAAAGCAGTAGATTTGGACTAGATACAAGGAAGTTATTTTTTACAATGAGAGTGGTGAAACATGGGAACAGGTTGCCCAGGGAGATGGCAGATGCTCCAACCCTGAAAACATTCAAGATCAGGTTGGATGGGGTTCTGAGCAACCTGATCTAGTTGCAGATGTTCCAGCTCATTGCAGTGGGTTTGGACAAGATGATATTTAAAGGTGCCTTAAAACCCAAACTATTCTATGATTCTATGATTTTACCAATAGCTCGTAATGTACTCATCAATTTCATATAGAATCTCACTACTTTATACTCCATTATGTATGTACAAATATACATGTATATAGTTGGTCATTGCACTGTTCCCGCTATTATAAACCAGAAATACATTCTCCAAAGATTTAACTATTTTAAAACTTTTTGAAGTCAGTAAATAATGTCTGCAGTACATTCATCATGATGTAGACTCTGGAATAGAGAATGCTACTAATCAAAAGCTTTAATCAGTGTTTAAACCCCATATTTTTATTTATATTAAAAGGAAAAACAAGGGAGATCTAGTTATCTGCATCTTCTAAAATTAGATCTCCTTACATAAGCACATACAGATTAATCACATCCAAGAATTTTTAATGAGCCAGCAAGGAGTGTTATGGACTGTTAATATTCATTCTCAGACAGTTTTCAAACATTGGAGAAGTTCCAGAGCACTGAAAGAGAGCAAAGGTTGTGCCAATATTGAAAAGAGATATATATAGGCATTATAGCCCTATCAACTTAATATTGATCCCAAGTGTATGGCAGAATGACTAGCACGAGATTCCACTAAGAAAGAATTAAAGAAGAACAATTTAATCAATGCAAATCAATAGGAATGTATGGAGAAGTATACATATTTTTAGGATAACTCAATATCCTTTTGTGTGAGAATACAAGTTTAATAGATAAATGTGTTGTAGAAATGTATTCATACTTTTGTAAAATATCTAACTGTAAAATATGTGTAAAATATCTAACTAATAAAACTTTAAGACACCACAATAAAAAAAATAAAAAGAAGTAATTATTTTAATAGGAAAACATTATGGTTCATATTAAATAAAAAAGGCTGATGGGCTTCAAAAGTGGTCATAAAGAGTATATTGATCTTGACTTCTTGTTGGTTAACTTATTTTGATTAGCCTCCAAGAAAACAATAAAATCATTGCTGATAAAATTTGCACAGAGCACAGTGACAAAGACAGTGACAAATAATTAAAATAACTGACATGATAGAACAATCTGATAAACTAGTTTCAAAAACAGCAAAACTGATTGCAACCCAATCTTGTTCCCACCACTCCGAACAGAAGCTTTAAGAGTACACAGTTATAACAGGGGTCCTGGACTACAAGTAAGGTAAGAAGATCCTGTGCTTTGAGGCCTTCGGCCACCCCTATATCCAAAACGGCCAATGAATTCTGGACATAAGAGTGAGAATACTGAGTTTGGAGAAGGCAATACTTCAGTCTTGCATTACCTCTGACATTAATACAAGTATTCCTGAAGCACTGTACCTAGTAGTATCAATGATTCACAAAAGGTGTTAAAATATTGTAAAGACATAGCAGTGAAAGAATGAATTCACTGGAGTAAAAACATTGGTGAATTCAATTCTAAAGAAAAGAAATCCAGGAGCTGCTTGATTTCTATTTATGCAGGTTTGTAGGATTGTTGGAGAACCCTTCAGGAGGATAATAAGGAGCTTAGTAATCTAGTCGATACGGCTGCATGAGGATTAAAAACTGATATTTTTAATACTTTGCATGGCATTTTAGTATTATACAGGGCATATTTTGCTGTTCTGTTTCTTTTGCATGGCAAAATGTAGTATTAATATTTGTTTTCCAGATGTGTTAAAGTAATCTCTATGACACTGAAGACTTGGGCTCTTTAACGGGTACATCTTTGGTAGGAGATTTATAAGGCCTCCTGAAACTGCCCTCTGCCCTCTGTTAGATAACTCTGTGTAACAGATTCCAATATAATTGTTGTCACAGTGACGTGGCCACTCAACTCCCCACTTACTTTAGGGCTGCATTTCTGTCTTTATCTGCAGCAGACCTTTAAACACCTCTCTTTAGAGGTGTTTAGGTGCATTCAAAGACTTCTGTGGATTCAAAGATCATTTTCATTTTGTATAGCTAAATTGTCTCTATTTCTTGTGTTATTTTTAACAGTAATTTACTTAGAAATCTATTCAGCAAGTTCTTTGATTTTTTTCTAGTTTTTGGGAAACAAAAACTGACAGCTATCTTTCCTCATTAACCTATCATTTACAGAAGCTTTGATATTAAGTTTCTCATGCTGAACATATGTTATAGTGATCAGAATATTTTAGTGCAAAGAAATGTAAAAAAACACTTAAGACGCTTGATTTCCTCACTTTTCATCCATCCTATTTATTCATACAATATTTTTCTGCTTTAGAACACTCAGTCTAATAATTAATTTTTTGTTTTAAATGGCAAAACCCATAAGGTTCTGATCTCGAGATGTTGTATGTTGTTGTAGTTCACCCATCTACCCCATCTAAGTGAACTGGACAGGCCTTATCACCCCAAAACTATGAAGCAAAGACAATGCCTTTATTTCCGTTGAGCAGAAATGATCTAACAATATAAACTGAAACAGTTCCTGAATGTCAAACATTTTTCTCACTAAATCTTCCCAGATAAACTTTGTTAGAAATGTCTTGCAGCAAGTGTGATCTGAATATGAGAGTGAAAAATCCATGGTTTATAACTGGAAAAGTGTGTAGCTGGCACTGATTTCTACAGAAGTCTGATCTTTACTACGACTGGTACAGCAAAAGAGCTGGGTGCTTATGGGGATTGCAATGAAGTGGGGGTCCTGTGCTGAGACACCCAATTAAACTCACTCTTAAATCCTTCTGAGAGCTTGTTGGAGAACTCATTCCAGTAAATCACCAATCTGTTGAATTAATTGTTGAAACCCATTGACTAAAACCACAGTGGTATATTTTCTGCCTGGATAAATATCCACAATGATAAACACAGGCCTGCAAATACTTGAGATGTTTGCCAGTTATATTCCATACCTTGTATGGAATATAACTGGCAAATGTAAACATATTTCATTAAAAATGCCATTAAAAGCATTCCATGCTTGTAAACATATTTCATTAAAAATGCCATTAAAATCATCAAATTTTCACAAAGTCATTTTTCAGACTTGCTAGAAAGAATAATAAAATTCTTTTGCTAGAATTTTAAAAGAACATGCGTAAAGTAACAGTGTTTCACTTTTTTCCCCTTCCAGATACTAAAAAGAAAATATCACAAGAGCTGTCTGGCTATAAATATGCCATTGCATAAGCACATTAATATGATACAGTCACAGTATTTTGTTTGCTATTCCCAAGAGGCAAATTACACAGGGATAGGCTGCTAAAACTTTAGCAGCAGTAGCTGAGAAGACAAGAAGCACAAATGTCAAAACAGAAATATATACCAGACACAGTTAGATTTTTCAGAGTCAAATTCTTACTCATTTGCATTATGAAAATGTGTAACACCACAAATATTCCCAATTCAATCAAGTAATTCCAAATTTATATCACTGTAAATGACAGCACAATTTGACCTCCAGAAACTGCTTATTTTACTGAAGGGAAAGGATTAAGTATTTATTATGAGCTGTCTTCTGTTGTTTATAATAAGACACAGTTTGTCATTGCTGCAAGATGAAACTACATACTTCTCAAAGCTCAGTTTATGGCTCTATAAGGGAATGGGATTTTTAAAATGTTCTTTCTAGAATATGCAAAATATGAACAATTCTCTTATAACTATCTGCTGGCTCTACAAGAATAATACCTTGAGGCAGTAAGGAAAACGGAACTTTATTAAAAATTTCATCAAAGAGATGAATAGTAGGCTTGGAGAAAAAAAAGAAGGGCTTAAGACACAATAGGGCACTGCATTATACTTCAGAACCTACAAAGATATAAACCTGTAAAGGGTTTTGACTTCGTAAGTGCTGTATAGTTCAATGCAAAGTCAAATGCTGCTGAATGTCTTTGAAAGTATGATCGTGTTTTGTTCTTCAAAGAACATTTTATGAAACAGATCTAAGCTTATATTCTTGTTACTCCATCTACATTTTGAAATAAGTGTGAAGTCAGGGAACATGGCGGAAAACAAAAACGCAGGTTGAAATATTGCTCACTGAAAGACCTGAGATACCTGAATTGAATCACTCAAAAGAGATTTGAAATGGGATCTGTCACCTTTAACGCCTTTGACAACAAGGAGGCTAATCCTTAGGCAAAGAAGCTGCTGTTAATAATGGTTAAAAATAATTCCATTACTTAATCCCCAACTGTGAAATGAATGTGTATTTCTAGTCAAGTTATTAAGGGGTGTAACTGAACCTCACAAGGAAACTTCTGTCCCCAAAAGCATTCTTGTTTGTGTCAAACTAGTCCTTTGCCCAAAGGGCTTTTCCTGAGGAACACGGATTGGCCTACATAAGTGAACAAATTTCAGCTGCTGTTTTTGCCATGTTCATGGTAAGTAAATAGTTCTCTTTCTCTAGACCTGTTGGTTGTGACACAAATATCCTTCATGATTTCATTAAAAAATCCTCTAATTATGTTATTTGAAACATTAGCCTTTCTACTATAAACAGTATAGAAAGTTGCTCCTTACAAAAAACTCTTCCCTTCTTAGACATCTTTTCATTCTTCATCAGCATGTAGATTTGACTTAGAAATTGTAATGCTAATTTAGTTCTTCATAATTATGACTATTAGGTTTTAAATAATTCATTTTTCCTCCCCGCTGGATTACTTACTTCAAAAAGTAAGCCTTGCTAAAATTACATGCTCTTGGATCTGGTAGCTTACAGAACTTGCTCATAATGCATATGAGACTATGGTCCACTTTCTTGAGAACCATTTTTAAAGTATTCTGTAAAATACACTGCTGTGATTCAGACCCTCGAGGGAGCAATAGGCATAATTGGTTCCAGTTTCAGCTTTTCACTTGCATAATTTAACTGACTCCTTTGTCCCTCAAGTAAAATGAAGGTGCTCTTCAAGCTGGGCTGGGGTATAGCTCAGCACTGTAAGCAACTGCTAGAAAACTAATGCAGTAGGATATAAATGAAAATTATATGAAGGGACAGTGGCAGCTCACAAACAGCACAAAATGAGGATTGTGAAGTAGCTCCACACATCAGACTTTGATAGACTATCCTGTGGCATAACAGCACTGAACTCGATAACCATCCCTAATGTACCTGTGAAGGATAGGTCCAAGGTTACACTCAAAATCATGCTTGTCTGCCTTTTCTTCAGAGATCCCCTAAATGTATTCCTTCAGCTACTACAACAGCATGCTTCCATACAAGATTCTATGTGTCTCAACACTGCCAGGAATGCCTCATATTAATGATTCATGGGCTCTCCATAAGTAGTTCGTGAAACACCAAATGAAGAGGAGTGTGAGGACTACAAATCACTGAGACATGTCAAGTGTCACACATTGCACTTGCTGCCAAATCACACTGGTAGCAGAGTGCCATGGTCTCTCCTCTCTCGTGTCTCAACTGATGGGCATCACTGGTCACTCTTTCTATCACGGATCCCAAAGTTTGGCTTCTCATACACTGGATCACAAAAAAAAAAAAAAAAAAAGAGCAAGTCATTCTTAAGATAATTTTGGAAACTGCTCCTGTGGAACAATAGAAACACAGCCCAGTTTAACACATATATTATAATTAGATTTTGCAAGCATGTAATATAATTCTGTTCTCTAAAGAATGGACCCTAGGTCCTCCCTGAGATAAAGCTGCAGATCCATTCCTGGCTGGCTGTGAGAGATGAGAGGGTCTCCATTATTACCTGTACGCCACATTTAATTACTGTTAACTCTTCGTGGAAGTCACAGCACTGAAAATGCAAAATATACATAAAGATACCTAATAACAATGCTAATTAGTATTATATATGAGCATTAAAATTAACTAGTCATTTGTGGTATGTTGTCACAATACGTTTGTCAGTGCTCAAAATTTGCCTCTCATTTACTATTTCATGCTTGTGTCAGAACATGATGGTACTGATTATTTTGGGTTATTTCAATTACCTCATTCTGGATCTGCAGATCTTACACTCTTCACACATCTTCAGTTCAAAGAGGGCAGCTTCTGTTTCTGTGCACAGCCATTAAATAGGTTGTCATTTGCATCTCTTTTAAAGCCTACTTCCAGTGAAACTCTGGGAACATTCATTATAAAAATGCAGACTGCATCTCTCTTAAATCAATTAAAAGGCAAACATCATTATAGATTGTCTCGGATAAACAGAATTTACACATCAGCTGGTATCACAAAAGGCTCCTAATATTTGTATTACTTTTTTGAAATTAACTGCTTGAATGCTCAAAGAATACAGAGACCCATATATCTTCAAAAAGCACTTCTTTTGATCTGAGCTTCTGTCATTCCTACCTTCATGGATAAAAAAAGATGATAGATCTTAGTATGAAGCTCACAAGTGCTTTAGAAATCTAGCACTCAAAATGTAAAATGCAGAGAAATTATTCTGTAGCATTTGGGAGTGGAGCAGTGCTCATAACACGGGTTCATCGTTTGCCCAGTGTGGGGAATCCTATCTGAACACCTCTGGAAGTGTCAGCTTCTCTCCAGCAAAGCTCTCCCTAGGCTAGCTGGCTGCTGACCTTGTGGAATGTACTAGCTCAGCAGAGCTGGGGCTGATCTGCTCTAATTCCCTCTCTCTGGAGCTTTTCTTTCCCACCAGAGGGCATACACTGTGAGCACACAACTGCCTTCAGAGGAATTTAAAATACATATCGTGTACTAGATAAATGAACCGACTTGAATGCCAAGATTTTGCACTCAGTTCCATTCAGTGGGGCTGTTAATTCATCCTGTTGCTCACTGGGTAAATTATTCCATTTGCTACAAAAGCAGTTGGTTTAGCATACTTTTGTTTGACTTTGCAGAGTGCTGGATGCGCAGCGCTTTTGAATAAGGCCATTCATTTATTTAGCTACCGAGCTAACTGGTAGTACTGTGCTGGTATTCACCCACATCTCTGGATACCATGGAAATAGTTGCTCCCTGGGTTCTAGGCATGCCTAAAATTTTAATGTAAATAGGAGTCATTGAAACTATTTTAAGAATTGTGTCTACAGTAGTAATTTAGGTGAATTGTGTGGGACTAGGTGCGGGTATGAGGATGGCTGTGAGGAGGGGAGGCAGCACCACAGCAGGCTGGCAGGGTGCTGGGTGGTAGATGTCCTGAGGATAACTGAGGTCCGTAAAACGGGTGGATTATGGCACGTTTTAAAATTTTCATTTTCCTGTATTGTAGCAATACAAGCAGGGAAGAGAGAGGGTAGGAAGAGGAAGACGAAGGCGAGAGAAAGAAACTACGTTTCCCGGCGTGCCCCCGCGGCCTCGGGGCGGTGCGGGAGGAGGGAAGGGCAGGGAGCCGCCGTGGGAGACGTAACATGGGCGCCTGAGGCCGGGGCGGAGGTCGGGGTGGGCTGAGCGCGGGGCCGGGCGGGGGTGCGGAC
>VXAZ01000676.1:235771-282453 GCA_013399875.1 Gymnorhina tibicen
TCTGTCAGCTCCCCTGAAATCCTGAAGTTTTTTTAACAAAGCTGTTACCGTGTTTCCCCTCTGCTGAAAGAGTTAACAAAATGGAAAAACAAAACAAAAATCAGAACGTATCTTTCTTATAAGAGTTATGATAATTTTTTTTTAAAGTTGGTTATTACATACATCATTAGTTCTGGTGTAAGTAAAATCGGATTTTTTTGAAGTTCTGAGGTAAAGGTCACTGTAAATTTCTGATTATTAGAATCCAACCTCAAACTACTTGATTTAGTGGATTGGTTATGAATCTTCCCTGCCAACTGTTAGAGTTTTATATTTATATTTTCTACCTCTACAAAAGTGTGTTCCACAAAATGAGAAGAGAAAACCAAATCGGGAGGTATGGTGAAACTGTTACTGAAAGTGTCAAATACTTAAAGTAAACAAAAACACTGCAGAAGGCTGTGTTTTGAATTGTGTTTGTTTGGTTTGGTTATTTTTTTGAGTTCTGGAGACTCTCAGTAAGTTATCATTTGTTAACAGTAAAATGACTTGCAAGATACTTTGTTTACTGGGAGCTAAACCTGTCCCTTTAAACTGAATGAAAGGACATTGGCATTACGTTACTTATTACCTTTTTTTATTCCAACTGTGGAGTCTGACCTTAGCAGTAGTAAAGGTTATAGTCCTTTAAACTCCATCTGAAACTTCCTGTTTGTACAGTAAATATTTTCAGTGGTGCTGGTTCTAGGTAGATGAGGTGAAGATGTTCTCTGTTGACTTATATTGTACTGCTGTGAATCAGGCTGTAACAGATTGAAGGCTGTTTTCTCACAGAACCATTAAGCTTGTAAAATACTCACTAATATTCTTGATGACAATTTAATTGTATTTTAAAATGCTTTCACTAGGTTCATTCCAGCCAACGAATGAAATGATGCTCAAGTTCTATAGCTTTTATAAGCAAGCAACCCAAGGACCCTGTAACATTCCTCGACCTGGATTTTGGGATCCAATTGGTAGATACAAATGGTAACTTTTCATGAGTTGTTGTTCTGGGGATTTTTTTATGCTTGGAGTGGAGATGTTTAGAAGACTAGCACTTGGAGAAAGCATCTCACTAAACTCTTTCTTTTTTAAATAAAAAGAACATTTACAACCTTTGATGCTTGAATTAGTTTTCTGTTGTATTCCAGCTTTCTAGCTCAGATAATTTATAACTTCTCAGAGTTGCAGGTGGAAATGTTTCCTTGGATTATGCAGGTGGGCAGGTTTTTCTCCAACCACCATGGTACCTCTGCAGTGTTTATCCCATGTTGTAAAATGAAATTTTAGGTGCTCTGCAGAATGGGTGATGTGGATGAGTGTCTGGAGTTCTTCCTTCTTGAGTTTTTGTGTGTGATGTGAGCCTGAAGTAAATAAATGCTCGCTGGCAACCGCTAATATGGCTTCAAGCTCTTGGTGGGGAGGTTGGGTTTATGTGTTTTTCTGGTTTGTCTGCTCAGTGGCAGGGCTTCCCACTGTCTGTGTTTGCCTTGTCCTGGGAAGACTTCTGATTCACCAAATTGCTAAGTTCTCTTCGAAAAGCCAATGTGAATGTTTTGCTTTTAGTATTTTAATGATGATTTGTCCTGAAGAACAAGCATTATTGCTGTGTTATAGTCGTGGTGGTCTTGGGAATCTGTGAAATGATTTCTAGGACTTTTTTTTTCCTCTTTCCTTTCTCCTCAGCCTCCTCAAGCCAGAGTGCAGAGGATAGACTAGGGCAGTGAGCTTTCATCCACCTGGTTGATTGTAGCTGGAATGTGAGCCGCCAGCCTTGGTGGTTTTCTGTGAGTGGGACAAATACCCTGGAATGTCAAATCATATGCAAGACTGAGGAAATGTTTTATTGCAGTCTGTGTTCTGACAGATTTCTTGTGCAATACTGATATATTTGGTTAGAGTTTTTTGTCTTGCAGAGTTGGAGAGGGGAAGATTTTATTTAGGTTATAAGTAGCTGCTGTGGTAACTGGGCTGATAGCTACACTATTTGCCTACTAGACTGATGTGTCTTTTCTCAATTGCTAAACTCAAAAAGGACAGATTTTTCTTTTAGCCTGTTCTACCTCAGTGAGAGCTGTTTGTAAGTGCTGGCTGAAGTGTCTGGGCCTGTTTGTTTTATACAGCAGAGGATCTTAAACTCAACTTAGTCAAAAGGGTAATGTGTGTGTCTCATATCTGGGCTTATTTACTGGATACAAAATCATAGGTAGTCAATGAAGTACTCTTCAGTCCCCAGTCTGTTCAGTTTGTTGCTTCTTCTTCCACTGTGTGATTATCCTAGCAAATTATATATTTGTACTTCAAAACAAAAAGTGAATCGTTCTTGCATTTTACTTGTATCAGAGAAACTTTGGACATTACATAACTGACCTACTTAAGGCCAAGTTGAAAAAAATCCAGTATGCCCTGAAGATACTGAAGGTGTGCGACTTTCTTTTCTAGGGATGCTTGGAGTGCCTTGGGAAACATGTCCAAAGAAGAAGCCATGATAGCCTATGTTGATGAAATGAAAAAGGTATGTTTACTAATGAAGGGATTTTCTAGAACAAATGTCCCAGAAATAGAGGAATGTGAGGCGAGTCTTGCTGACTACTACTGCCAAAGGTCCAAATGAGTTATCCCCTATGTGAACTGTTACATTGTAGTACTATGCTGTTTGGCCCGTGGGGAAAAGAAAAGTACAAAGTTCCTTCAAAAGCTACAGAATTTGTGTTATTTTCAGATAAACATGAGAGCTGTAGCTGATACGAAGCTTAAATGACAGAGCTAAAGAAAGTGAAATACTGAAATTGTGGTAAAGGGGGCAGTAAAGAAAAAAAAACTGTACTGCAAACTGCCTCAGTTCTTAGAGCTGAGAGAGGTAAGTGATCCTTATCCTGGAAAAGAGACTAAAACAACTTTCCAGAAGGACTTCAGGAGAAAAGGTCTCACTCTTATGACTGGAGACACGAATATAATCAAATATGTAAACTTAATAATTTTTGTTTTTCAGGAAGAACTCAGCAACCTGAATTTTCTGTACTTGTAATGAAAATATTCTGTGTATATTACAGTTGCAGTGAAACTATTAGCATTGAGTAATGTGCTCTGTTTTGGAATAGATGTGTAACTTGTAAACAGTCACAGTTACCATATTAAGCAGGAATTGCAGCATTAACTAAAGTAAACAGAGTTAAAGATTCATGTCTTTTACTAACTAACCCTTTTCACTGCAGTCTTTTCACTGAAACTTCTAGAAATTACTTTTCCAGTTTAAAGATCGTTTGCTGTCAATCTGGATAAAAGTATAATTGTAATATATTATTATAATGAGATTAGCATTAAGGGGAGAAAATCAAGGGGAAAAAGTTCTACTCCAAATATACTTGCTTTTTTGCTAGGCCACTGTCTTGACATCAAACTCTGAACTTGTTTAATGGGTGATACAACAAAAATTTTTACTAGGCAAGAAGCTGGAGTATGATTTACTGTTCTTTTTCCTGTCTGTAGTTTTGGTAATTTATTTCCTGCTGGTATTACTGTATCTGCTTTAAAATGAAAAATAAGCAACTCCAGGAAACACAGAAGGCCAAATACTGTTTGTTAGATTAAAAATCCCACTAAATATTAGTAATTCCTTTGAATGTGTGCCACAAGATTTAGTGCTTCATTTCAAATCTTGGATTCAATATGTGTTGATATTTCAGTAGATTACCTTGTGGGTTTTTTTAGATGCAGTAACTGGTTTGGTCAGGACACTAAAACTAAGTGAAACTGCAATGTTTGTTCTAAAAAAACTCTAGTAAGCCTCCTTCTAGGAAGTCTTCTTACTTGACCCTAATGAACCACAAATACTCTGCCTCTGTGCGGATTACATAGAGAGATTGGAGAGCAAATGACTTCTTGCCTTGCTCAGCTTTGAAACTGGGGAGTCTGTTTACTCTGCTTTGGTGCTGTTTCAGCTCTCACATTTGGAATACTAGCTTCAGCTTTTCCATCCCAATTGATTCTACTTGAAATGTCAATGGAAGTGCATTTGAAATGGATCCACTGGGTGGTTCTATCAGCACACACTGCACTAATCCTCGTGGATTTACTGTGGGCAGTCTGCTGTTGCTGCATAGGTATCCATGTCTAAGGGGGCAAAAACCCACTTGTAGGCTGATATCCCAGGACTGTGTTTAAGGGTGTATAAGATTGCCATATTACCCCAGCCCTGGGGCATTCCCTGGCATTTGCACATTGTGTTTGGGCTATACATGCATCAGATGACTCTGTCACAAAATTCTTAATTTGTTTTGGGTTTTTTTTTTCTCCTAATGTGGTAACCTTGAAAATCACAGTTGAGGAATGTGTCGGAGTGAGGTTTTGATACGCTGGTGAGAGATGACCAAATGTCTTATTTTTAGTTAAAATAAACAAAATGCCCCTGAGCTCAGATTCAAGGTTAGTTTGTTTCAAGTAGCATTTCTGAAATTTATTTTGTAATGCTATTTAAACAAATTTGTTTACATTTCAGATGTATTGTTTTGTTATGTATTACAAATAAGTGATATCTTAGCATGAAGTGTTAACACTCTATGGTGTTTCTAATTTAAAACATGAGTATATATGAATTGTGTGACATCCAAGGAAAACAGTGAATCGGGATACATAATAACTTATTTTTCACTTTCAAATTTTGAGATTGCTTTTTAAGCCTAGTGGCTATATAAGTAAGGAGTTGCTTTTGTTTGTGGAAGTATTTTTTCTTTTCGTGCTCACCTAAAAGCTAGCTGGTAGAAAAAATTCTAAGAATTGCTATAAGTAGCACAGAATATATTGAGGTCTGTTTAGAATACATGAAGAGCAGTAATGAGCAGACATCACAGAAATGCATGTATGAAACAGTTTACAGAGCTGACTATAGAAATAAATATATAACAAATACAAGCCTTATTCTAGATTAGGCTTCTTGTTTCTCTCAATGTTGTTGAAGTAAAAAAAAAAGCAGTTCCAAAACTGTTCAATCTCTCTTTCATATCCAGCTCTGTATCTGAGTATTTCTCCCTAACAAAGACAGAATGAATTATGTTCACTGAGCAGATCAGAGAAGTGGCAATGAAACTGCAGGTCGATAGAATTGTTGTCTCTTGGTATCCTTTGACTGGTTTGCAAGTGTTGACTTGTTAGGTGTTGGCCTGCCTGGAGCTCCTACTTTGTGCAATAATGCTGCAGCTTTTGCCCCCACTGCTTACTGGCGTGCTTGGTGCCTTTGAGCAGCATGTTCTGTGGCAGCGTGTACCTTCATCTGTTGCTTTCTTGGTGCCCTTCAGGAGGAGGTGTTAGTTGTAGCTGTTAGTTTGCTTCAGCCTGTGTTTTTCCCTATCGGTATTGCCACTTCTAAAATATGGTAACTAAAAAAGTAGAGGATGAAAGAGGAACAAAGCTATTGGCAAAAAGCTTGTTTGAAAGGACTTGAACTGGAATGGGACAATAATACCATGTGCTTTTAAATAGTATTCAGCTATTGAATCTCTTCTTTTTAATTTAGATTTAAGATTTTGCATTCCTATCATATGATCAAAGGTATTGTTTTTGTAACTTAAAATGAAGGAATGCTCCAAATGACTTCAAGAGCAGAACTTGGTTCTAGTTTGTTCTTCTAAGTGTGTCTTTGTGCTGTCCCAGTTTTGCTGTATTGTGTCCATTTTTTTGTTTGGGTTTAGAAGCACCTAGTAGTGCACTTCTGATCTGCTCCTTATGTTCCATTGAAGATGGCAGGGTTTGATGTATGAAGAATCCTCCAAGACAAAAAAGTATTTCCGTTTTATTTTCTCTGTGGAAAGACTTGTCTATAAAATAATTATATCAGATAACGGCAGCCTTTTGAACTTTGAGATGGCTTAGTTTGAAATTGCTGAAATAATGGATTCCAAGGTCTGCTAATAAATACTGTGTCAAGGCTGTATTTTAGTGTTGGCAAATGCATTAGCTCTCTCATCTCTTCTTCACCTGAAAAAATTTAATAGAGTAGTTTTATGTTGTTTCCCTGTAATTAAAAAAAGTTTAAAAAAAATCAGAATAACATGTTTAGTGACTTAGTGAAATGTTACTGAGCTTTACAATGACCAGCAGTTTCTAAAATCAGTTTAAATGAATGAATGAATCATTAAAATGCTGTTTCATAAGATGCTTCCTGTTTTGGACTTGTGCAGATTCTTGAGAGCATGCCAATGACGGACAAAGTCGAAGAGTTACTACAAGTAATAGGTCCATTCTATGAAATAGTAGAAGATAAAAAGAACAGAGGATCTGACCTAACATCAGGTTCGGACAAATAACCTTCTTTGTACTACTAATAATCATAACTCAATGTTTTTGGGAGCTTGTTTTCTGTAAATAATTTAAAAGCTAAATGTTGCATCTCTCTGTTGATTCTCTTTACCACATGGCAGTTCAAATGGAGAAAGTCTCTAAGTATTTGGAAGGTAGGAATAATAAATTATGTGTAAATCCATCGTTTCCATTGTTTTGGTGCTGTAGGAACTTCCTGCTAACACTTGTGACTTCTGAGCTTGCCACCTTATTAGGCTGGGTTTTGTTTTATTTTACTTTTTGGGTGGTTAGATCCAGGAAGCTGCAGGTTTAATCCTTGTCATCGGGCTTTTTGAGCTGCTGAAGGAAGCCTGAAGAAAGGAGAGTATTTAAAACAAGACAACTCTTCCCAACCAAATCTAGGTTGTGCCTTTCTATTATGAAAAGGAACAACTAATGTGTACTGATACATTCTGATGTAGCTGTGGATTATCAAACTGAATGCAGTTCTGGTAATCCAGCTCTGTCATCTAATCTAAAATTTAAAAAAAAATTAACAATCAAACCCCATGCTTTTTAAATCATGGCTTCTTTAATACATACAAGTTTTCCGAGGCTTAAGTTCATTAAAGGAATATTTAAACATTTTAAATTACTGTCAGGTGGCAAACCTAGTAGTGTCACAGCTGCATAAAAATCAATGTGTTGATTTTTATTTAGCAATACCATTGTGAGACTGTTTTGATCATACCAGTTATTATGTTACAGGTAATGTGTTCATAAGGTTGTCATGTAAGTCTTACAGTTGTTTAAATCTGGCTTAAAATGATATTTAAAAACTGAAATGCAACAGGGCAAAACTTGAAACTGATTTTTAAAATCAAATCCATTGCACAAATAAATTGGTTAATGTCTTTAAGAAGTATGAATCAACCGGTTAAGTTGCCTTTTGTATGTGGCTTTTTTCCCCCTACTTTAAAGGAATGTGGTTTTGTTATCAAGCCTCAGAGAAACAGAAATAGCTTTTCATTGCTTTGGGGGAAAAGTAATGGTAGAAGTTTCTACATGGCCATTTTGAAAGTGGGTTTGACTTTTTCTCAACTGAAGTTGTGTATACTCCATGTGTGGGATGCAATAAGTTTGCCTGACAGCTGGATTGATAGCCATATAAGAGTATCAGTAGATTCAGGTCAGTGATCTGTGTAATAAGGATTTACTTAGACTTGGTGTCTATGGCACAGTACCAGAAGCCACTTCTTTAAGAAATGACTTGTCTAGGTACACAGAGAATCACCGAAGTTAAACTGTACCTGTTTCCATAACAAATCTAGCATACTTGTTCTTAAAAGAGGCAGCTTAAACATAAGGCAGTTTAAGTTAGACAGAATAGCAGATTTCAGCTTTACCTTGTTCTGTCATTGTTGCAATAGTTCTGGTGATATGTCATCATTCATACCACTTACAGGTGCAATATCTGATTATGCCACAAAAAGTTAGGACAGAATTTTTGCAAAGTTCCTTGTATGTTACAACTTTACCATTGCATTTAAGGTTTTGAAGCCCTTTCTTTGGAGCTCTTACCACTTCCCTGATTAAAAGTGAAGCTGGAAATAATTATTGTTGTTTATAGTACAGGTATCAGAATATTTCACAGAAGTATGGAAGCATGATTACCTTCAGATACACACTGAAGTCTTTCAGATACACAATAAAGAATAGAACCAATGTACCCAAGTCTGTGTTTGAGATAATGTAGATACTGGTGACAATACTGTTAAAAATTGACACACAGTTATGTTTTGATTGTGTGAGTTTATCCAGTCCTGTTTCTTTCCTCACCCCCAAGCCCTTACAGTTTGTAAATTGCATTGTGGAAGGTATGCTTTTCAGGGGCACGCAGTTGGTATGTTTTGAAAACTGGGACCCTTCTCTTGACTACCTTGCTTCGTATTGTACCCCGTCTTCTGGTCCATTCTGTTTTGAGTTTGCCTTCCATTCTTCCATCAAACTTTAATCTGTATGCAGATCATTATCTAATTGTTTAAGAATTGTATGCCACTACCTCAAAATCAACAGTTTCTTGAATTAGTGGAAGAGAATTGTAAGTTCAGTGTACATCAGTTATGGATTGTATATTGTCTCCAGCAGATTGGCCTCAACAGAAAAGTACAGCCTTTTAAAATTGCATTTTTAGTTTTTGTGGTTTCCTTGAAAATGTTAAATACAAACCATTGAAATACTGCCTTTCTGAGTCAATAGAGCCTATGGCTCCTTAATAAAGAACACAGAAGTCTGTCGTGCCAGCATTGAAATAAATTACTTGTAACATCTACTAGAAAACCAGGACAAACTTACTGGATCCATGGGTTACAAATATCCAGACTTGAATGTATTGGTAAAGAAAGAAAAATAGAGAATTCCTTCAAAAGGCTGAGCAAATCTGAGAGTTATTTTGAAAGCATGTAACCTGGATAGTGTTTGGAAACGTCACCCTGCGGCTGTGTGAGAAGCTTGAGTTCTCTGGAAAGCTGTGTCAGTAGTATCTTTCTGACAGGTATGAAGTGCTTCTTTACAGAAAAAATCATTGACAAATTATTTTTGGGTACATGAAATACTTGACATCAAAGAAGAAAGTGGGCTCTTGGCTGACATAGCACTGCAGAAGGGAAGAGGTAACTCTTGCAGCATTATAGAAAAACTTGTTTGTAGCTGCTGGAAGAGTAGAGGGACTGTCACATAAGGTGGGAGGGTGCTTTAGAGGAGCAGCATTTTAACTTTTTGCACTTGCTAGTAAATGCACAAGAAATCTGATGTCTAAGCCAATGTTAAAAAGGCAAAGAAGCTTCAAAACACCATTGCTCAGTAAATGTGAAATTTTTAGAATGGGCATTCAAGCTTTCTTGTGTAAATACTTGAAGAAGCCAAAGGTGGGCTAGGATTGGCACCCTAGTGATCTGATACAGAGTAGAAAATACTGAGAGTTTCAGAACCAATTCATCCTTCAGAATGTTTCCCTGAAATGTTTGTGGATGCTTTCTTTTTTCTGAATGAGAGTAAATCCAAAGGGGGGCAAGACAGTCCCTGTCTGACAGGCCCACACTAAGTTAAGGTATCTGAACAACTAAGCAAAGTATCTGGAAATTGCTTACAAGTTGTTCAGTAGAATTTTTTTGTATAATCTTTCTGCTTTGTGATAAGGCATTTAGTCTGTTCTAAAATCCTACCAAATAAAGATGACCCTTTGCCTGCATGCTGAGTAATAGTGGTGTTAGTAAGCCTGTGAAAACAAAGTGTTGCCTCCAGTAACAACAAGCTAGGTACCGCAGAGGCTGTAGAAAGTTTCAGCATTATAATGCTATTAAACTTTGGCTTCCTGAGGAGCATTTCTCTCCCAAAAGCTTTGCTCCCAGCTGTGGTGCAGTTGCACCAGATGAAGGTCTATTGAAGCAAGGTGCTGTGTATTGCTGCATATGCTGGTTTTGGGCAATGCTGATGGTAGCATGGGCTGTTAAAGAGGAGCCCGTGCAGGGCGCTGCTTGTGTGAATGGCAGAAACTGGCCTGGCTCACCGGCAGACACAGCTGTTTAACAATTTGCTTGGTGTCTTCCTGCATTGGATATGGGAGCTAGGTTTAAAAGACAATACTCACTGAGGTCTGTGTGTTTTTAGAACAAGCAAATACATGTAAACATTTGTATTTCAAAGGCAGTAGTTAGTACAGGACATAGGTCAGCTTTGAAAAAAGTGAGCCTGTTCTAATTATTACTTTCCAGGGGGAAATACTACTCTTACTCTTAAAACACAGTATATTTTCCAACTGTGTTTCTTTCAATTGCATATGACTAGTTTATCTTTTCAAATAGTTTTGTTTTCTCAAAGACCTTCTCAGGTTATTTTCAACATCTTTGCTTTCTAATGGGGCATTTGGTGGCTCTTCCTGCTCGTGTGTGAGCCTTTGCTCTGAAACACCCTCTGTTTGCTTCATAAGCTCACTTTTTCATGGCTGTTTTACTTCAAAGATACTTGCTTAACAGATTTCCTTCCCTTTCCTTCCACCTTTTGTCACTAGGATTTTTAAGGAACTCAATGTTGGTGAATCTTGAGTCATTCATAAGAAGGGGAAAAAGACCTAAAATCTGTTTTGCTCTGAAGTGCAGCGTGTTGTTAGGTTGTTAGTGGCTGCACCACAGTGAGGAGGTGCATTGAGGCAGGAGGAGCTGCTGGGTGTGTGGGTGAGTGAGGTTTTAAAATCCCATCCTTTAAATTTTTCTCCCCTTGTAGTTTCCAATGATAAATTAACAGGTATAATCAAGGTTACAGATGATATTCAGAAAGGCTAGTGTGAAACTTACTATACAAATATTTTTGTTAATATTTCAGTAGTTTAACCTTCAGGAGTATCTAGAACATTCTCTCTAGCATTTGCTGCAGGATGGGATTATTATAGAAGATTAAGGGCTGGGCCAGCAAGTGTCAGTCAGTGGAGAATCTCAGTGAGATGCGGAATCAGTGTCTCAACAAGCCATGGCTTGTCTTGTTGCAATCTATACCTGCTTCAGGCTTTACACACCAAATCTCAGCCTCCTTTGTGACTCAACTTCAAGCTGATGGCTTTATGTCAGTGCTGTCTAACAGTGCTGGAAACTAGGGCAGAGCATCAGTGTAGCTCTAAGGCTGAGTATTTCAACAGTTCCCCTCTCATACAAAGTGGTAGAGAATATATTGCCACAGGGTGAGCAGCAAAGTATCCAAATGTGAGAATGTAAGATTAAAAGTTGTTTCTTTCTAAGTGGAGGGAGCTATGAGAAGATTTCTTCCATGGAAAGAAAAGCCTGTCTGTGTTGTGATTCATGCTGGGTTGAGTCAACAGTAAAAGTTTTGGTGCATAATTGGTTGTTGAACTTGGATTTTTTCCTTCCAGCCAGACAAGATTTCCCTGCAAAAGGGAAAGTAAATGTCAAAAGCTCTTCAGGTTCCATAATCTAGAAGATGTACCCACTTGCTGTAAAATTCTGGTGTCTTTTATTTTAGCTGTCTCATTGTAGTTAAGATCTTGTGATGAAAGAACTGGAATCCATATTCCTCACAGCTCTGTTCTACAAAGACAAGCTACAGAGAAGCAGCAGATAGAGGTATGGGAGGCTGGGGAAGGACAGATGTAGGTAGTCATATCTTGATTGCTGTCAGAAAAGTTCACATTGGACATGGACTGGTGTTTAATGTTTAACTTTGTATAGCAAAAATAATTAATTATAGCCTTTAAGATGCATGGAAAAGCCATTTGTTTTACCTCTGAGGCTGTGTTTGATAGGGGCTTTGTAGAAGGGAGTTCAGATGTTAGGCTTGGAGTAGATGGCAGGAGAATATGATCTTAATCATTTTTGTTTGGTTTTTTCTTGTACAGGGCAAAACAGTTTTTGATTTGGGCTACAATACGTGACTCAGCAATGTGGCCTTGTGTTGTTTTCAAGCATAATTCAGTTTTCTTTATAGGGTTCTGAGTTCAGTATGCTCACGTTTTGCATTTTCTGGGACAAAACTCAAGACTGTAATAATGCTCCTTCCTACTTGCCATGCAAAGTGAAAGTTCCAAATGATGACTGTATCTCTTCTGCACAGAAGAGAGCTTAGCAAATTTTGCTCCTCCCAGAGGAAAACAGTACCAGACTTGGGGACATCCTGGATCCTGGAGTGGTCTTACTATGCTTGCAAGTTACAATATCCAAGAAGCAGCTGTTGTTCATGTTCATTCTCACATGTTGGCTAAGGTGCTGACAGTAAGCTGGCAAAGCCTGGATCCATTGGTCTTGCTGCACATGCACCGTATAACTGAGCTGCGTGTGCTTGGTGGCCCCGTGCTCTGGATACCGGGGGCCTTCGTGGAACTACCTGCCAGTGCTGGGAATGCCTGTGGAGCAGCTGCTGTTCTCCCTGGGCTTCTCTCTGCCAGGAAATCCCAGGCAGGTTGTCTCTACTGCAGAAGGCTGAGGAGCATCAGGGAGGAGGGAAGTGTATCCAAGTCAACCCCAGAACTTGGTATCCTTATTTATATGGCACATATTCTGAAAATTCAAGGGAAAAGGTACTGGTGATATGGATGGAGATGACAAACTCCGTAGATAATATCCATTAGATACTGAAAAGTGTAAAGGTCTGGGATGACTAGTCAGTAATCCTAAATACTGTACATGCAAGTTAATATAAATATCTGAGAAGTTGCTGTTTTCTGTGTTTGTTCTTATCCACAAACTATTGTTTTAATGTTTATTAATGGTAAATAAAGATGTGAGTATTGTTGATTAAATTGTTTTATTAAATACAGTGGCATCTCTTTGGGTGTAACAGCCTGAAACACAAATAAGCAGAGAGAGGAATGCTGACAAAACAAGGCTGTAGTCTTTTGGAGTGTATTAGAAGAAAAATAAAAATGAGGAGAGGCTTCTTTTTCTGTTATAGTAAAGTTTAGGAAGACTAAACCACAAAAAAAAAAAAGGAAAAATATATAGAGGAAGATGTGGCTGCCCCAGTATGTGTGCTTAGGGTGTACATTTTTCAGAGAACTTGTACCTAATGCACTTAAATTTAAAAGAAATAAAACCATGGTAGTTAAAGTGATGAATTTTAGATATTTCAGTCTGTATTTCTGACAGACTCTTCTAAATCTCTTATTATTTGTGATGGCCACTTGTTTGAGTAGTGTATAACAGAAGTTACAGAGCAGGCTGGGCCCCCGGAAGTTTTCTTTGTGGTGTCCTATATTAAAAAGAATACAAGGAAATGAGGGTAGAGAAACTCTTGTTCTAGATGAAGAGCTTATTGCTCCCAGATGCTTGCATGTACCTCTTGTGTCTCCTGCAGTCACTCCTTGGCAGTATTTTGGTACCTCAGTTTCAAAATGAGCTGGGGATTTGTGTAACCACGTGTATTGGAAACGGCAAAACATGGTTGCACAAACTTGGAATTGAAGCAGAGAGCCTACTTGGATTGGTAACAAGCATGAAACATCAAGGGGTGATGGCTAGAAAATAATTATAGTTACCTGATTATCAAAACAATTTTGTACAGCATATAGGTCTCCTGGAGATGTAACATAAACACAGGCATACAGGGAGCACCCTATACAAGGTGATACAAGTGTAGGTCATGGAAATAATCTTCTAGTGGCTAAGATTTTGCTGCTATTGAGCAGATAATAAAGTTAAGGTATTTCATGAAAGCATGTAGTTTTTATTAAACAATGAGGGTGCACACAGCTAGGTAAATATTTTACGATGTCTTTCATGTGCTGTTGTAGACTGGCTCCTGATCACTGGTATTTTCAAAGCATGTGAGAGGCTGTAGAACTTGTGTGAGGATGATACTGTGGTGTATTGGGCTAACCATCAGTACAGCTCCAGCAGTGCATGCTAATTTTGTATAAGAATTACGTGCCTGATCATAAAACAAAAATACAAGGCATTTGAGAAAAACCTGCTAGGCAAGGTTCTCTTTGCAAAATGACCTTCAAGCTGGGGCAGATCTACAGAGGCATTTAAGCTCTGAACTCCCATCTGGGTAATGAAAACAGCCTCGAAATATGTGAAGAGTTAGAAATCACATACTTACTTTTGAGAAACTTAGCCCCATTATACAGGTCATTGAAAAGAATTGTACTGCTCCCTTTAAAGAAATATATTTAGAATGGCTTGTAGGAAATCCCTTAATAGAGCTGACACTAGAAAATAAGCATCTAGTGAAAGCTTGTAGAGAAGCTGCATGTCTGTTCTTCACATCCTTTCCATCTTGCCTTTTTTTTTTTTTTTTTGTCAAATCCTCCTTCTTTCTCTTTCGTGTTGTTACTGTTATACAGCTTCTACTATTTAGCATTAAAAACCCCAAACCCATACTCCAGGCTTTTACAGAATAGAACTCTTTCTATGGCTAAAAAGCAGTACAGCTTTGATTTTAAAAACTGTCACAAATCTCACAGTTTGACATTGTATGTAGTGAGATGAAAGTAATAAACGCAGAGGAATTCTATAGTATGTAAACTAGGGCAACAGAAAAAGCTACTAACATTTTGCATGCAGTTGAAGTAATGAAATAAAGAGGTGAGGGGTGGCTGGGTGGGATTAGCACAAACCAAGTAAGGTTTTAAAAGCTTGCTTAACTTGTGTCATTCACATTAAGAATAGACATTCCTCACGGAACGACATTAACCTACTAACAGGGGATGTAGAAGTCACTGCTCGTTGGCTCTGTTTAGTCTGTAACCCTGTCACTCCCAGGATTACTCATCATATCTGGTTCCTTAACAGATACTCAGAGCAATGAGGATGGCAGCCAACCGAGGTTTTAGCATGTAGTAAAAGCAGTTGGGAATGGACCTGATGAGGATAGCAGTGTAAGGGTTCTGAGGAAAAGCACACAATTAGGCCTGGCCTTTCAAGTGGCCAAACTGTACAGGGCTTTGTTCTTAGAGTCTGCATCAAAGCAATGCCTTTTTATGGTCTTTGGGAGCACCGTTGCTAAGAATGACTTTGTGGAAGAAATATGATCCTGATGGATTTCAGTTATTCAGGTGTCCTATGGTGATACCATAAATCTCTAACTGTTGATACATTCTCCCAGTTCCTCCTCTAAATTTAAATGGATGTGATATATCACTGACAAGTTTCCCCAAATGAATAATCTCCTTACTGAAAGTAAGTGAAGAAACAACATGCTTGAATGTTCGAAGGCATTCCTTTCAAAAAGAAAAGAAGTAAATCTTAGGAAAAAGCTTTTACAATAGAAGTTTTTACAGTATCACTGGTTGGCTGAGGAGCTTTACAGTTTTAATTTGCCTTCACAGCTCAATGCTCCTCCTGGTCTTGTCTTTCCTGTTCACTCCCACGGCTGGGTAGGACACATGGATGATTGTGTCCCCACTCCCTTGTTGTTCAAAGGGAAGGGTGATGTGTGCCTTACGGTGCCAAGGGGGCTGTGTCTGTGCCTAGTGCCCATGCAGTGCTGCCTTATCCTTCTTATGCTGCTGCTTCTCAGAAAAACATCGTGAGAACTTGGATTCACAATTAATGAAACACGCTTGTGAGAAAAAAAATGGGAATATGTTGGGATTTCTCTTTTGTGAAACAAATTTCCGTGCAAATAAGAAGTGTCCCTCAACAAGGAGAAAATGAACAGGTGCTTCTATTCTTGTACTGTACAAGACAGACAATTGCTTTTCCAATTCCCATTTTACAATAAAGCAGGGTTTTTTTAATCTTCAGATAAGAGATGGATTAAATCAATCCAAAACAGTGATGCAGGGTGCCCACAGAAATATTACCTTGCAATAAAACTAAGGTGAACTTAATATTTAACATATTCACTGTTAGTATACAATAAGTCATTTTACCTTTTCTTCTTTTTTTTAAGTGCTGTGCATAAGCTTGGAAACTAGAGAAATGTGGGAATGCTGTTCATTGGAAGGTTAAAGTAGAAAAAAGCCTTAGCTTTAAATTACCATGCAGCAGATAAAGTAGTGAAGCTGGTTTGGCAACTCCAGTGTAATTGGATATTATTTTGCTGTTTAATGTTAAGCCTAAATGTAAGAACAAATCTTTCAAGGTTCTTGACAAGGGAACGTAGAAATTATGCAAACGAAATGCTGGGGTGACAATTAAAACAATCAGGTTTCAGCCTTGGAGCCAACATGTAAACTGTGTCTCACAGAAACTGTCCCCTCTGTACCTTTATACTCTGTCCTGATCTAGAAGGCTTAAATGATTGTCAGAATGTATTTGACTGTAACTTTTTTTACAGGAGGTGGTAGAATTGTCCTTCAAATAAAAATACTTCATATTTTTAAGGAATCTTTACCTTTCACTTCTTTGTACAGTACAGTAAATTGTGACCCTTGGAGTGGTCAAAAATGTGGAAAACAAGGATTTGGTAGTTACTTTGTCTATGTCCATATTTGTTTTTTTTAAATATTTATTTTAAAAGTGCTCAGTGTATATATTAATTTCATCAGCTTTTTCCCTGAAATCAGAGAACTTATTTCCATGCGTCCTTTATTAGGTAAAGATCTGTATAAACTTAAGTCTTCTTACCATATTTTGCATTTGCCTACATTACAGCAGATGTGTGGAATATTGTAATTACCTTATTCAGAATTCTGTTGTTCACATAATTGAATAGACCGTTTCAAGATTTGCCTTTGAACTGTGAGCACTTTTGAAGCATTTCAGCCCAAAAGGGAGTTAAGTTCTGTTAAAACAGTGACTTCTGGGTTTAAAAGAACATGGCCACATCAGTCGCAGCTGCAGCTGTAACCTAAATACTGTAATAGGCTTGGTCTGAGACTCCTTCTGAAAGTGGCTGCAGTCTCTTTCCTGGGGGCTGTCTCAGAGTCACTGAGAATATCTGCACCAGCAGTCAGGCACTCAGTGATGGGTCACAAAAGAGAAACATTAAACCAATTAATAAAGAGCTTACAGAAATAAGCTGCCATTACTGGGTACATCTTTTAATATGGAAATACTTTCATAGAACTGTGACTGATAGTTTTGGGGGTGGTAGTGGTGGTGTATGTTTGTTTCTTTTAAAATACATGGTTTTTTTCTTTGCTTTTTTTCTTAGACCTTAGTAAAGTTATGAATTCCACTCCAAATATAAAGGCTGTAAATGGAAAAGCTGAAAGCAGTGATAGTGGAGCAGAATCAGAAGAAGAAGGGCTTCATGAAGAGGAAGAAAAAGAACTGCAGATAAATGGAAAGGGTAAGTTTTCCAGACCATTGTGTCTCCCAGAGTTATTCTTAGCCACCTAAGTGGCTAAGTAGCATGAATACTGTACTTTTTAAAGAGAATTAGATGCACATACATGTGAATCCATATGTGAAAAATGTGTTTCAACCTAAGCTGTACGAATTAAAACTAGTACAAATTTGTAAACTATGCCTATGATTTTTGACGTGCCTTGCTTAGCCAGTTCTGTCAGAAGGTTATCTAAACATCTATACCCTGCATTGTTTTGGGTTTTGTTGCCAGTGCTTTTTTGTAAGAGCTGTGAATGGCTACATGGCCTGTAAGAGTAGAATTGAAAATTTTTTTTCTTCAGAGAAAATAAAACAGAACTTTCAGTTAGATTCATTTAGAGGGTCCATAAAGAATTGGATGCTGAAATAACAGCATCTAGTGAAAACCAAATGAAATTACATACTTGGAATTCTATACAGATGTTCTTCAAGGACATTAGGATTATTATTTCATTTAGCAGAGAGATGTACTTTGGATTTACTTACTTAAGTTTAAAGTATCTGCTCTTTATGCAAATTAAATTTTGTATTTATGCTTTTTACAAGGACAGAACAATCCACACAAATGGGAATCTAGGAGCATTTACATGTTTTGTTCTGCAGATACATTATACATATAGTCCATTAGCAAGTTAGCTGCTTGAAGAAAAATGTTTTGAGCTATTAGGTGTAGAGCTTTCTCTTTGCAAAGTTTTCTTTTCTTTTACAGATTATAAGAATGTGAAACCTGAATCAGCAGCTGCTAAGGATTTGGAAAGTATTGTTAGTAATGGTTGTTACAAGAACAGCTTTATCCCAGATATGCAGAATGGCATCCAGACCAAATCTGCCTTGAATGGCTTGAACCCAGAGGAAGAAACAAATAAAATGGAGCCAAGCCTAGAAATAGCTCATAATGCTGCTCACCAAGGTATTGTCCTTCCAAGACCATGTTTTCATTTGTACATGTTTTTCATGAAATATATTCTTTTCTTGAAAGCTTAGTCCCGGGATTCAGAGAGTAGCAATGGTGTCTTTCAGTTGCAGAAACCTGAAGACAGAATATTAAAAAAAATAAATTAATTCCAGTTTAAAATAAGGCTTTCTTTTTTTTTTTACTATGTCCTACAGAAAGAGAGAGGAATTCAGAGACAGAGAGGCCCAAACCCACAGAAATATAAGTGTTTTCTTGTAATATCATTATGCTACCTATGCAAATACTATTTGCCTTTGAAAGTGAATTTGTAGTAAAACAAAAATCACTTACATCTGATTTGTCATTCTGAAAGGCTGAACATTTTATAAATGTCAGTTTGTTGAAACTGGTATCCAAAAAATACTTTTAATACTAATGCAACTTTAGGCAAAACTACTTTATACTGAGCTTAGGAAGGAGAGGGTAATGAAAAAGGCAAAATTAAAATTTATAATGCAGAAATGTCAATTCGAGGTATAGTTTTCCCACAAAGGTTTTATACAATTCCTAAATTAATCTAACATCTTTATTCAGAATCTAAGTTTAGGATGACAGTTGTAGATAGATGGGTCATGAATTGATGCTCACCTACACAGTTTAACTCATTGCTCTAGTCTTTGCTAGGGTTGGCTCAACTGACTCACATTTACAAAGCATGTGTGCTATGCCCCTTTCCCTGCAGATGCAAGTGAAGAGAATACGGAAGAGATCTCAGCAGCTCAGCACTTAACCAGTGATTCAGACAGTGAAGTTTATTGTGACTCTATGGAGCAGCTTGGACTAGAAGAGGTAGGGGTTTGGTATTTCTGGGTGTATTTTGAAGCTGGTATGCTGCTTATTTTTTAATAGGTTCCTCTCCATCGGGTGAACATGCACATGCAGAGGTTAATGACATGGGTCATGCATACTGTCCTTCTGACTGAACTATAGGGGTTTGTTCCTTTTATTGTCAGCATTTTACAACTTGGTTACTGCTGATCTAAAACCCTTGAAGCCCTCAGAGAATTTATGTGAGGAGAAGGTTTCAAAAACAACAGTACAAAGAAACAATTGTTAAAAAAGGAAAAACAGTACAAAGAAACTAAGGTCTGTGCCCACAAATTAATTTAGGGTCTCATATGTAGGGACCAGAATTCAGCTATTTTAAGAAACAGGAAATATCTTTGTAACAATTCACTTTTTGCTTGCTTTTTTTCTGGGCTGATTAATTCTGCGTTTGTTTCTTAGAATAAATAAAGAATAAGTGTTAGCAGGTAGCCTGTAGGCCAGTGCCTGCAAGGGGCCTAGGTCTAAAGAAGTGGGGGATGACAAGGATTTCTGTGTTCTCTTGTATTCTCTTCAGTCATAATGTACATGTCTGACTTTCCTATAAAAGGTGAGCACCAACTGTTCTGCTGTAGTTTTGACTGGATTTGTGCTCCTGCTCATTACTACTCATAACAGTAGTCTTAGGTGGCTTACCTGGCCACCTCCTTCAGAGGGCCAGGTTAAGTGTGGACTTTGTAGATTGTACTCAGACACCTCGTTTCCTAATTCTGGAGAGAAATATGTGAATGGTACCTGGGATCAGAAAGGCCAGTAAGCACTTGAATATTGCATCATTCTCTTGTCTAGCTCTTTCCTGAATATGTAGGGAATTAATTGTAACAAATCAAAATTCTGCGCAGTAATGAAGCATGTTGGGAAATGTAATTTGGTAGAAGTGCTGCAAGCTGTCTTATCTAGCTGATTTCCCAATCTTGTGTATCGTTCAAGCTTGTTTGTGATTCTTTAATTGAAGTGGGTAGATAATTTCTCAGTTTCCCAATCTGCATGAGGAAAGTTCTAGTTTTGCACAAAGTAACAAGTGTTTAGGTATATGTAAATAAATACACAAGTAGAACTACAGGTGAATCAATTCAAACTAGAAGAGGTTCACTTAAATAAATACAGCTGTTTCATGGAAAAGATGTAGCAAGCACTCTCCCCTTCAGTTCTGATGATCCAGAACTGCTATTTGACAAATCTGGGCAGCGGTTTCCATTTCTCTGCTCAGCCTTTTGGTTATTTTGGCCTCTCCATGAATTTATTTTTCAGCTAACTGAGGTCCCCAGTCTGCTTCAGCATATCCTTGTGCAGCGGCCTGTCCTTGCCCTGTGCCAAGGGCTGCTTGAACCACCCACTGTAAGACAGTCCTGGTGCAGAACCTGAACAGCCCGTGTCCTCTGTTTTTAATGTCCTCCTGTGGTACCACCAGTTTTGAGTGAGAAGTTGATAGAATACTCTGCCTTTCCTTTGTTTGGTGTGAGTTACAGGGTGCAGCCAAGCTGTTTTGAGCAGGCTGATGATAAAGCAGTGTGTTCTCTTTGCTGTGAGTGCAAGCACTGCCTACCCAAGGTTGCTGACAGCGTGGGCCTTCTGACTGCGGGTCCCAAATTCAAGTGAAGAGCCTGTTTCACTGTCTAGGAAGCAAAGCCAGTTTTACAGGGGAAAACGGAATGGTTTTAGACCTTAATGTTCTATTTTAATAATTATTGAGTATTAGTGTATGTTGGAAATGTCTAAAGAAATTCCTGTGGTATCACTATTGTGAGATTTGCCTGAAATGCCTTCTCAGTATGTCATTCTACAAATGACATGTAGACAATAGTAAGTATATTCTACAGGAAAACAACTGCTGCCCTCAAAAGAAAAGCCTTAATTCTGCGCAAAGTATTTTCTTAATGTGAAAGTAAAGATGATATTTTTTTCCTTTTTAATCTTTAGCTGTCATATTTTACAGAATTTAATTACTTGCTAATGTTAATTTGTAGCCCTTGGAGATCATCACATCAGCTAAAGGATCTTTAAAGCATTCATCCCATTTCTTGGATGTAGATCACAGTCTTCTGTTAGAAAATACGGATTTTCCAAGGCACACTTGCATGAATTATGGGAATCTCCAACCTGGAAATAGTGGAGAGGGAGTAGCTGAAGAACAAGGTGAAGTCAAATGTGGAGGAGAAGATGGCAAAGCCAGTAATGGGGGTCCTCACAAGGAGAAAAAAGGTGGAGAAAAAGCAGATTTCTACAATGTCAGAAGAGGGAGAGGTACTGTGACCCTGTATTTGTGTTCCCCACTCTCCTCACTGCCATAAGTTACTGGTGCCTGAGAAGCACCTGTCAACACTGTCCTGTGGGACAGTCATGTGTATAGTGCTTCTGCTCTTCACAATAAAAATAGATGACAAAATGCTAATTACAGTGGGTAATTTATACTCCAGCTGCTGCTTATGGCACCTGGGTTTTTAGAAATGTAATCCTCAAACCCAGTCTGTGCCTGAGCAGAGTTTCTTTAGAAGTTACATATTTATTGTTCAATACATAGGCATTTATATCTCTGTGGTGGTTTATTTGAAACCATGGAATGCCTTGGAAAGGTAGCAGTGACACATTGTTTTGTATATAATTGGAATGTTAGCCACACCTTTGAGTGATCCTGATACTATCCATTATGATTCTTAAAACTTAATGATTCTTAATCACATAATAGCCCAGATGTTCAATGTATGTTGAACCTCTGCACTTTTAAATTTCATAATACTTCTAATACTGTCACCTACAAGCAGCACCATATTCCAGTGGTATGATCTGTAAAGTCAAGGATAAAATTAGTTTATCCTGTAATTACCAAAAAAAAGGGAGAAAGTATTTTATTTATATATAGCATGCCTTTTTGTATAGCACCTATAAGTAATCAGATGAAAAAATTAAAAAGAAAATCCAAATAAAACATTTATGTTGGAAACTATTATGAAGAACATACTGTAGTTAATTATCTCCTCTCTCTTGTTGTTTTACTTACATTTGCTACTTACAGGCAGAAACATGACGGGCTAGTGGTAGTTGTATCTAGTTTAAGCAAGTATTGTAGATTTCAAATAATTATCTTTTCTCATCACTGTATTCCAGAGATCTTTGTTTTCCAGCTGGACACTTTGCCAAACTTGAAACACATACTAAGACAGATCTTACTTTTTGCTAGGGCAGAGTTTACTGCTGAATTTGACTGGTTGTGAATTAACAGCTTTTTCTAAATGTTTTTACAGTTCTAGGAATTTGAATGATACTGTCACACTGAGGCTGTAGGGAAACATCTCAGATGACATTTCAGTGACCTCCCAGTGCTGCTGAACTGTCTGAATATAGCCTGTGATGAGGAGTACCACAGTCCAGGGTGAAAACTGAGGGAGGAAACTGAACTGTTAAACATTTTCAGTAGAGTCGTAGCCCATTCTGTGTTTTGTGTTTCTGTTTTTCCTCCCTCAAAACAGGGCATAGACTTCAGCCTTTGGGAGACGGTTCCCAGGGTGGCCAGATGGGCAGTGGAGGGGACGGCGAGCGCTGGGGCTCTGACAGAGGTCCCCGGGGAAGCCTCAATGAGCAGATTGCAGTGGTGCTGATGCGGCTGCAGGAGGACATGCAGAATGTCCTGCAGAGGCTGCATATGCTGGAGGCTGTCGCAGCATCACAGGTACTATTCTTTGGAGTTATTTGATCACCTTTTATTAAATGTCCTTGAATATTTGTGTGCTTTTTCAGATTAAAATTTCAGACAATATTTTCTTAAACTGTAAAGATGTTTCAGTTATATTCTGTAGCTGAGTCCAACTTAAAATGTCCTATTGGTACCTATTCTTAGGAGCACAATTCAGGACTCTGGTACATGTGAGCAAACCATGCATTTTGACCTAGAAATTAACCATATGTTATTTCACTGATTTCTGATAAGACTAATCTTAGCCATAGTTATTGATACACATTACACAGTCTCTATATGGAGACTCCATAGTTAATGTTAGTAGTACATGATCCCAGAGAATTCAAAGTATTTTCAAAGAAAGTGAGAAATTATCTTCATCTTTCACATGGTAAATGTTTGCAGGCAGAACTTCAGATTCCATTTTTCAATTAGCAAAAGACTGGATTGTTCACAGCTTTCTTTCCTCTGAAGTAATCCAGCTTTATTGGAATTATAAGGTGTGTCCTCATCCAGCCAATAGAACTCTTAAGCAAGTGTAGACATGTATTGATACAATGTTTCTTTTTCCTTCTGTTTCAATGGAAATATTGTATTCTTTGGGAGAATAGAACATGTCCTGAATATAGTTGAACCAGCAACCTGAAAATGTTTGGTTTTGTTTGACTTGCTGATATATTTCGATCTACATGAGAATGAGCAAGCTGTACAAGCAGTATCCTATGGGATGCACATGTTCCAAATCTAAGGCAGCCATGGAAAAGGATTTATTAAAACCATAATTTTGCTGCATCACAGATATTCAAGAATCTAATGTTTGGTTAAATGCAGATCGATTTTCTTTCTTTGCCTGAGCAATATATGAAGAAAGAGTAAAATATTCTTCCCCAGCAGTTCATGCTGTGCTTGCTGTCTTTACCTAAGGAGAAACAGAAGCTTCTGTTTCATGCTTACATAAATTAAGAAAGACCTAGAAAACCAGCTGCTTTGCTTTTGTGCTTTTGGAAGCACCACAAGAATGTATGGGAATAGTCTTGAAAAGTTTCTTGTACTTCCATTTTCAGGATTGCCTGGAAGACATGGAACAGAGTATTCTCTTTCCTTTATGGTGTTAGACATGGCTGTAGCTGTAGCCCAGGGCAAACTAAAACAGTGCTTTTGACCTTAGTATAGACTGGTGGTGAGACATGCAGTCATGCAAATTAAGCTGCTGGGATTTCTGCTCTGGGTTGGAACTGGATCAGAGTTGAGAAAGTTGCAATGGCAAATTGAACAGGGGAGCCTTCAAAAACTGTAAAGAGGTCCAGTAAGTGACACTGATTCATTTTCTAAGACACAGAGATATGATAAAATTACCATAAAGAGTAAAGGAAACATGAGAGGTAATTTAGCAGCTATGTGGGATTGCATGGGGGTGGTTCTGTGCATTAAACTGTGATATATACAGATTGCAAAGCCATCACAAGATGAAAAACCTCATATTCTTGTTTTGTGAAGCAGAAAAATTTTAATTGCAATTTCCTTTTTTATACTTACCAGCCTTTGTTTGTATTTAAAGGCAAAATCTGCAACACTACAGTCAAATTACCAGCCCGCCTCCTCTGTCAAGGTAAAATACTGTTTTTATGATCTATAAAAAGTGTGAACTGTGAAAAAAGATGAATTGAGTATTTTATCTCTAGCTCTTGGTACATGCTTTTTGTATTGTCTCTTCCTTGACTAGGAGATAAAAAATAATCTGCCTGAGGAAATTACTTGATAGATTAATCTTTTCTTCTGGTCTTACTATTATTTTCTGCTTTGGTACTGTAGCATTTGAAGTGATGAGAAGTATACAGGTGGTATTCAGTATGTGCACATAGATTGCTGACTGGAATTTTTTTCTGTTTTCCTTAGAAACCATCGTGGTGGCCCTTTGAAATTTCTCCTGGTATTTTAGCTTTTGCTATTGTGTGGCCATTTATTGCCCAGTGGTTGGTACATGTGTATCTCCAAAGAAAGCGAAGGTAAAGAAGTGCATTCAATAGAACACATACACTGTGTGTCACCTGTTTAAACCAATAGGTAGTATTATCGTGTTATTTAGACAGGACATAAAATTCTTTGCCTTGAAAGTTTGTCAATATAAGATAGTATAGGTTAATTTGACTTTATATGTAGTATGCTTTATATGTGGAAATTTATGTTTAAATGTATGAAATGTGATGCAGGATAAATAATTTCGAGCGTACACAAGTGGGTGAGGCTGGATAGCTTGGAAGCTATGATCCTCTCATGATCCTCTCACTCCTCAGATCCTCTTGAGCCATTTTCTAGAATTTTCATGCTTCTAGACTCCCTATTCCCCTTGTGCCATGAGAATTTTTTTCCTATCACATCCTTTGTAGAGTGCCATCTGTCACTTATATTTACCATCTACTAGCACCGTACTACAGTATTTTTGTAACATCTACCTTGACTTCCTTCAGCTGAAGGACACTTGTACTCTGGTCTTGCCTTTTCTCAGCTCTCTAAGCATCAGATCAAATGAGTGTTCTCTAGTTGCTGTCTGTTTACTTCAGCCTCGTACCTGATTTTGTTTGCTTAGTATGCTCTTGGCTTTTACGTTTTTTTCCTCTGTCAGTCTGCAGAGAGTTTGCATGTGTGTGGATCTTAGGAGAATTAGCTGAATTTGTTATAGCTTTTAATGTTTTCTAGTATAGTTTTCATGGTATAGTTTTCTCTCCTGTGGTAAACCACAGAAACAGAGTGGTTGAGGTTGAAAGGGGGCTCTGCAGGTCATCTGGTCCAGCATCCCTGCTCAGCCAGGGACACTTAGAAGCTGGTTGCCCAGGACTGTGTACAGGCAGCTTTTGAATATCTGCAAGGAGGGAGATTCCACCACCTCCCTGGGCAACCTGTGCCAGTGTTTCTCTCTCTGCAGAAATGCTCCAGTCCTTTAATCATCTTTGTGGCCCTTTGTTGGACTCTCTCCAGTTTGTCCATGTCTCTCATGTAGCCAGAAGCGGACAGAGCAGGTGTGGCCTCTCCAGTGCTGAGTAAAGAGGAAGGATCACCTCCCTCACCCTGTTGGAAGGGATAATGTGGCCCAAAATACCATGGGCCTTTGCTGCAAGGGCACATTGCTGGCTCATGTTTACGTGGTGACCACCAGGATGCCCAGATCCTTTTCTGCCAAGCTGCCTCCCAGCTGGGCAGGCCCCAGCACGTACTGGTGGCTGGAGTTGTTTCTCCAAACAGTGCTGGACTCGGCACTTCCCCTTGTACTCCATGAGGTTCCTGTCAGCCCATTTTTCCAGCCAGTTGTCGTCCCTCTGGATGGCAGCACCACCCTCTGGCATATCAGCCACTCCCAGTTTTGTATAGTCTGCAGCTTTGCTGAGGGTGCACTCTGCCCCATCATCCAGGCCATTGCTAAAGGTGTTAAACAGGACTGGCCCCAGTGGGGACCCCTGGCATTCACCACTAATTACTGGCATCCAACTACACTCCTGTCGCTGATCACCACTCTTTGGGCCCAGCCCATGGCTTTGTAAACAATACAGCGCCCACAAAGGCTACAGATCTGCCAGGGAGTTCCCCAGGCTCAGAGCTGTCAGCAGCAGCACTGGTGTTGCTGCACTGTCTGATGAAACCAGAGATTGCCCTACTTAGGCTTTCGGGCAGTTACACACATTTTGCTCATTCTTTGCACTAGCAAATGGAAATTTCCCCTTGTCAGCAAGGACAAAGTTGGGTTTTTTTAAATCAAAACATTTTTTTTAGTATTTTACTCGAAGCTTCTATGAACTTCAGTGTTCTGCTGATTGCTCTTGCATGGCTATGTTCTCTCCCTCTCTCTCTGAACAATGCTGTTCTTGAAAACCTTTTTTGATCATCTCTTCTGATCTCTGTAGCACTCTCAATCCAGTCACAGGTTCAGTCAGAAATCAGTTTTTAGAAAAGCATCCTTTCCAGCAATTTTTCTAGTATATTGTCCTAGTGATTCAGGGCTTCGATGAATAAACACATGGTACATTACTTTTAGTTTGTATTTGTCTAGCTTCAGTTTTCATCTAGTAGATTTTCCTATATCTTTATGTAGTTGACAGAGCCTGTGATGTGTTTTCCATGGGTACTTTTTTGCTATCACCAGGTCATCTCATAATCTCTTGCTTAAACAAAACAAATGGAGCAACTGGAATCTCATTTTAAAATTGTTTTCTAGTCTTAAGATGATTCTTTTGGCTCTTTCTCAAATGCTTCAGTTTTTCAACATTATTTTTGAGTTCTGAACACCTGGATTTGTACCAGTGGTAATACCAGTGTCAGTTTGAAACAGAGATAGCAGAGCCCCATGTTTTGTTTACTCATTCATGGATTATTTTGAGATGAACTTCAAGAACAGAAACAACTAAAGAATTTTCTGTGTTCTTCAGCTTTTCTGTTTCTGAAGAAGTCTACTCATAGCCAGAATTTAAGGACTATGTGCTTCTGCAGCACATTTCTACCTGGAGTTCCATCTCCTTTAGCTGTGCGTAGGAAGCTGATCAAGTACACTGAGTGAGAAAAAAACGGAATTGCAAAACGAGTCCTGCTCTCCTGTCCCGTGGCCAGTTTCAGCTTGTGCTCTGTTAAGGTGTGCGAGCTCTTAGGCAACAGCTGTTCACAGTGCCTGCACTGACCGTGTCCTTTTGGTTTTAAACTACATGAACTGTCCCTGCAGCAGAAACCACGAGTCTCTGCTACCACGCAAAGTTCTCTCACACTGCAGCTGTGGAGCCATAAATTCAAAACTCTTCTGCACAGTGGAGCAAGTTCCATATAACTGGTGGAGGGACAGCCTTCTGTAACCAAGAACTTTGTGTTTAGCTCTTGTCCCTGGGCAGGGGTAGCTCAGCTCCCTCCCAGCACCCCACTGTATAGCACCTCTTAACGTGTTCCCTCTTCCTTTAGGGGAAACTCAATGCTGAAAATCTGCGTACTCATACTGGAGCCTTCACCAAAGAAGGCTTGAAAATCTGAGTCCTAAGGGCCCTAAACCCAGATAGAAATATATTTTTATAATAAAAGAAGTTGTCTAGATTTATGCATGATTTTAGAACCCTCTAATTGTAAAGTTTTTTGGAGTCATGGGGAAAACAGCTCTTAAGTGTTGCTCTGCTGAGCCAGCACACCACAGACGTGGGGTCAGGGATTGTTCTGAGGAATTCCATCTACAGTTCCAAATTCTTAGTGAATTTTCTACTCCTTAGTGTAGGAGTGTAAATTTTCAGGTATCCTGAAGCCGTGTTGTGTATTATTGAAATGGAAACTTTTCACATGCAACCTTAGTTGATTTGTTTGTTTAGACAAATGAAAAGTCATCTCATATTTGAAGGTCCATTAAACTAACTAATTCGTTTCCTCTTCTAGAAAACTGAACTGAGAATTCATGACTACGCTTAAGGACTTCTAGGAGAAGATGGCCCTTGAAAGCAAAGGAAGTCTGAATTCTCATAGAATTTCAGAATTTGGGATGATCTTCCTTATGTTACAGTAATATTTTGTACTACCTTTGAGCTAAACGTTTAAGGACTAATATTATTGAAACTTGAATGATTCACAGCTCCTAGGTTACAAATAAATTTAATAATTCCATCCTCAAAACCATATGAACAATAATTATTTTGGAATGTGCTTGTGGATGGGCCTTCAATAATTACTGGCCTCGTTGATGTCAGTTGATGAAGAGAATTAACATCTCTGTAAAAGAAAAAGTTAAAAATATGTAAAGCTGTCACTTTAACATTGAAATAATTTTACAATCCCAAGATCCCTGCCTGTTTTTCCACAGGGTTACATATTACCAGGTGAAAGCTCTAATAAACTATAAATTCAATACATTGTAAGCTGTTGGAAAAATACAGTAGAGGTCTGAGGAATTCAACTTGTTATTTTTGCTGCTAAACCAGTGTGGGGCAATTTCCATATAAATTGGTCAGAAATGAAATTGAATCCTTCACTTATCCTGTAAAATTGTAAAGGAGATTTGGGAATTTGTATATATCCTGAAAGTTAGAGCCATTAATAACAGGGGGACTGTCAAGTACAAGTTTGGAAACTGTGTGTGGTACAAGGGATCCATGTAAAGAGGCTGCACCTTATCTTTTTAACTTTCCTAATTGTATTCTTGTTGACAACAGCTTATTTTAACTGAAATGCATAGTTTAGGCACAAGGTGCTTTAAAATGAGATGAAAACTAGCTCTGTAAGTCTAGCTCTAAGCTTTTAAAAAGCTCAGTGCACTGTAAGTTTTCTGTTGGCAGTTTATATTAAAATAAAGTAAGATTTAATCTATTGTGGATTTTCCCCAAGTCACATCATGAAACATATCAATTCTGGTATGTCTCTCTTATCCTTCTACTTCTGCTCAAAAAGACCTTTTCAGCTAATTTTGGAGCTGATATTTCCCCCCCCCCCAGAGTATTTATTAACCCATATACAGATACAGGTACAAGGTACAACCTCGTGAAGTTTGCTTGACTAAAGCATGCTTTACACTTAATTTTAAAATAAATTAATATATAAGTTGTCTAAATCTCTGGAAAATGCAAATGCACTAAAATTAGATTTGACAGAAAACTTACAGTTTGCTATGAAGAATTATATCACAACATAATCCATGGTTAAGCTCTGAATCTTCAGAAATTTCACCATTATTGACGTGCTTCCATTTTCCACCTGGACTACATCCTACAAATAATGTTTAAGGAGAGTTTTTTTGGTCCTTCCTGAAAATCTTTTATAGTTTGGAAAACATTTTTCATACAAGCTACACTGTATAAAAATGTAATCACAGAATTTAATGTTGGTTTTACCAGACAAGTTTTAATCTTGTTTTTTAGTTATGTGCAGATTTTTTTAGTTACTTTTCCCCTCTTCTGATTTTCTTATTGTAAAGCTGAATTAAAAAATAAAATAGTTGTAACCTCTTTGAAGACTGCTGTAACAAGCAGATGATTTCATGTGCCAGGGATGAGTTTTGGCATGAGATGTACTGAAAACTCAGGTTTGAACAAAGCTTATCTTGGAAGTGAAGTTCTGCTGGGAACTGAAGCCATTGTGCCTGAGTTTAAAATCCCTAAAGTGATTGACTTCTTATCATAAGGGATAGAAATCATAGAGGAAGGATGCTCAAGCTTGAAGGTCACGTGAAAACCCCAGCCTCCTGAAGCAGCATGTCTTCTGCCAGGACAAAACACCCTGGAGTGCCTCCCCCAGCTCAGAACCATGTCACCTGTAGGGGTTCAGCTCTTAGAGAGGGGACAAGAGATTCCCAAAGGTACTTAATTGTTAACTTCCGCCTGAAATAAACGTAGGCTTGTACTATCCTTGTTATTTATTCATGTTTCAATAAATCAATCCCTTAATATTTTGTATTTTATCTTGAACTTAATATTTACTAAATGCTGTATGTTGGATGCTGTGACTGTACAGAAGAGCCTGCTGGCTGTACCATGAAGAATCAGTCTCAACCTGAAAGCTGTAATACAGAACATCACTTGAGTAACAATTCACTTGTAACTCAGAAGTGGGCCTATCTCAAATTCACCATAAATTGAACAGGTTCCTAGTTAGCTGGTATTTCAGCCTAAAGGTAAGGAAAACTGATTTTTTTTTAATCATTTGCCCAGGTGCAAAGAAGACACAGCTTTGATGTGGAGGCAGTAGCATAAGCAGATGGCTGGAGCTCAGACCTGAGCTACAGAGTTTCAGCCTGTGCTCTCCTCAGGAGGGCTGGGAGCCAAATCAGTTCTGCAATAGCACTGGAAAGGGGCAGACCCAAGCCCAAAACTGCACTTATGAAGCAAACATCAAGCTGGTTTCCTGCAGTGAATCAAACTTCACCTGAAAGGCAGAAGTTTGCTCTTTAGCAAACTAGATTAGGGACATTCCACCCCCTCAGAGCTGCTGAGAGCATGGAAGCAGAGCCAGGTCTAAGTGTGTGCATGGTGTGGCTGTGCCATCGTCAGGGCTCTTTCTTCTGTTCTGGTGCTGTGGCAGCATAGCAAGGGCTGATGAGATGGAGCCACCATCCTTTCTTGACTCATTCTAGTTACGCAGAGGAGGAGACTCCCACCCTGCATAAGTTACAGGCCCGCTCAGGACTTTGCTCTGCTGCCTTTAAGTACACAAATGTAGCTGGTACTAAAGATTGCAGGCACAGGCTAGCAAGTTGTGAACTAACTGAAGGACATACACACCTGTACTGTAAAGTAGTAGGTATTTCCTTGTTTAAAATCACTGTATTTGCTGAGATAGTGGGAAGCAGTCACGGTTTCTTTGTGTAAAAATCCATCTGCCACATTCCCAGCAGGGGCAACAGTTACACAGTTTAAAGAAAAACAATATGCAGAAGCAGCAGCACAACTGCACTATTTTATTTTATATATTTACACAGAAGTAAAGTGAGTTTTTGAAGAGTGAATTTTGAAGTAAGTGCAAAGTGAACTTTTGGAGAATGGAGTAGAGAGGAAAAGAATGCATTTTATTGCCAGAGTTAAGCATGGGTAAACCCGATCATGCTGAAATTGGAACCTCTGACAACACATGGCAGCACTTCACCACCTTGGCCCCCAAATATTGCCCCGGGTGTAGGGGAGCCCAACAGCACATGAGGGCTGGGAATAACTGTCCAAGACTGCTGCTTCTGTATAACAAGGTGCTACACTGATCTCTACAGTAGTTTTTAGATGGACTGTGCTAATGGCTGATAAACTGTCTCCCAAGATAACCTGGAAGCTACAGAATTTATATGTAGGTTTTGCACACGAAGAAAGTTTAGGCCTTCAGGGAGCACCATGTAACAGCTGGAGTACTTGCCAAGTGGTATTCCACAGCTCCTAAGGATCAGAAACTTTGGTCAGCCTACACAATTATTTGTAGACCATTACTAATGAGAAGAAATTTTAAATCTCTTCCAGCTACTACATTATAGCTTTTAAAGTTTTACCTGTAGTATTTCAAGTCAAGCAACAAGTGGGGCAAAACCAGTGGGATTAAGAGTTGACAAGGAATTCCATGTTGAACAATAAAGCTAGGATTCACCTTTTTACAAAAGATAAAGATAAAACCCCACCAATGGTAACAGCCCACAACAAACAAAACCACATCACAAAGCTCAACAATCAACATCTGACCTTCAACTCCATGTTTGCTATAACCAAGACAAATGCAAGATAATGAAAAGAACAGGGTATTGCAACATCTTCAGGGCTAATTGGGCAAAATTTAAATTTTGGACAGCAGTGTAGTGATAACTTTACAATAAACATTCAGTTTTGTGAGTTGGCCTATTTACTGTTCTACAGAGTCTGTGTTTTTGTACTGCTTTAATCAACTGGCAGAAACCTCACAATCTTAGAATAAGGTTTTTATAGAAGCTTACGTGACCCTTGTAGATGATTAAGAACTATTTCAAGGGGTCAGAAAAGATTATATCAATGCAACAAGTTTCTTCTACATTGATGGGAATGTGTTACACTGCCAAATGGGAACAGGTGTAACCATTTGTAAAGCACTGAAGACAAAGAGCTGTTGTGGTGTTCAGTTTATATTATTTCTTCAGCATATAATCATAGTTCTTGTAAGACTTGCTTTCTTAAACCAGATTACTAGAAATGGAAGAATAAATAGCATAAAATACCAGTGATTAAGGTACCCTCCTACCCCAGTTTATATATTCTAACTACATACATAGGAAAACAGGTACACAGGAAAACCACTAAAGAACTTCTCATCACTTTCAGAGAATGTTGTCTATGAATACTGCTTCAGTAGTGCATTAATTTGTTTGCACCTTTTCCATCATGTAACAATTTCAGTGAGACTGAACAATTTAGAAGTTTTCTGAAACTGCAGTCCTTAGCAAAGGAGTGAGATTCACTGTATGCTTTGCAACTTGCCAAGATTCTGTTTCACAAATTTGAGCTATCACACCAAGAGCTGGGATTGGTCATTCTGAGCTATTAGGAATCAGCTCTCTTTAGGTCTTTCTAGGAAACTTCCTTTTTCTTCACCATTCCCATTCCTTTCCCAACAACCTGAGGGGACAGCAGGAAGCCTGGCAGACACTGTTTGCTCAGAATTCCATCAATAAATCTTGTCTTCCAGGAAGCAGGGTAATGAAGGGACAACTCACTACAGCTACAAAAAGGGTCAGTTCATGAAACCAAAAGCCACTTGGCAAAAATCAGTGGCAAAATGCTTGGCTTCTGGCACATGGCTAGCGCAAATGATCTTTATCTAACATGTATAAACCTGAAAAATTAAAATCGTCTTTAAGTTAGAGATATCTATGTGAGAAAAATACTGAAGATTATTTAAACAGGATTATCTACAAATAAACCTCTAGAACCTAGCAGACACAAGCTTTGTATTGCATTTATAGATAAATTTAAATATACTTCCCCCTAATTCAGGTTTACAATACAGAATCTACACTTCTATCTTATGTTGTAGTCAAAACCCAGTCTCAGGCTGTGAGTTTACAGAACAGTCTGTTAGTCTGCAATACATTACGGTCTTTAATATTTGGCAGCTTCAGTATAAATACTACTTGTTAGAAAACACAATAATCACCTGTCACTTGTCATCTGACACACGTGAGCACATACACACTGGGCATGTTCTACATAAAACCAGTAACTACTAAAATGTATGTTCATTTTAGTCCAGCTTCCTACAGCCCAAGTGGCTACAATGCAACAATTTGAGCAGAGCAGTTGTTTAACAGACAACTATCCATTCCCTGCCCCATTTCTCCAGGAAAGGAACTACTGCCAGTCTCACATGCTACTTCTAGCTGAGTTAACTTGGAACACCTTTGTATCTTCTTGTCCCTTCTTTGGAATAAGATAAACAGAAGACAAGACATTTCAATGCTGCATTAAGATTTCAATTTTCCACCTTGAATAGAAATGACCAGTTTTGCACAGTGGCTATATATTCACACTGGTCAGAAAGGACTGCTCCCAACCCAGCCTGTCACCACACTGAACCACCAATAGGTAAGTTATTAATTAGATACAATTAGAATTCATTTCTATCCTTTCCCTATTATGTTTAGCTGGGAAATAATGCCACACTAACTGGAATAACTCATTGCTATTAAAAAGCCCCATTATTGCCAAGAGTTATTAGCTCCAAGAAATGCAATGCTCTGGCCTCTTAGTAAGGTGCAGTGAGAGAAGAAGTAGCACAAAGGCACTTGATACCAGTTTCATACAGTAGTTTCACTTTAGAATAAAGGAGGCTATAATAAAAATAGACTGGTAACTTGAAACACACCAAAATTGGCCAGGAAACTTAGCTAAGACCAAATTAGGGTTACAAGACAACCTGTAAGTGTGCAAAACCACAGAGAATGTTCACTTATCTTGATGCTATAAGCTAAATCCAGACACAGTCAGGTGCTGAGCATTGTTTCTAGCATCAAAGTAAGAGGTGTCAGTCTCATCATCCGGTTGAGGTATAAATGGCATAGTTTGATTCTGGAGATTATCCCAGTCCACCCCGTGAAAGAGGGGGTGAAGCTTCAGCTCTGAAACAGAAGTTCACATAAGCATTTTAAACTTCTTTATGTCCAGGCCCCATAGTCACTTTGTTCCCTCATCTATAACTGTCAGTAGATTTGCTCTATATTCCTTTTTAGAAGTTTATAAAAGCACAAATTGCAACTGGGCTTTGATTACCCCCAACTTTAGTAGGATCAAACTGTTGGCATGACAAGTAGCAGCCACCCCCATCCAGGGAACCTGCTCCACACAGCGCACTGAGCCAAAAGTGGCTTTAAAGCTCTCTTACCCAGAAAGATTAAACTTAGAGAAGCACAGCACTACAATATAACTGGGATTTCCCAGTACAAAAGGCTTCATGCTGTAGCAATAAAAGGGAGAGCACACATTTTGGGAGAAGGGAGAGAAAATGACAGTGATGGAAACTCAGATACACCAAGAAAAACTTAATGGCTGTCCTGAAAACCACTCATCCAACTTCACTTCAGCGGCCAATACACTGGACAAAGAGGCCAGACACAGTTTTAAGTCTTGACAAAGAATCAATGTCGAAGAAGCTCAGAGTGGAAGAAACCATTATGTCATCTATTTTAAATTTCTGTCCTTGACAGGCAATTAGATTTCACTCTAAAATCCAGAAATAAAGACAATAGCTTGTGTTTAACTAAAACACTTTCAAATTGCTTTTTGAAAGCCAAGGGAAATATTAAAGTCACAGGATTTTCTGTTGACATAATCTTCATTCATAATCCTGTGCCTTCTCTAATTTAATTTGGTTTGATTTCAGCTTCTAGCATTTAGTCTCTTTATGTGTAAGCATTTCCATAGTAATTTCCTTCTCTAGTGATTCCTCGAGCAGGTCTCATGAGATTTCTTTCTCTATTTCCAAAATATCTCACTTTAAATTTCTTTCATGTTATCAACTTTTTAAAAATAAAACATAGTCACTGTTAACAATAGCAAATGTTTAAGACCTTCTACAAGGGAAAAAAAAAGCAGACTTTGTATAGGATGTATTGTCCAACTTTGTATTATCCTATGCACTCAGCAAAGACAGGCTGATTCCTAAGAAAAAAACACTCTCTGAATTAGCTGTTTGTTGTAGGAGGCTCTTCTCCCAAACTATCATTTTTTCATCGAAGTTCCCAATGTCATTTAGGTTAAAAATTCCAAATACCCATTAGATAAGAGAAAATTTTGGTACATCAGATGTTAAACACTGAAAATGCATAGCAGAACAGCAGTAAAGCAAAACAGAAGTTCAATCTAAAAAATAAAAACCCAAAAAATCAACAAACAACCCACGCCCAGAATTACCTTGTTCAAAGAGGAAAAACCCCACAAGAAATACAGAAAACACCACAACTTGTTAAGTTCTGTGGTACTATACATGGAACCTAGTTAGGCATTGAAGTTTATTAGTCTTAAGTTTCAGGAGGAGGATATCACCACTTCGAAATCCGCAATTATTAATACTAACCCTTCAGTCCAGCTCTCTTAGTAGTGTCAATTGTTAGAAGAATATCTATTGCATTTTGGGCATTATCAGAGAGCTTTTCTTCACCCTCAGGCCAGGGAATATCTACAGACAAAGATACAAATGAATTGGTAACTCAAACCATAAAACAAATGTTGGAAATACATACTTACCATGATTACTGAAACAATTACCTCTTTTCAAAATATTTTGGAAGACCTGTGTTGGGGTTTCATCATTAAAAGGTGGAATTCCAGTTAGAAACTCAAACAGACAAACTCCAAGGGCCCACCAGTCTACAGCAGAACCTGGTAAAATAAATCCACATCATTACACTTGCACAAATGATACTTGCAAAGACTTGAAGACTAGCAGAAACTGAAGAGTGTTTAAATTCTGCAAGTTTCTTAAAAATTATGAAGAGACCAAACAAGTTGCATTTAATATTCATGAAGATTAGAAATATATTAAAAGGCTTTTTAAAGCCACTCTGCTCCTTAATTCATTATAGGTAACACCGGGGTTTACTGATAAAACCAAGGGGGCTCTTAGTAACAATCTAATCATCAACTCCCATCACAGAGAATCCAGGAGCTGACTTCTTCAAGAGATTGTTTTGTGATAAGAAACAGATGCCTCATGACTGCTCTAGAGCCTGGATGAATGTTCCATGTTGCCGCCTGTGCCCTTCTCTCGGTTCTTTAAAAAAATCACCCAAACTTCAAACTATTGAATCTAATTTTCATTTGTCTAAATTATGGTGAACATCATGAAGATAGCTTGCAGAAACAAGCCAGCACACATGAAGCTGGCATTACCTTCCATTACACTGAATTGACTGGGGCAATGTGTAGTTACTAGCTATTCCTGCTTTGTTATTACATGGTTCTGGTTTTCCACATTCCAGGGGTTGGTTCTTTTTGCCAATCTCTTAATTATCTACATCAAAACAGGCAGGCAAAGCAATCCCAGACACCGCTGCATGCATTCTAAGCTTTCTGCATCTTCAAGCCATGCCCACTCCACTGTATAAAGGATAGATGCCACAATTGCTGTTAAAAAAATCTTTGAACTAAATCTAATTGTTCTTGGCTTTTTTGGCATATAAAAAAACCTAAGACACCTCCAAGAAAATGAATGTTTTGAGCCATTTCACAAAGACTACTGTTAAGTTTAGAAATGCTGAAAACCAAAGTATTTAACCAGTAATCTAATAAATACACTTTTTAGCAACATTTAATAGTGGTAAGAGTGCCCCACCAAGCTAAGCACATCAAAGCAGTGAGTTCACATCCACTGTTGTTAGAGTACTTGAATGTTCAGTAAAATACTCCCAGCTCCAGTCAAAGTCTAATAAGATCACAATTCTGAACAATGTAATAACCAGGTTTCAGCAGCAATTTTTCCCACACAAAGTCTAACTAAAATTAGATTAACTCCTACCATATCCCTGCAAAACAGGACCCAAGGACAGCATGAAGCTGTGCCAGCGGTGGTTTAGGTGAGATATTAGGAAAAGCTTTTTCACCCGGAGGATGGCTGGGCACTAGAACAGCTCCCCAGGAAAGTGGTCACAGCAACAAGCCTGACAAGGGTTCAGGAAGTGTTTGGACAATGCTCTCAGGCACAGAGTGTGACTCTTGGGGCTGCCCTGTGCAGGGCAGCAGTTGGACTTGTGGGTTCCTTCCAACTTGGGATAGTCTATGATTCTGTGACTTGAAGCAAGAAGCAGTAACACCAGGTCTTGAACACCTGACCCTTCTTCACCCACAGACAAAGTAAATCACACTGACTGCAATAAAGTGAAAGGCAGCAATGAGAAAAAGTGTCTCTGGCTTCACCTCCCGTTACACAATTTAGGAATGCTGACTTTCCTTCTGAAGTACATGCTTACATGTGTGATTTCTGATAGCTTAGTTACACTGATACTGATGTTTCCTGACTCTGTGAGCATCACACATTTTTATGTGGAGGCATATTGGACATGTCTTTCTATATAGAAACATTGTTCACCCAAACAATGTTCTCAGAAATTGTGATCCAGTTATACTTTGACTGTTCAGTTATGCTGAACACTTCAGTTCTGCACAGAATATAGAAAACTCACCAGAGATCAGACTCCCTGCATATGAAAAGACAATGAAGTAAAAATATTACAATTATTGCCAACAACCCCACAACAAATACGAACATTGAATATCAAGTATGATATGAAGGCATAAGAATGAGGATTTTTTCCTAAGGTAGTATTTCACAATAAAGATGGCAACGTTAAATCTAAGTCAGAAACAAAATTAAAATACTTTTGTAGCACGATTAATTTAGGATTAAAAGTACATTTACAAGCATCTCAACACGCGAACTATTTAGTGAGGGAATATTTGGAGTTCCAAAAACCCTGGCTTTGCTGGAAGTTATGGGAGATTTGTAATTTCCTGACATAAACCCTAGACTCTGCAAGTTTTCACTGAAGTCCTGAAAACCCAGTAACCACAGAGAAATCACCTTGTGACCAAGTTTCACATTGTCTAAGTAGCACTGATTACATTTCCAAAATATTATCCAGTTTTAACATCTTCCAGATAACCAGGAATCCTAAACAGAAGTGCAAAACAACAACTACGTATGTTTAGTATTTTCAGTTTTTACAGTTAAATTGTTAAATCTCGTCATGGAGTTTCAGTTAATTTATATTAGCAGAATTTTATTGTTCCACAGGATAGTAATCGCTACCTCTCAATTAAGGTCTCGCTCTCATATAATTTTCCCAAGACTAGTAGCTCTACAAAATAGTAGTATACTTTTGATAGGGAAATAAAATACTTCAACAACTGTATTAGAGATAGATATACTGCATTTAATTTTTGTTAATGGTTCTTTCAAGCTAGCAGAAAACCATTTCAGACATTTTGTTAATCTCCATGGATCTCAGAATTTGAGACAAAGAAATTTATGCCCTTCAGAGTTGTGCTATTTTAGTATAGTATTTTGAAAACAAACAAACAAACCCCAAAAACAAACCAACCCAGAAGCCAAATGTGTCAACAAAAATGTGATGGCTACTACTGCACCCTTATATAGAATATCCCGTCAGATGTCTGAAGTGTTTCATGAGGTCACTCAACTCAATAACTGATTTTAAGGCAACTTCATAAAATTGTCTGGCTTCACATAACACTTTAATATCAATAAATACAGAAGACATTCTAAAAATAATTGGACGCTTAACCCTTTCACTCCAAAATTTCACTAAGTTCCCCCTTTCCCAACCCAAAGAATCTTTAAGGACACTCAGGATGACCAAGCTGTTACTCCTAAGCCACATATAAGTCTCAGGGTGCCAAAGTAGCTTCCAATGCTGACTGGCAGCAAGCAAGACTGATGGACAACCAAAACCTCTGGTTATGAGAAAGCAATAAATGAATGGAAGGAGCAGCTGAAGCAAACACAGCCATCCACGATGGCAAAAGCTTAGCACTAGCTATTTTTGAAGAATTCCCAATCTTACTGTTTGAAGGGTTTGCAGTTCTAGTGACATTTAGAAATGTAAAGATGTCACCTTTCAAGTACTGACAGATGGCTGGTTTGTCTTACCATGAGGCTGTGTCAAAAGCAGCTCAGGTGCCAGGTAGTCTGGGGTCCCCAGGATGCGTTCACCTTCTACGGGGGCAGCTCCTCTTCTAACACTCTTTGGAGTCCTGAATGGTGTGCCAGCATCCCCCCGAAGAGGGGTCTTAAAAGATGGGACAAACATTTCAGATGTCAAACAAAACCAGCTCAGAAACTCCCATCTCCAGGTTCAGTCATGGATGTAGTAATTGAAACTTAAGTTCAAGTCAAGAACGAGTCACAAAACATTCCCTGAAAAGTATGTGTGAAATGTGCTTCCATTGCTTTATCTGAACAGTCTTGAAGCATAAAGATGCCTACTCTTTGAGAAACTTTTCCCTAAGTTCTTCCTCCAGTGTCACATCCACAGCAGCTATCACTGTTTACATCAATCTTTGTAACAGGCTTTTAATTGGCACTTGACAGTATACATTTTACCAGGATAAAAAAAAAGAAAGCAGCAGGTACAATGGCAGTTACCAGCAGCTGAACGGCATTTACAGACTGTCTTGGGAAGGGTGCAGGATAAAAAAAGATAAAAAATAATCAAAGACTTCCCATTACATTAGGAAACCTATAACTGCTCACAGTAAATACCACACTGCACTAGAAGCAGAATGAGACAAAACAGCACAGGCTTTTTTTAATCAGTTCACTGTAACAGCAAAGATTTCTCAGAGGTGGACAGTCAATGCATGTTGAGCCAAAGGCAAACAGTGAACATAAAGCTAAACTCTTACAGAAATTATAATTTTGGCCACACAAGTGCAGTAAGTGAAACCCTGTCTGTAAAGGTCATTTTGAGACTACCTCAAACTACTCAAGTTTTCCCTAAATTTACAACTGAAATAATTTCAGGTTCCTAATGTCCAATGCATGCATAAAGTTTCTACCTGTCTCCTTACCTACCTGATAGACCTGATATGGTCTTCCTTTCTGTAATGGAGTGATAGCTGTTGGGTAAGAGCCACTGCAAGCAGGTGAAAGATCCATTATATCTAAGGAAGCCATGCTACATGGATCGGATACATTGGATATATTGATTGGACTATTATAACTCCGAAAAACAACAGCATTTTTTTTTAAGAGACTCAGTGCTTCTAACATCTTTTCTGAAGGAGAAGATGCTGTGTCAAGGTAAGTTTCTTCCATGTGTTTCTGGGCATTATCCTTTTTCTGATGCAATGGCTTGCAGTCCTGGACTGTAGGTGCCTCCTCTCCGATCTGTGAGGCATCTCGGGACTCTGGTGATGTCATTAGCATGGCTTCAGGTTTTGGTTCCTCAAAGGAGAGGTCTTTAACACTTTTGTCCAAATCTAAAAGCTGCTTTTCTAGATGGCTTTCTGTAACAGACACTTCAGGAAGTAAGTCAGAATCTACACTGAAGACTCCTAAAGGTTTTTCATCGTCAGTGCCTAAAAAACTTGAGTTCACGTAGTCCTTTTCATCATCCTTTCCGCAGTCTGCATCCAGATCACACATAAGATTTTTGGCTATAGTTGGAGAAAGCAATCCTTCTACTGCTTCCTGGTTACTAACAAAACTCTTAACTTCTTCCTTGCTTTTGTAGGTGTCACATAGGCATCCATCATTACAAAGCATTAAGGATTGAATTTCTGTTGTCAAACCTGTCCCTTTGTTTGCTGGAAATTCTGAGATCTGACAGCCACGTTTATATTCTGCATTGCTTTTTTTAACATAGTTAAGTTCCTGACAAGGACTAGTGTCAACTGATTCAAAGCTTCTTTTTACACCTGGCTTTTCAAACATTTCTTCCTCTTTGACAGGCTCATTCTGCCTTGAAGGTGACTGCTGTAGACTGGAAGTCTCTGCTGTTTCATTAGTCATGTCTCTTTTATTTACAAAGACTTTTTCTTTCCAAATCTTATTTTCAGAAATACACTTTCTTACTACGCCTTTCACACCCAGAGTGCTGACAGGAGTATCTGCTATATCCAAATGCTCACTTCCCAGCTTCTGCCTACTGCCAGAATCATTGCTGACAATGGGAGAAATGGCAGACTCAAGTTCTTTTTTCTTTAAAACTTCAATACCTTTGCTATTTGGCAACATAACATTTGAAAGGAGAGCTGACCCACTGTCGCTGGTTTTGCATGTTGTAGAACGAGGTTCATCTTCACTTTGCTGCAAAGGAGCACATTAAGTTTTGGGTATCCAGAAAAATACAATTACAGCACTACAGAAATGTTTCATTTCAAATACTTTACTACAACCTCCATAATGAAATGCAGATTTGCAAGCATTACTCATTCTAACTACTACTAGTGAAAAACCATACTTCAAAATACAAAAGAAGTCAAAACCAAATTAAGGATAACTTGATAATTTGGCTTCTTTTAAGAACATAAAATAAGCTTCCTGGAATACAACAGAAAATGCTGTATTTTTAAATGCCTAAGGATGAAACAATACAGCAATTGAAACTGTATTTGTGATTTTATGTTAAGAAGTTAAGCTACGGAAGTTTTCAGTTTCCAAGGAAGTCCAAAGGAAAGAACCCCATCATACTACCCTGTGGTATATCACACGTCAGAGATGACAAAAGGAAAATCTGGTATTACTAATGTTTTGATAACACAATAATAAAACCAAGGCCTAAGAAACAGACAGATACAGAATAATAAATTGTTTGAAATGTGAGTTGTTCTGTATGCTCTAAATAGGAATCACAGCAAGGAACTCCATAGCACAGCAGCCTTTTTTTTTAGGTTTGTGTTTGTGCAGAATTTCATTAACAGTTTAAAATAGGATAAAATATTTTAGGATAAAATATTATCAGCTATAATTATTGGTGTTAGCTTAGTTGATACAAAACCCTTCAGTAATAAAAATATTAGACTCTTTCAAGTTTAACAGCTAGTAGAAGTTTGAACTGTATTTTGTTTATTATTTTCCCAAGTTCCATCTTTTAAAGAAATTCTCTTGTCTGCAATGCTGAGCAAATAAAGCTATAGGATAAGTTCAGCTTCTAAACAGCCGCTGCTCCCAGCAATGCCCACCTTGTGCAGCATAGGGCTAAACACTGATGGTCAGTGAAGCCTTCTCTTTCACTCCTTTGCTGCAGGCTCAATAGCATTTGCTTTTCCTGTTATATTGTACAGGACTAATATTTGTCCAAAGAAAAAGGTTATATCGGTTTGATCCAAAACCCTCCTCAACAGGAATCACAACCCCTGCTCCTTCTACTCTAAGAAAGTTTCTCAATACTTGAAATAACTGAGGTAAGTAAGTAAGTAAGTAGAAGACGTTTGCAACACTGCATACACAAGTACAAACTAATTTTAACTTAGAGTGGGAAGATGAAACAGTCCTGACCTCTACATCTTTCTCCCACTTGGGGCTGCTGCAGTTTTCTGATTCCACACTGGACAGGTATGTGTGAGACTGACTACTGGCACTGGAGGTACCAAACCTTTTTCTTGACTGAAGCAGAGTAGGAGTTAAACTTCTCGCTGGCATCACAGGTGTTAATTGAGGATTATCCAGATCTTAAGCGAAAAAAAAAAATTCAAATGTTGATACAAACAGGAAACATATACTGACTGACTTCACATTATGTTAAGCTTTCACATCAAAGGAAGCTATGGAAAGCTATGTGTGACAATTTCTCTTGTCATCTTTCCTGCATAGTCAATTCATGCATTTTTTGAATTAGGGACTTGCCAAGAATGTAAAAGCAGTACAAACATTAGCAGCATAGTTGCCTTCTTTCTCATTTCAGGTTAGAAATGAGAAAGCACCAAGGTAACACAATTTAAATGAAAACATACATTGTTATATTAAACAATTTTCAGTGAAAATGTGTCAAGAACTGACACTATTTCTGTAAAATATTAAAGGGTAATTTTGAATTCAGGGGTCACGATTTGAAAAATCCAACCAAACAAAACCACTTTAGAAGATGACGTAAGTAGTGTAGGTGAAAACGTGTCAGATGTAAAGCACTGGAGGAATGGTGGACAGCAAGACACTGACAAAATCATACTTTTTATGAAGTGGGTCCACACTACTCAGATAAAATTAAAAGACCACAACCTTCCAGCCAGAGTATTCCTCAGCACAAGGTCTGGTATACTCACGTGTTTTGAACAATTTAGTTGAAAGAGGGGTATTTTCCTTTTGGGCCATAGGTACTGGAGAAACCACTCCATGCAGACCGTCAGATGATTGACTTGAATTGTGCCCTGGCACTTTCATTCCAACAGGAGGAGTATACTAACAAACAGAAATAAGCATAGTTTAAAGTTAATGGAGTCTGAACAAATTCTCAATCCAGGACTGAGAGTGTAACTTCACCCATTCTTTATTATGTTTGCATTGAAGCTTGGCCATGCCCATTTATAAGTCAGCAATTCAAAATACAGTCCAAAGTAATCACTTCAGAACTTCAAAGTACTCTAAACATATCGTAAAGTCATTCCAACAGCTGGCAGAAGAGATGCAAGAATAGCCTTATGCCAACTACTGAATTTAAGACAGTAAATAAACTAAAAGGATGAAGTACTTCAAAGACAGTGAAAACTACTTACAAAGCCCAGAGAACTGATAAGAGACAACAACTGTCCCGGAGTACGTGAGTAGTCTTGTTTTGGCTTTGCCATTGATGGAGTAGTAAGGATATCTATCATATTTATCTCTACAGAGAAAAAACCCAAAATCAAGTAGGTCAGGTTTTCATTTTGATATTAAACAAAGGCAAAGTTGCAGACATTTACTTAAGTTTCATGAAGAGGAAGAAAAAATTTAGTCACATACTCAACAAATACACAAATGAAGCTGCCAAGCCCAATTGAAGACTTACCTGTAAATTCTTACTCAACCCAAGCTGTTTCTTCCTATACATCCATAAATTTATACATACAGAAGTTGTAGAAGTCCAATTTCTTTTCCAACATACTAAAAGCACTACATTTTCTAATTTGATATCAGCTCTGGTTTTTAGGCAGCAGTTCCAGCTTGTGGCTTGTGGAATAGGATACTAAACTTGATTCCAAACCTGCCATTTCTCCAAAAGACATCTCAAAAAAGCTACAGAAGAATTTTTCATAGGTGAAAATTCAACCTTAGATACCTTTTTTTTTTGCTCACTAGCAGTAAGTAACTTTAAAACTTGCATATAACATTCGCTTAGACACAATAAATAACCTGTCGCATCAGAACATCAGTTAAAGCAGTATATAATAAAAAATACAGAATACTTAGGATTTTCCTTTATATTCTTAAAACCATGAATCAAACTCCATAGACAACTCTCAATTTCTACATTCCTTTAACTATATAAAAAGGATGTACCCTCCAGCAGCTGTCTCAAAAAAGGTAAACTGGTGCTGTGCAGCATAAGTTTGGATGATCTGGCTAAACCAGTTCAGAAATTGGCTATTCACCTTAAGACCTGCAGCCTGTGCCAGACAGACATGACTATTCAGCTATATTTTCTGCTACTTGAAAAGAGAATGTTCACATGCCAAAGCACTGATCTAATCTTCTGTTATGGACTTAGCACCTCCCTTTGTCCCTCAAATTAATGTCTGGAATGTCCCAGTCAATTTATCGGAAATTAATATATACAAGGACTGAGAGACATGAACTGAAGGGCAGAAGTAGTCAGAGAAACAGGAACAATCCAGAATTACTCATTCACCCATTGAAATCTCCTAGCAGACTTCAGAAAACTTTGAAATCCATATCCCTCCAAAGAAAGGGCTCTAGGTTATATTTCATACACCCTTGTCCCAAAGAATAAATATTTTACCTTCTGAACTGCAATGCAAAGAGCAGACCCCTTACTAGCACATAGCTAATCAGTACTTACCTATTAGAAATCAGGTATTACTCCAGTATTTGCACTTACTCAATTGAAAGCTGCCCTCTACAGGGATGCAAAGCATTCAAGAATGTGGAAATGTGACGCAAAAATATATTTTAATACAACCGAAAGAATAGAGACAACTCTTACCTCTGTTCAGAGTAACTCTGGAAAGCCCAAAGTCTGTCAACTTTATATGTCCCTGATTAGAAATAAGCATATTGTCTGGCTTCAAATCTCTGAAAATATGAATATAGTTGAAGTCAGCAAAAAGTGCACGGAGCAACACTAAAAGTTAACTGATCAGAAACACTCAATACAAAAACACTGGTTAGAGCTGTTTCACAGTAACATCTCTCAGCCAGCAGAAGATTCCAGTTTGTGGAACACACCAAAAGAATTAAATATATTTAGCATTAAATACGGCACAAACATCTCAGGCTTTGTAAAAACCAGCGTGCATGTCAAGAGTTGCCTATTTTGTGTTTCAGCAGGCTCAACAAGTATCCTTCACAAATACCACCATCCTAACATTTACTAATGTGCAGCTCCTATAGGTGACAAGCAAACATCTAGTAAGTTTTCATGTGCGTTCTCTGTAGCACTGCTGAATGCAAGAAGAACTCTCACTAAGGGGGAGCACTAGGGTAGTCAGTGTCCCTTTGTCCTACAGGCACATGTGTGCAGTACCCAGAGGGTTCCTGAACCATCACAGCTGCTAATGCACCACTGGACTGGGAGAGCTGGCAAGGGAAAGCAGTGTGATTTTGTGTGCTCAGCACACACGGACAGATTTGACTTTAGCCATTGTTTCACGACATTGCTGTAGCGCACAAGGGCAAAAAGAGCTTCCAGGAGCTCTAGCAAATGAGGTACCTGGTAGCTGCCACAATGAAATTATAATGGTTATGTGTTAGAGTAAAAAAAATTAAAAACTCAAACTACCAAATACTTATTTGTTAGAAAAAAAAAAAATTCACCTGTGGATTATTCCATGCCTATGAAGATAGTCAAGAGCCAATGCTGCTTCAGAAATATACTTAACAGACATTTCTTCATCAAAATATCCATAAATATGGAGAAGAGATTTGACATCTCCACCAATAAGGTACTCCATCACCTGTCATTCAAGAATTTTAAATTTTTAATTTAAAATACACTTCAAAATTGCAAGTAGAATACACTAGAATACACTGAAATAACTTTCACCCCTAGAAAAAGATGATTTCAAGGAGCAGAAGCAGATAGAAGTACTTTCGTGCAAACTTCATTTCCCACACAATACTTTTCACTTGGATAAAATAATTAAAGTTTCAAATAACAGCGGACATGAAACATTTTCTTTCTGTAGACCATTTGCTTATTTTCTTTGCCTAGATTACTCTTAGAAGCTAATTAAAAAGCTGACTACAGTTATTTGAGAGCTGACTACAGCAAAAATTCTATATTATATATTCCTATATTAAATATTATATACTTTAAATTATATTTATTTTATATTTATACCAATATATTAATCTAGATTAATTTAATATTGTATATTTCTATATTATAGAAAATGAAATGCAAAGTACTCCTGTGAAACTCAAGGCCTGAAGCCAAAGACCACCTGTTCTACACAAATCAAAGTATCTCAAAATTTTATCTTGCAATCATTTATACACAATATTAAATTCAGACCTGAGCTTTGTGAAATAAGTA
>VXAZ01000678.1:0-19260 GCA_013399875.1 Gymnorhina tibicen
ATGCTAACCATCACTGAAGAACCCTCAGGTGCAGACCACACCTGATCCAGCAGCGCAGTAGTGGCTTAAACCCCTCCAGCCCTGCCCACGCTGTCTCTGACTTCCCACACAGTGCATGGGTTCACCAAGGGAAAAAAAACAGAGAGCACAAGTCCAAGAAAAATCAGTACAACCTCTCTGGATGCAGGGGCAGCCTTTACACCTTTACCTCCATTGCTCCCCAGTGCTACACACACACACACTGGGGCCATGAATGAGTGCAGAGAAAGGGGCACACAGGGGTGCAGCATGAGAGCAAACACATTGCCACACATGCACCTTCATCCAGCCAAGCACTGAACACATTGTAATCGCCTATCTGCCAAGTCCTACCTGTTACAACTGTCTGTAACGAATCCAAAAATTCTTTGGCAATTTAGAAAAACGCTGGTGAGTTTATTCTGGGCTCGCTGGGTACCAGGGTGATTGTCACAGCATTGGCAATTATCTTCACAACAAGGTTTTGGACAGAAACTGTAAAGGTTTAGCAAGGTGATGCCTTGATCAAAGGTGTAAAAACCTGTGCCCGTGTATTTGAACCATGCAGTCAGAGAGCAAGAGAACAAGCTATGAGGAATACACCAGTGTGCACATACACACCTGTAACTGTGTCTTCACATAATACATACATACACTGCATGTATATACATGCATAGTGACCATCTGTATTCCATCTGTCCATCCATATAGAGCTATTGTAGAGATGTCCGTAAAGAAAAAATCAAGGGTACTAGAAAAGACCTCTTCACCCTTGGCAATGTTGATTATTGACTGGTTCATTCAGTTCCTGATGGAGATAGCATGATTGCCTGGGATGTACCTTGCAGGTTTCTAAACTGAAGACTCCAGAATCAATTTTGTGGTAACTGGTTAGATGTGACCAGCTTACAAACTCAGCATGGGTGTCAGGAAGCAAATTCAAGTAGCACCATTACTTTTTTTAAAATATCAGGGGTGAGGAAAGCCTCCCAGCTGAGCGAGTCACAGGACAGAGTAGAGATTAATGATTTTGACTTGTTTTCGTCTCCAAGGTGACAAACAGGTACACAGCAGGTCATGGCTGGTGGTGCAAAATGACGCTGAAGCTCACGGCTTGTATAGGAAAATTTATCACTCCTAAAGTGAGGACAGTGCCAACAGCTTCCGCTGGGTGAGACTGGCTTGGCTGGAGATCACCACTTCCTCTGCTGTCTGAGAGGTCCACTCTTCATGGTGGCTATGTGCTAAGGGCAGCCCCCACCCTGTGCCAGCTTACCTCTGGATCTGCCCAGAGAGGGGCAAGACAGAGAATATGAGCTTCTTGGAAAGCTTGGCAAGAACTTGTCCTCGGTGGCCAGAGGCTTCTGCCCCAATGGTGACCAGGGGAACTACACATGGATACTTCACTGCCAAATTTTCCACGTCTCTGAGTGGTGAGGTAGCACCAGTTTCACACTCTGTAGCCAAATCAAGTCAACAGCTCTGTTTTCATCCTTGACATCCTAGGAGAAAGCGTTCTTGGGAATTTGCTTCAGCTGTGACAAGGATCTGGAAGCATGACTCAGCATTCAGAAAAAAGACCAAGAGGTTCCAGAGGTTTACACTGATTTGACACACCAGAACTTTATGAGGAACATGACAGCTTCCAGCATCCCCACATCCTGACATCATTCTTTAAAGTAAACTGACCCTGTAAGATGCTGTGGTGGTCAAACCATCAGGCACCAAATGCTGCTGCAACAAGTAACATGAGAATAGGTAAACTGAACAGTTACACAAATTTAAGACTCGAAGACACACACTTAAACTGTTCTGAAAAAATCTTCCTTGGATTTAGGCATGCCTATAATTATGTTTCTCGCATCTCTGAACACTCATAACAGTCCTTGGCCACTCTCCCCATTGCCATCCAAGGCCATGATGGATGGGGACTGTTCTTTGTCCCCTGACTGGCACTAGGCAGAAGAAGACAGGCTCTGCTCTACCACAAAACCTCTCTCTTCCAGAAATGCCAACTCCTGTGTCCTCCTGCCTGGGAGAAAATTGGTGTGAGAATGGGGAGAGAATGGCTAGGTGCTCATTCTCAAGGAAGCAACTGCAAACCCAAGGAATCAGAGAAGAAAAAGGCTGTTACATGACTATTTCTTATTAGTTGACTTACAGACAAAAAAAGTCAAGCACTGTCAAGCATGAAATCTTATTGGGACAATAGAGATGGAATTGCCACTGCTGACAGCAATGTTTACAAGGGCATGATGTGTCGATGCTGCACAGCATGAAACCAGCAGCCCCGTCTAGCTCTGTGAATTGTAACAAGAGGCAAAATGTCCCATTTGGGACAGATAGGAATTTTACCACCAAAAATAACCTCTCAGGTGTAAAATCCATTACAGGTGGATGGAAGAAAATGCAGAGGAGCTCAGCTGGCACAGCAGGAGGCTCCTGAGCTCTCTTCAGCCACAGCACATAGCAAACATGGCCTCTGAGAAATGACTTGCCAGTGGGTTTGAGGGCTTCCCTTCACCTCCAGCCAAGAAAAGGTGGAGTAAAGGGAGCAGGAATGTGCTCCTCACACCATAGGCTCTGACCCCCAACCAGAAGATATTGCTGAAGGGTTTCCAGGCAACATGTAAGATATTGGACCGTCTGCCTGCCTTCACGCACTCTGAGCTCTGTTTTCAGACTGCTGACAAACCAGTACCACTTCTGAAGGGTCTGAGCTTTTTAAAAGTCTCCACCACCAAACCTGTCTAACTCAACGGAACTATATTCAGGCAGTCTGGCAGCTGCAGTCCAACAAGCCTTAAAACCGCTCATTTTGAGACCTTCCAAAGAATAGTCAGACAGGCAAATGTCCCAGGGACAGCAGCTGCAGAAAATTGTATTGCAAGGAAAGTGAAAACAGAGGGAGTACCTTGACCTCAAAGTTCAACAATAATTGTTCAGAATTATAAGGGGGAGACTGAATCATGTTTAGCCAATGTAAGACATTCTGGTGTCTTCCCCTGAAATGCTCAGCCACCATGAAGCCTTTGATGTGCAGACTTGTGCATCAACTGCTCACAGCTTCTCCCTTAGGGCTGTGCCTTCTCTCTCTCATGATGCACTGAAATGCAAGAAGAGGATATGTATCCTGGCCATTAGATGCAGCAGTGTGGGGGTGAAACCAGTGCCCGCTCCAACTGACAGCTCATCAGGCAAAACCCAGCACCCCAGCAGTTACTGCAGCAGCAAGGGGAAATGAGGCTCTGCTGTGTGAGATGGCCACCACTCAACTAAAGCTGTTCTTACAGATGTTTCCTCACTGTAAGTTTGCTTTCTTCATATTTTTTTGACTAAAAGGTGATGTGACTCATGTAAAGCACCTGAAAGAAGCACCTTGTGATGCCATCATTCCCACAGGAGCAACATCATCTAGACCTTGTCCTGCTCTGCTAATCAGCATCTCTGAAGTCCTGGTCTAGTGGAAGGTGTCCCTGCCCATGGCAGGGGGGTCAGATTAGATGGCCTTTAAAGGTCCCTTCCAAACCAAACCATTCTGTGACTGTATGATTCTAAACCCCACGAGGGACATCTTTTCCCCGGCTCTGTACCACTTTGCAAGATGTCAGAGAACCATAATGACAGGGCTGCAGGAAGTTTCTAAACAAATAAAGTGCTGATGGTGGATGCACATCTCTATTCATCCTGTGACCAAAGAAAATCAGACAGCAGCTGATGCAGCCTGCAAGTGTTTCATTGCAGCCACCACCCCATTACAGAGCTACAGGGAAGCAGTTTTATGAAGATGGAGTGCCCATGTGATCAGAAAGCCATCACATTTCACTGATGTTAGTACCTGACAGAATTTCAATACCCTGACCTCCACTGTAGACATCTCTTTTGCCATGCTCAAATCAGCCAGATCAGTGCCCAGCTGATAGTAGATTTAAACTGGATTTCCTTTCAACAGAAGACATCTCAGCCAAGAATCCTTGATTTCTAACCTCCACCTGTAATATGGATCTGCAGGAGCAAAGGAAAATCAGTCTCCAGATAGAGCTATAACCTTATAGGAATTATCATCGGTACATGTTGACTACAAATATCTCTTAGCAGAATCTCAGATGAGATAAAACATTGGCAAGCTCCAGACTCACATCTTATAGTCATCTGAAGAAAAGACATTGGTTGCTTTCAGAAGACCAACTGCTCTTCCCGTCTCTGAAGTCATGGGCACCATCATGTGGACAGTCACTGCCCCAGAAGCAAGAAGCCACAAGAACAAGGAAGAAGCTGTGGAGGCAGCTCCCCAGCTAGGGCTCATGAAGAAAATGGAGACGGCAAAGGCCATGGCTCTGAAACTGACTCCAAGCTCAAGAAGAGTTGCTCCAGCATTATGGGTGGAGTGCAATGGCATGAATGCACTTGTGTCATGACAAAAGAGCTGGACTGCAGAGAAACATACCTCAGATCACCTGAGGGCAGACTACCCAGAAGCACACACAAAACAGAAAAGGTCTAGCTGAATATCTAGTTGAACACCAGGAGTAGTTGAAGGTGTTCCTGCCCATGGCAGGGGGCTGGAACTAGATGGCCTCTAAGAGTCCTTCCCACTCAAACCATTCTGTGACTCTGTGATTGAATGGATATGAAACAGGGAAACAAGTTGCAATCAGTCTTGTTGCAGAAGTTCAGCAAAACACCAGTGTGCAATACTTCATCTATCAGACACTTATACATCCTACTGGAACAGCTAGGGACCCCCGTCTCTAGATTTTCCCAATTAAGACTTCCTTGTCCATCTGTAAAGTCTTCTCAAGTAAAAAAAGAATAAGAAGAGGGATTTGGCTTTTTGCAGCACATCTGGATGCCCATAAAATACAGCTTTTGGTGATTGCTGATGACTACTGTTTCTGCTCTGCCTGAGCTGCTGGATGTCTGGAACTCTGGAGAGCCACTGGGCAGGCACAGGCTGCCCGTGCCTCAGGAGGTGCAGGGCATGCATACAGCCTGAGCACCAGGGGCTGATGGCACATTCCCGTGCCCTGCACCTGCCACCTGCACTTGAGCCAGCACATGTGTGCTGAGAAGCGTGTCCTCCCCTGTGTCCACCTGCAGTCCCGTGGCAGAGCAAGCCCTGACCCAAGGTTTGCGCTTCAGCACAAAACTCAGCAAGGAAATCCCCGCCTTTTGTAAGCACTAGAGCTCTCTCCAAGCTCTATCATATCCTCGTCACTACACCATGACAAATTTGTAAAGGGGCTCTTCTCAAGTTCTGGCACATCCAGGAAATACAGACAGCCTGCAGGTATGAATCCAATGCTCCTGCAGACTCAGTATGACCAGCTATTTATAAAATTAGCTAAAAACCACACAAAGGGCAAAATGCAGTCACCAAGTCTGATGTAAATAATGCCCAATGGGACTATTCTGCAAATACCAGGAGAGGCCAAAATGGGCAGGATTCAAGCAATACTGCACAACCACCTCTAGCAATGAACAACCCTCAATGCAAAGAACACACACAAAAGACATGGCTGACAAAAACTGAACTGGACAAAACCACCAGACTCAGGACACCTCTATTTTCTGCGTCTCACTGATTTTGCTGTGTCTGCTCGTGGGGAAGTTCCCGATCGGCAACAACAGCAATTACAGCTTATAATATTAACTCCAGAGCTTCCCAAAGCACCAACAGAAAAAGTGATTTTCCACTATCATTCAGGATTTCAGGAGGCTCTCATTTCAGTCAAGGAAATAATTCTGACTTTAAAATCCCAGTAAGCTTGAATTGCTTGAACCAATTGCGACAGCAGCAGATTTCAGTCCCTACATGATAATCCTAGTACTAGGGCTGCATTTTGTTCAGCCATGGAGAAGGCAGCTGACCTGCCATTACCTGCAAAAAACTGTTTACTTCTTCCCTAGGGGCAGGAGCACACTTGGGAAAGGAGGGAGACCCTGACCTAGCAACACCCCCACCCTGGTGGTCATCCCACTGTACAGATGGAACAAGGCAATGGAAAATCCATTACTGCTTCTGGGGCACAGAGAAAGCCCGACACAGAAATACATGGCACTTGGAGAGCTCCTGACACCACAGAGGTGCCAAATCATTTACTTAATGCCTTGGTGTCGGACCTCTCATGTAGGAATATAGCCCTTGCCTCTTTCCAACCACCACCTGTGACTGGCCAAATCTCTCTTCCAGGGTAAACTAGGCTGAGCCACTGCAGCTCCCCTAAGCCCCCCTCATCTCAAACGTGTTTGAAATTCAAGCATTTGTTTTAACAGTGCAGATGTATGCTGACCCAAGAGATGCTGATGTACAAACAGGGAGAATGGGGAAAATCCAGAATCTGTGATCCTCTTCTCACAGAAACACCTTGTGCAAGAGCGGCATGTGAAGGAAACTAACCACCAAAAAAGCCAATCTTTTCTTGATTTTGTTCTTCAGACCTCTCAAAAATCACTGTCATCGGTTAAAAGGTGGAGTACTAATTGTGAAAGTTTGTGAGTAATATAATTTATCCATTGTAAGGCAAAACTTTTATCACCTCTCTCTGTATGTACATATATGTGATAGATGCATTAGAGACACATAGATGCTCTGTACGGGCACATAGGTACATACACGCGTTGTGACCGCACCTCAGCATTTCCTCCTCTCTGGATTCTACAATTTCATGATAAATCAGATTTATTCTTCTTGGTCATGACTTTTCTACTTATTTTATATTAGCATTTATAATAAAAGTCCATCAAAATTGACAAGTCCTGCTTTTCCACAAAACTGCTTCTTCTTTCAAAAATGCATTCCCACAGAAGAATCCTGGCCAGCCACATTACTGGCACCATCAGGATGATCTGACAAGTCACCTACCCCTAAACTGAATTTTAGCTAAAACTGTATGAAGAGGTTGTTCCTTGAAAAGCATCTAGCAGTCGACAGCTCCTGATGAGAACAGCTGGAGCTACAGCAGGGCTGTAAGGAGTGGTAGAAGTCCGGGCTTTTCATTAACACAGCTCTGAGAAAATCCCTGCTTTACTGAAGCCAGTGGCAAACTGGCAGGACTTCACCTCAGAGGCAGAGGAGAGCTCTGTAGAAAATAGGGGCCCCGGGGACTGCATTAGGAGAAAAGTGACAAACATGCTTGATGTGCACACAAGACAGCTGGGAGCTCTCTTGCTCAGAAAGGGCAGCTGCGCTGGCAGGGAGTTTTCCTGTGCTGAGCTGTGAACAGGTGAGCATCACTGGAGGCCAGGGCAGAACCAGCCCATCCCTCACACCCCTCAGATGTGAGCCATGGGGACATCCTTATCTGGGACAGCTGCCCATCAGCCACTGCCATCCACCCAGCCATGCTCATGTCCACAGGGATCTCACAGAGGTCATGAGCTGGGAGCAGAACCCCAGAGCGCAGGGATGCCAGCAAACCCACGTGTCCAGCATGCTAGCAGCTCAGGGCATCACAAGGAAGCTGGGACACACACTGACAGTGAAGAATGTGGAATGCTCCACCGTCTGACAGAACTGAAGATTGTACCAGGAGGATCTCAGCCCACAGGCTCTATCACCTGGCTGGGCAGAGCCTGGTCTTTCCCTTCCCAGAATACTGTCCTGCCTGAGCATAACTCAGGAAAACATGTTGCTCTCAAACATCAGAACAGCTCAGTTTGGAGGCTGAAATGGCTTTTTGCTTCATTTCCATGAATTTAGACATGCAGAACTTTCTCAGAAACTGAGATTACACTATTTTAGTGCTGCTGTAGTGGTGATCTGAGTTGACCTATGTCTATTAGTTTTTCCCTAGAATTTCATGAGGAATGAAATTTCAAGGAGAAATCCTGTGCCAGCTGAGCTGCTCCTGCTAATGTCTGGGATGGCTGGATCAGCACCAATAAGCCCACAGATGCAGGGTGGTTCTTGGAATGCTCAAGGGTTTAATTCTTATGCCTTGGGCAGTCAAACTCCTCCTCCAAACATCCACAGCCATCTACGTGTGACACCATCACTGCTGATGTCAAACCAATACCATCCACAGGTGACACCGTCACTGCTGGTGTCAATACATCATCCATGAGTTACATCATCACTGCTGGCATCAAATCACCAGCACGGCCAGAGCCTGCTGCCAGTTCAGCATGTTCAGAATGGACCATGTAAGGTACAGAAAAGGCAAATGCAAAAAAACTGAAAGAAAACTCCAAGTGTTCTCAGAAATTATGTCCAAGAACTGAAAAATGAGGTTGCAATGAAATGTTAAAAAAATAAATAAAACCTCCACCAAAAATAGATCACTTTGGATATAGCACAGATGAAGCCATCATTGCAATGTAATAGCAAAGGCCACATCAAACTCTATTTAAAATTATAATGTCAGTGTCTCTGTGGTGAGGGAAAACCATCTCTTCTGAGGAAAGAAATGATGGGACAAATAGCCCAACCCACTCTGCAACCCAGGGAATAGAAGCCTGAACACAAAGGACAGTCTACATCAGCAGGAGAAATTCAGATCAGTACTTGCCGACCCTGCAAAACCTCATTCCCTTCAAAAGCTTCATCTCACTGTAGTCACTGGACTTATTCCCTGGGGTAAAGACAACTCCAGTGAGTAAGAACTGCCGAAGCGGGGCTAGAAATCATTAAAGTAAACTTCCTGAGGACTCTGGAGGGGGTTTCTTTCTCTTTAACCTCTGTGTGGGCTCGGACGTCTCCACTTGGTACACCTGATTGCCTGCAGTATGGAGTTTTTTTCTGATTTTTATGCATTTTCCCACTGCCTCTTCCCAGCTATTGCTGACTTGGCAGTGGGGTCTTTGCATCCCGGGTGCTCCACATAGGTGTCTCCCCAGCAGTGCGATAGACCCAGGAGGCCAGGTCAGTCCCCTTCCCACTCACTTGGCAGTCTCTCTTCCTACTCACCAGAGAGACACTTAAGTCCTTTGACATAATAAACTTGAAGTTTCTATTGGCAGGTAGGTTTTTTTTCTCTCCATAACCTCTTGCTTTTTTCCCCTCACTGTTTTTCTTCTTTTAACTGTTTCCCTTGCAGTTAAGGTTCCCAAAGGCTTCGGTCCTTTGCACAACACTTGCATGGTGCAGAAGATCCCAAGAAAGAGCCGGAGAGCACCCAGCACCATCAAGCTCTGGTCGCTATCTGAAGTGAGCCAAGTAATAGGGACTTACGTCAACACCGGACCTCTCTAGTGGTTAATTTATGCACTGAATTCCATCACCTGCTGGCTGCAACAAGTGCTTTCCTCCTGCTGATGCTGAGAGTGTGGGTAGGCAGTACAAACACTTCTGTGGGCTCTGTCACCACCCATACTCCTAGGCCAGCACCATGACCCCTCATTCAGCAAGTCCTCCCGGATGGGGATGCTGAAGCACCCCAAGTCAAAAGTGCCTAAACCAACTCAGGAAACCACAAAGAATAAATCTTGGGTGGGTGGAAAACCCACCCATTCTCAGGAGGGGAGAGGGCTTTTACACCAGAGCAGATGCTCACTAGAGGTGTCCTGGGATGAGCAGGACCCTGAGAGCACGCACAGAGCCAGCACTGACTGCCAGGAAGAGGGACATCTGCATGGACAGAGGAGTCCCACATTCCAGCCCTCAGAGACCAAAGATACTGGTATTTGATGGAGCACTATCTCCATTACCAGGGTACCTACAGTAAGATCTACTTTACCTTTATGAAAATGTGGAAAGTCATAGCTGGGAAGGGGGGTTTACACACTCATGACCAACTTCAGGGCTGCTCTCCTTATAGCCCTGGGCCCTCCAGGGAGCTACAGGCTAGCAAAGCAGGTCTCACCACCCAGGGCTTTGCCATGGCACAAAGCTCAGTGACGAGATGGGAGCTCTCTGCTATCACAGACAGGACACTGGGACCAAGAGGACAGAACAAGCATATGTTTGTCTCCACCATAAGGAGACAGAGCAGTGGAATGCCCCTGGACAATATCCATCTGCCACATGTACACACTGCAAGTCATGGCACAACCTCAGGCACAGGGATGTGGACATCGCACCTGACTGTTTTGGGGAAAGCTTAGCACCAGCTGTGGTCCTGGTCTTCAACTTTTAAAGAAGTGGATTTAATACAAAAGCAGAAAAAATAATTTACAAGCCTTTCCAGCAGCCTCCCAAAGGTGATACCTTGGCACATTGTCCCTTGACCACAAGAGGAGATGACAGAAGAACCTGGCAGCACCTACTCCATGCTGGGCTCCCTTAGAAGGCCACTGACCCTCTCATGCAGTCTCCAAGACATTTGTGCCCACAGCCCTTCAAACCCCTGCCTATATGTGAGTGTAGTTTCTTATTTCTGTCCCTCTGGGAAAACATAGCTCATGAGCCTGGCGTGGAGGAAAGACACAAAATACAGAAACACTTGCTCATACCGAGTTGTATGCTTTGCTTTTCTCTGTCTCTCTGTCCCCAGGCATATCACTGGCTCGGCGAACTCTTGTCCACCTTTGTCACTGCCAAGCACTTCTCCAGCTGATCTCAGCTGGCCATGCTGCTGGTGTCATTGGAAATATCACCATCAGCTTCAGTGCACAGGTCAGCACTTGCTTGGATACCCAGACACACCTAACCCAGGGCACCCCTTCATGAAAACATAGTGACTGTAAAATGGGATGGTCCACACCCACCACTGTGTGCAATCTTTCTCATTTCCTTCTCATTCCTCTTAGTGTCCCAGCCCCTCCTGGAGGCTTATTCTCTCAGACAGCAGGCTGTGACCCAAACACCTGGGAACACACCATATCTGTGATTAAAGGCATTTCTCAAAGACTTCAGTCGAGGAAAGAAAGCATCAGCACTTACATCATCACACCAGATGCTGACAGCAGTGTTGGATTATAGTTGGTGAGAATGGAAACAAAACAAAACAACTGGTACAAGTGGAAGTTTCCTGGCACACTGCTTTCAGTTCCCCAAACTCCTCAACTGCTGAGAAGTCTCTGTTAATACTGAATTTGAAATATGGTCTCTGCAGCTCTTTGGTGCAGGTATCTAAATCTGCCTAACCTCTCTTGCAGCAAGGAGAGGCAGTGGGGAGCAGACACACGCATCCTGTGTGGCACTTTGTTGAGGATATCCTGCTGAATTTGGGCAGACTGGGCCACAGACAGTTTGCGATCAGGCACTTATGGTTGCACAGAGCCTTCTGCTTGAATCAGCTGCATCTATAAAAGGGAAACTCACAGACCAGGTCTAGCATAGCCTGTGTCGCTATGAGGAAACAGATTATCCTCCATGCCACCGTGGCTGCACCTGAGCTGAGCAGTGACCTGATGCCCCTCTGTGCCAACCCCTGCATTAGCAGACATCGACTGAAAGGGTGCCAGCTTGCACACTCTAACATTGTGCCAGGGCAGTGATAACCCTATAGTTATCACTGGTTTTTCTTTTTTTCCCCAATTTGGACTTTGATGATCCTTGTGGGTTCCTTTCAGCTCAGGATATTCTATGATTCTAGCCATAGCAGGATGGGCCACATGACATTTGTACCCACTGACGGTCTCTATTTTAATAGCATACAAGCAAAGTTAGGACATGACAGGCATCCTGGACTTCCAGAGAAACTACTGTATGCAAACAGATTTCAGACTGGCTTAGCTGCTGTTCATGTTCACCTGCTGCCAGTATTATCTACCAGTATTAAAGATTTCTGCACATTTCTGTGTCCAAAGTGAAGGCACAAGCATAATTCTGGAAGGTCAGGCACTCACATCCCAACACAACCTGCAGCATTTGCTCCAAAAGGGCATTATTCCCCTGTGGGGAAATGGTTCGTGTTTTGCATAAAGCAAGGAGGAGCCACAAGAATGGAGATTCTTTAAGTCTTCCCAGTCTGTTCATAAACCCACTGGCAGTCAGTCTCATGTCTCTGCAAGAATACAGGAACAAGATTCTTCCCCCAGCCCCAGCCCAGCCCTGACAGTACCCACAGCTGCAGCAGAGCACAAACAGCAGCTGCCTGCACGAAGGCAGGATTTGCATTCAGACATGCTCAGACTGAGCAGCTCGAGCCCTCTACAGACCAGCAAGCAGAGGGCTCTGCACAAGGTGCGACAGAGCTACACCCAGCATCTCCCCACGGCAGCCAGCATTGCCCCCACACACTCCCCTTGCTCTGTGAACACTCTTGGAAAGGACCAGCAGGCACAACATGATTCCCGCTGAGCGCAGGTCTGGGCTCTTTGAGATGCAGGAGTCCTTTAGTGGAGGGATGTCACTCTCCCACTGAGACAGCCGCAGCTCACAAGGACATCCCGGGTGGGAAGCACATTGCATGCCTTAGGCATGCATGCTTGCTCCAGGATCCCTCTCAGCTGGCATGACACAAACACAGCCAGTGTTGTGCTTACACTTGGGCGTAAGCCCTTCTGACATCTCTTCCAGACCTGCACAGCTCTGCAGGATGGAACCCAGGGCTAGCAAAGAGAGGAATGAAGGGAGAAGGAGGGTTGGGCTCTGCCTTGCTGTGCACAGCATTCCCCCATGGGTTCTTCCCCCATCATCCTCAGAGAATCTTCCAGAGCACTTACGGCCCAGCAACCTCCTTTATCCCCAAAACATGTCCTGAGCACCTTATCTGTGCCCAGTCTGCTACGCACCCGCCTGTGGACAAAAGTCTCTTTTGTCCTCTTCTCAGTGCTCAACAAGGATTATTTAACCCCACTTCAGAAAGCTTTGACTTCCAGACAGGGGATGTTCAGCACTTCCCAAATTACGTCAGGTGTCCATCATGAAACCACCACCACTCACCTGACCAGCTGCTGGTAGTGCAGTGAAACCAGCCCCTACACATACACTGGCTGTCAGCATTGGATGGAGCATTCAGCTTGCTCTGGCTTGGGGTCTTGCTGCCCTAAAACAGACCCCGTGGAGAGCAGGCACCCCACCATGGTCACTCTGTGCATCCCTGTCACCTCTACACCTGGCACCTCTACAGCCCTTCCCTGAGCTGTAGGGCTGGGCAAACTTGCAGCCACTGCACCTGAAGAGGCAATCTGCAGGCAGAACAGCAAGGTGGCTGCCTGGCATCCTCCACTGCTGGAGGCTGCAGCAGCTGCCTGTATCTCTCTGCCTCATTACGGAACAGCCTGCTCCTCATGTCAGTCTCCAGTAGCATGTCCTTTAACCAAAAGTGAAAGCAACTGATCCCCCACGAAGGCACATCTGCTCCAAGTCCAGATTACAACAGGGGAAAAAATGACACCTTCAGCTATATAAACCAATAAAGACTGTCTGATTTGGTTTGCCCCTGTTGCTACCCAGCAAGCTCCCCACTGGGTTAAAGACTGGTGACATCTGCTAAAAAATGTCAAGAGTGAGGAGAACAAAACTGGTTAATGAATTATATCAAGTGCTCAGTGCAGCTGGAAGGGTAAGTCCACCCCACCTCACCCCCAGGCCGAGGGCAACCAGGACGTCTGGACAGCACTGCACAGCTAGTGGCTCCAGGAAATGTGTGCAGGGAGGCAGAAGGCACAGGCAGTCACCTTCCAACAGCTACAGAGAAAGGCCATAATGCGACGGGCTCTCTGTGGAGGCAGCCTCTCCAAGGTTGGGAAATGGTTAAATTAGCTCTTGTGCATCTACATCATGATACAGGCCATAATTAGGTGACATGCTTCTCCACATCAGAGGAATGTATAGCAGACACAGAGCCTTGGGACACCTCCGTGGGCACAACCTACCCACACCCATCCAGAAGGACCTTGTGCTAAGCAGGATAGCAAGGGTGTAGGGATGCTCCTAGGGATCCCCCCAACAGAAAAAGATGCTGGAGTACCTGACTATGCCTCTCCAAACCTGCAGCCCTGAGCCTATTATAAAAGCAGTTTAAACAGCCTGCTGAGGACAGCATTATTGTCCAGCTTAGGAGCTCAAACCCCGTGACTCATCCTGCCAAACTGATGGGGGTTGCTTTAGCAATCACATGCTCATTTCTGAATGTGAACTGAAATAAGCTGAGAAGGTTCTCAGCCCTACTTCTGGAACTGCTTTTGCTTTTCAAGGGAACACTTAATCCTTTTCTCTGCAGTTAAAGCAGAGTCTTCTCACAGGCAGCCAAGAAATGGCTCTGTGGCACAGGAGCCAGGTGGTGTCAATACAGAGAGCCTCTCTCTTGACCTGGCTGATAAAATACAAATCTTCCACCCTACCTGCTTTTAATGCATATATTTAACTAGGCATTTATGACCTGGATTTGGAAAAAAATATCAGGTGTACAATCACAGAGTTAAGTAACAATGATATACTTAGCAAGAACCTGAGCACAAGTTTTACACTCCCACCATCAGATTAGTTCCCACTTGGCTGAAATTGGCCCCACCAGCCTCTTGCAGTTTTTCTCCCAGTTCAGTAAATCTGAGTCTACTCTGCAACCTGATCGTGTGTTTCCACTAAAGGATGCACAGGCACATGACCCTGTTTGTACAGCTCAGGTGGCAGGCTGCTGATTTTAGCACTGTTTCCCCCAGTGGTTGGGGGGCAGGTTGAGAGGTGCCACTACAGCTTCAGTCCACCCACCAACCACCGCCTTCATCCAGGAGGGGCTGGGCAGCAAGAGACAGTGGGGGCAGTGCAGGGATCCGACCTGCACTGTTTGCAGGGCAGTGCCGGACCTGCACCAGCAGCAGGAGCTGAGGAACATGGGTGCTCCTCAGCAAGAGGCAGGAGTGTGACTCAGCAGGAAAGGCACTCACCCCTCCTCCACGTGCCCTCTGCGTCCTCAACTGAAAAAGCCCCACTACAGTTCCGGTGTCCCCTCCACTACACAAACTGTGTCCAGTGCCATGGCTTCAGCTTCTCTCTGTAGGTTCTTCCGAAATGAAAGTGATGCTCTAAACTAAAGGTATTTTAATAAGACACACAAAATTTCCCCTCTTTTACCTTCCACTCCATCTCTGGTGCCCTTCTCTCCAAAACACTGTCTTCAGTAGGATGCAGAACCAAACAGGACCATACACCCTGTGGATCTGAACAGTGTATCAACAATATCCAACCCCAACCAGACTGTGCTTACTTCCGCCCTCCAAGACCGACAAATGTCCCCAGTGAAGAAAGTCCTGAGAGAAGCAGAACAGCAGATGTCTCTGCAGTTAATCTTCTATCACTCTGCAGATATTTCCTAATTCAGGTGGCTACAGAGTCAGCACAATCGTGTCTCTTCCCCTACTCATTGGCAGGAGGGAAAAGTTCCACAGTATGGAGGAGGCCTAGCTCAAAACTGACACACTGCCATAGCTTTCCGGAACACCTGGACAAGCCCCTGCTCCTGGCCACTGGATCACTCTGATGGACCCCGGCTTGTCTGTGACCTTGGCAAAGCCCTGCTGAAACAGAACCAAACTGCACTGCAGTCAGCAGCAACAGCGGGTGTCCACATCTCCATCACATCACAAACACACAGCATCCGCCCCAGCCCCGACCCACCCCTCTGGCTGTGCAGCCATGCACACCCCCTCCCAGAAAACAGCTCCTGCTACCTTCATCCCGCTTGCGCTTGTTGCTCTCAGTGCCGGGGGAGGCAATTCCCAGGATCCCACTAATGGAGTAAGAGGAGCCAGCAGAGTCAGTGGTGACAGAGGACACCTGGGTGACAGATCCCGTGGAGGCTGCAAGGCAAGGACAGGCAGTCAGCCGCAGGACAACATGGGCATCAGCTTACCCAAAAGCCACCAGCCCCCATGGCATGAAGGAGGTGGGCTCAGCTGGCCATTGTGGCACCTCTGGCTCAGGAAGAGCCCTTACCCACCCCAGCCGTGCCCAATCCAATCCAGCAGCATGCCACGGCAGCCCAGTGCAGGGGTGGGAGCAGAGGCATGGTCAGCGCTTGCCCCCCTCACAAGGGTTTGGGTCTATGTGCTGTGGGATGGGAGATGCTTTTCCTTAGCAGTCAGACACCCCATCTCAGCTGAGGGTCGGTGAGCTTGGAAAAGCTCATTGCCCGGGACAGCAGAGGACCTCTGGGGACATAGCAGCCCATGTCACCAGCAAGGTGGACAGAGCTCACTGGGAACAGAGTCATGCAGAGAGAGGAGCTGCCACAAGAGGATTCCCGGGACAGGAACCTCCTGGGAGCAGAGCAACCTGCAGTTGCTGTGCTAGGTATACAGTCTGCATCCTGTTAGACCATGTGTCCCGGTTTGAGACAAATTAAGGGAAATGCTCTGGAAGGAACATCTCCTCCAAAGAAGGCAGATTTCAGCCACCTCTCCCCCACCAGCCCGCACAAGGAGAACAAACATGGGATTTCGGTCAGTGTTTCATGTCTTAAGAGCCTTTCGTTGCTGGCTGCATGGGTTTTTGCTAGATTTGGAGTGAGCCACACCAGCTGTGCATGGATTCCTGCACCCCCCTGTGTTCCTGCTTCCCGGCCAATACCGACCTCATGTTTAAGGAAAAGAGTTTCTCTTCCAGTACCTCCCTCTTTCCACCGACCATGGCACTGCCATGTTAGCCTGCTCGTTAGTGTAGTGGTGAGTATCCCCGCCTGTCACGTGGGAGCCTGGGGTTTGATTCCCTGATGGGGAATACAGTATCCTACAGTCACCCCAGGACACCATGCCACTAGCTTCTGGCCAGTGGAGACCTTCCACAACTGGGGTTGCCCAGGGATGGATGGCTAAAAGACCCTGAGGTTCCCCTCAAAAAAAATATGACCTAAATCCATTTTGCTTTGCAAGAGCCCTCAGAAAAGGGTATTGTTTGTATCCAGCAAGGGTGGTCACTCATGAACTGCCTACACCAGTCTGGATGTGCCAGACTGCACTGCAAACACTGTTCTTGTGATGCTGTGGGTGTCCAAGGCTTCGTGGAAGCGGGCAGAGAAGGGAGCAGTACCATTACCTCCCTCAGCTTACAGGCTAAACCTGTCCTGCCACGTCCCTACATCCTAGAAATCATCACCCAAGGACGGGATGGGGGATACATTGTGGGACCACACCAGAGACTCCCAGACATGACTCACACGGAGCAAACCCATGTCAGGAATCTCTGCTGTCTCTATCAACTCCAGGCCCTGAGAAACAAGATTTTTCTTCTCTGCTCTTGACTTTCTCAAGAAGACGCAGCACTTAAGCCACCACAGTGAGATAAAGGAAGCTTTCCGAGATTGTTTTGGTATTTTCTGAAGGCACAGGGATAGGCTGAGGGCACAGGGTCTGCAGTATGACTCTGCTGACAAGCTGAAAGAGTGCAGACAGCTCTGCACCTCCACTCCCTTTCCCCTGGTGCCAGCACACCCTTGTCAAGAGAGAAGCAGCAAGCATTTCACCATATCACAGGTGACACCATAAAGGCAGAGAGAAATTAGGGCCCCCACACCACTTCCTATGAAACAAGGGCTGACCTGTGCCATGATGGGTTTAATGGAACAGGGACAGAAAGAGAGCAGCCCTCAGCCCCAACTGAGCCCCTCCATCCCTGCTGCATTGCAGCACAGAAGCACCCACCCTCCTCAGAAAGACACCATCAGCCAGGAGAAGGGCTGAGGGTGTCCCACCAGCCTGGGGTTCTCCTCTGGGTCACCCTCTGCCAACATCACCTCCTTCAGGGTGCAGCATCAATGTTCTGTGGCTGAATTAAAAGTTCAGAAAGTTTTGCTACCTCTTCACTCAAGACTGCAAGTGCACAAAGAACTATGGAAGGGATGGTTGATAGATGAAAAAAACACATTCAAAACTACTTACTGACTAATGATGCAGAAAATGTTATGAATAAGTATCCCTTTCTTGATTTATTACTTTAATTATCTGACATTCTATAGACCCCTATTAGTGGGGGTTTTTTGGTTTAGATTTCAATTTTCTGTCTCATGGTGAAAGCTATTTATCATAATAATCAGTAAAATTCAAAACCTTTTAGCAGTATTTATAAAATTCATTTACTATGTTCAGCCCTTGGAGAATGACAAAGAAGGCACATTAGCACGTGTGCTGAAGTGTTTTATGCAGAATTATCTGTCCATAAGAATGATTAAAAGTTCTTCAGAATATTTGTAATCCATTATGGTTTTTTTTAATGTATTTTAAAGAAGTTTTCCTTACCTATGCTGTGACTGGAGGCCGGGACCTGCTGATTGGGTGGCTGCTGCACCTTGGTCCGTATGATCCTGTGAGTAATGGAAAGAAAACGACCACTTAGCTAGCATTAGACATGCAATGGCCGGAGGCATTAGACACTATTTTTTCAGTGCAGGACACCTACATCAATACAAAAAATGCCTTTCTGTATATGTTCCCTTCATCATTCACTGAAAGATCAAAGTTTGGCAGGTGGACCCAGGACCACATTAGTGCCCTCAGCCCCTGCCATTAGAGTCATCAGGGTGACATTCCACAGCATCACAGAATTACACAATGGCTCAGGTTGGAAGAGACAACAGTTGACAGTAGGTCATCTGGTCCAACCTCCCTGCTCAAGCAAGGTCATCCCTGAGCACACTGAACAGGCTTGCATCCAGATGTTTTTCAGGATGCTTCAGAGTTTGGTGCTTTGGTGCTTCGAGGACCCAGTCCCCACTGCCCCGGAAAGAGATACCCATTGCTATCTGGGCAACCATCAGGCCAGTACCCCCTCCCCAGGGAGCTGGGCCCTTCTGAGCCCAGAGGTCCCAGCAGGCTGTGGTCTGCACTCTTGGGTGCTGGGACACATTTGCAAGGCTGTTCCTAGGGCACCTCAGGTATAGCACTCACATGGCTAGAGGCACTTGGACACCTTGGGAAAGGATCAGCTTAGCCAAAATATTATTTTAAAAAGGAAATGTTGGAATAAATGCTAATCTTAAAAGCTGAATGACTACATTGATCATTGGTGGGTACACACAGTCTCTGGTCTGATTGATATCAGTCAGGAAAAATTCAGAGATACAGATAAAGGAGAAGGCATGTGTGGTGGTGCAGGACAGAGGGTACCTGCTCCAAAGGGAGATTCTGGGGAGATGCTACACACATTGTCCACCTGCCCATGTGCTATGAAGAAACAAAAGGCAGGGTCAGCAATACTTCTGGAGATCACACAGCTCTCCCTCAGGCTGTGGCAGAAGTGGAACAGGCTGGAAGGAGGCACACCCTTGGTTCACCACACATCCCCCTGCCCCACACACTACTGTTACAGCAGCAAATGCCACGGTGAACATTTCTCCTCCCTGTGCCTGACAAACTCTCCTCCCATTCCTGCCTGCCATGGATTTGATAGAGGAGAGGAGAGGAGAGGAGAGGAGAGGAGAG
>VXAZ01000678.1:19791-31786 GCA_013399875.1 Gymnorhina tibicen
GAGAGGAGAGGAGAGGAGAGGAGAGGAGAGGAGAGGAGAGGAGAGGAACACAGCCCCCAGAACAGCCAGCCCAGTGTGGGGGACAGGAACAGCTGGGACAGTAGCTTTAGTGGGGGAGCACGGCCAGAGACAGGACCCTGCACGACGCAAGAGTGGAAACAGCCCCCTGCACAAGGCTGTCATGGTGAAGAAAGGGTGTCCAGGGCCTTCTGACACATAAACATCTTTATCTCTGGAGGAACGGAGACTGGAGCACTTGAAAGCAGCTGGACAGCTCTCAGCTGATTTGAGCAAAGCTAATCACAATGATTAATTAAGTCTTAATCACACAGACTTGCTCCTGCTATTGAAGAGTGGCCTATTATTACAATTAATGCTATTAATAAATAAAAATTATTATTATTCACTCTTACATGGGGGCAGCAGCTCAGACTTCTCTGCTAAAAGGCCCCCTCAGTAGCAGGGATGAGCTGCACGCAGTCCATCCCCATAAACCCCAGTGTTCCACAGAAACAGCATCAGCATCCTGGGAGGGAACAACACAGCCCCGACAAATACCCCCTGCATTGTGGAGGCAGGGAAAGAGAACCAGAGCGGTGCCTCCATCCTCCCCTGTGCAGAAATGGCAACTGCAGAAGGACAGGAACCACTCAGTGAGATCTGTGTAGGCTCAGGTTTGTGCTGACCAGGCAGCCCCTGATGTGCACCTCAGCGGCAAACGAGAATATTGTGGGCAGGGGCCTGCATCCTTCCCCACCAGCAAAGCCCCAAAGTATGTAGTCAATGTTAAATATGAGGATAAAACCCACAGACTGCTGGAACTGTAGGACTGAGCATTAAAGCCAAGTGTTTTGATGTGAATTCCAGGTTCTTTGTCACATGACCATTCAGTCTGGGTTTTCATGAGGAGCTCCTAAGCTGGCAAAAATAATTCTTTGAGTAAACAGATTGACTCAAACAGATTGCATGCATTTCTAGAAAGGGATTGCAAACCTTTGGAAAAGGAGAAGATCTTAGCCACAGTCACAAGAAGATGATAAAGAATTAAATTTACAGACAAAAACCTTGGTGACAGATCATGAACTGGGTTTCTGATACAAGGGTAGTGGGGATGTGGGCATTATGAGTGTGGAAACATACAAGGACACAGCAAATGGAACATGGAAACTGGCTCAAAATATAACTGGAAGCTACTTAAATTTCCTTTTTACCCAGAGCTGTGACTGCCTTCTTGGTAGTTTTGTGGAGGACATTTGAAATTCTCCTACACAAGCACAAAACTGATCACAGCAGCCATGCTTCTCACATGACTCGTTGACATTAATGCAAGCAGAGCTTCTCCTTAGCTATTTGATCTTTTCCTTTTGTTTTCCTGGTGTCTGTAATATTTCTCTTTAACCCTTTAAAAGGGTTAAAACCCCCTTTAAAACTGAAGACACCATGTCCATAGAGTTACTGCACGCTGCTCTGGAGCCTCCAAGTCAGGGACTCCCAAGCAGCAAAGGCCGCACATGAACTGATCCATTTCCTCTTTTAATTCCACAAACATATGACTCAACATTTAGTCCGTCAAGGCAGAGACTGCACTCCCTGCTAATGCTGGGGAAGCCACTCCGGCTACTCAAGCGGCAACTCCATGAATGCAAATCAGATTGGGATAGCCAATAAAAGAATATTGCATCAATTTATTTCACGTCTGGACGCAAATGAGACCTTTTATAGCGAGCTGCATTCGAAGAATTTGCATGCAGTTGCACAAGTGAAAATCATCTCACCAGCGTGGTGAGGAGGAAGCTTGGAACAGAGGGAAAATTAAAGAACTCTGCTTGCCAGGGCCATGGGTGCCCAAGAGCTCTGCTATGTAAGTATTCATCTCTTACTATTGCTCTGGCAGGGCTGGAGATGTCACATAGTATTTCACTAGGTTTTTCCAACAGCCTTACACGTCACTTGACTCAGGAGGAAATTGTGGGCACAGAAGGCGTAATGGACAAGGCAGTACATTAGAGGCCCTTCAGACCCTTCTATGAGCCCAGCCTTGACTTGGGAAGCCATGGCAAAACTCCCAAACATGGGACTCAGTCTCCAAATGAGATTTCCCGGCATTTTTACAAGAGCAACTCAAGGCCACCTAAGTTCCCCAATGTAAAAAGCAAACAGCAGAGGCCCTCAGACACTACCAACCAAATTCCCCCCATTGATATTCACACTGAACGTAGGCCTGGGCCAACATCAGCAACACCAAACCTTGGGTCCCCTTCTTTCCCAGACAACTGCCACCCTACTCAATGGCCATCTGAGCTTCCCCCCAGGGCAAAGCACGTCCCACTGAACCCCCATCCCATAGAGCAGAACTGGGGCTTCACTCATAGCGAACACATAGGGTCATTCCCAGCAAGGTCCTCCTACTCACAGACAGAGGAAAGGACGGAAAAGAAGCAAAGGCTGGCAGCAGAACCTGCCCAATCCTAGGAAACCCTCATCATCCATGGTGCTTCAGCCAGTGAGGTAAGCCCAGCCCCAAGTGCCCTAGGGAAACGCGTGAAGCTGCTTGTCTTAGAAACAGCCCCAAACACCCAGTCCTACTAAAAGACAAAGACATGGTGACAGTGCTTCCAGGGAGCTTCCAGGTTCCACCCCAGAACCACACAAAGATTTACCTGTTAATGGAACTGACGCTGGGCACAGTGTCATTGTCACACACTCGCTCGGCAAGGAGTCTGTCCCTGATCTCCCAGGCAAACATGGTGGGATTTTGGCGTTTGTACTCTGCAATTTTTTCAACAACTTTGGGTGTGGCGACCTTTGGTTTTGATCCTCCAATCACTCCAGGCTTAATACTCCCGGTTTCATAATACCTAGGACAACATCCAAAACAAAGCTTCAGTTATCACACACAGACAGAGAACATGCTCTGAGATTTATAGAGAACATCATTTCAAGGTAACCAAACCCCAGCAAATCCTGAGATACATCTTCACTTTCACATACACATTTCCTGCCTGTGTGGTTCTTTATCACCTAATAGATTAACTTATAGTAATTGGAATTGGGCCTCAGGATACAATATATATTTTTCTGTAATAGCAAGACAAAAGAAATAACGGAAGATTAAAGGGCATGCTGAGATCCAAAATTAACTGAAAATGTGTGTTATTAATCAGCAGTACTGGCAATAATAGAAACAAATCACACCAAAGACCACTTTTTGCAGTGGACTCTTTTGTAGCAAATTACTGTTTTTAAAGAAATGCTGTCATTAATATCTACAGCTTGTTATGATTCAGAGTGAAATGAAGGTTAGGTATTGTATTTTATTTGCACCTCTGGAATAAATACAGCAGCATATCTTTTCCTGGTTTATGATTTTAATATGCGTAATATGGTTTTTTTAGTTCATATTTTTCAAAGTGTATTCTTTTCATCATTACGTTTTCAGTAGTTTCAATAACAAATTTTGAGGGAAAGGGAGCTGCTCATGCTCCGGAGGGGCCCAGCTGAGGCAGGGATCAGTTTCTGTGACCAGCGCTTCCTTGGGTGCAGCATCTTCACCACCACCAGCAGCTCTGCTGATGCCATGCCCCCAGGAGAGGTAGAGAATGAGATCCCTAAACCAAAATAAATCTGACCGATTTCTTCACATGTACATCACACAAGATCAACTGCTTTTGTTAGCTTTGCCATAATACATGGCAGCTGAGATCCCTGGGCCCCGCAAGTCCCCCCCCNAGGGCCAGAATGGAGATCAAGGATGAGACTGTATTCCTCCATGCCGCAGTCAGGGCGTTCCACACAGGAGGCTCTCTCACAGCCCTGGACTTCCTTGTACCTTGTGAATTTTCTCATGACCAGATGAAAAGTAAACCCCGTGCCTACCTTCAGCTACCACCCCAACTGCCCTAATCCTGCACACCCCTTTCACACAGAGCAGAGTCTGACTCCATCAGCCTCTTGACCAGGTGCCGACCGAACTGTGCTTGCAGCAGCTCAAACACAACCGCTTGCTGCTCTGTGCCCACACTTCCAGCTCAGAAAAAACTCCCAAGCAGGAAGACAAGACTGCTCATTAATATATTTTCCCTGCAACTATCTAACATAACCATTATATGCAAAAAAAAATTCCCCCATCTTTCCAGCCTGAGCGAAGCACAAACAGCCTGCACAGCCAAAATCTGCCTCACTGAAACATGCAATCATGTTCATCAAATTTTTGCCAGGCTACATGTTCTCAGTGTTTTCGGGAGAGCTCTGTGTGCAGGGCCTAAAGTTCCTTTAAAGAGACTGACACCAAATTGGTCACACATGTTCTCAGATATTCTGTGCAAGTGTTGACTCAGGCCTACCAGTCTCCATGAGCCATTTATGTAATATCAGTAATGGCAAGTATTGAGTGTCAGAGATGGATTAACCCTCCTGCTGCCCCTAAATGCAGTGAGCTTTAGGGCAGAGGGGAAAAATTTTGTTTTCTTGCACTTCCACGAGGACATGACAAAACAATGGCAAACATGGCCCATAAACCTTCTAAAATCTTGCACCTCTGGCCTCAAAACCTTGGCTGCTGGCACCACTTCTGTTAGGAGGATGTAGAAGGCAGCCAGACAATACTACAAATGCTACCAAACAACAAGTCACGATTTTCTTAGATCTAGTCAAAATGATTGATTTCACAAATGTTTCTTAGTGCTTTTCTCCAACAATGCCCGTGGTCAGTGCCCTGCAGTCCAGGACAGCCTGGCCAAGAGGAGCACTCCCAGCAGTACAGGATGCCATGCCTGTACAGACCAGCCAATGCTTCCCCATGGCTGATCACCACGGTAGGAAAGCCACACCACAGAGGGCCCTTGCCACCCCAATACTGCACCTGTGATGAGCTCACCAGGGGACAAAGCTCTGGTGCCTTCAGAACAGCAAGACCTCTACTCCCAAAGTCTTTAACCTCTGCTCACCCACCTGCTCTCATAGCCTCAAGGCCAGCCCAGGCACAGACAAGCCCACAGGAAGGCTCGCCTTGCATGGGAGGTGCAGGATTGGGCCCACATCCCCTTCCCTGGACGCTGGGGCAGGTCATCGTGATGGGGACAGTTCTCACCCTGCACTGCCATGGACATCCCCCTCCTCTCCACCCTGGCAAGGAATCTGGGTGCAGTCACAAGGCCTGCAGGCTCCGTGCCTCCAGTATCCCTGACTCCCGTCTCCATTTTGAAGGCAAGGATGACTGCAGCCAGCATTATTTCATGCACATCAGGTCAGGGCCTTTTGCTTAGGGAGAGCTGCAAAGGCAGGTGTAGGGTGGGCCCCCCCCACAGCACCCTCCTCTGAGGGGTAAGAGCTTCATTTGCCCTGCAACAGCCGGTTACCTGCCTCTAGATGTTTTTTTAAAGCTGCATCTAGTACTGAAAAATTCCAGTAATAAAATTCCAAATGTAAGGATTTATCATAAGGACTCCCATTTTTCACACACATGCACACATATGAAAAAAACATATACACATAGAGATGCAATTACAGAGACATTTTACCTACTGTAATTACTAGTTAGGAAAATAACGAGCTATGAAATTCCAATTTATGGCTGACAAGTTAAATGACAGAGCTCTGGAACCTCACTCTGAGCTCTATAGTGCAAATATATCTAACAGTAGACCTAAACTGCCAAAAGTAAAACCAACGGACTTTTGCCTGGTGGGTAAATAAATTGCCTGTTTCCTAGCTGTGTGTTGGTCCTGATGGGATTTGGTGGCAATTCCAGTGCAACAGTGAGCATCACCAGCCAAACCATGCCAGCCAGGCAGGGAGCAGAAGCCTGTGCTACCTGCAGATGTGGAGCCGTAACAGAGTGAACCAGCCCACGGTGGGCAGTATAAAGCCTATGGAAAGTTTTCCTCTCTAAACCAGTCAAGGCATTTGTGTTCTCAAAGCTCCATCGGGAGAAGTGTGTGTAGGTCGCAGAGAAGGCATATCCTTGTGAGGAAGGCATGAGAGATAAAGCAAGGGCACCGAGTGCAGCCTACACACTGCGGCTCTGAAACCGAGCAGGGATGTGGAGGTGCTGCTCATGAGTTTGGGCAAGTAGAGGTAGGATGGTTCTGCAGAAAACAGTGACAAGAGCTGCAAAACCAGGGGCCTGTGACCCTGACAAATCTGAACACTTATATGGCCACTGAGTGATCAGCACATCCCCTGTGTGATACTACAAAAAATGCCTTAATTGTCTTTGCAGCTATGCTATGTCCAGGAAAGCATGCTGGTTAGGAATTGGAAAAGAAAATTTGAAAGAAAAATTGTAAAATTCTAAACAATGAAATTAGCTGTGAAATCTGAGCAAACAGATCAGTAATTAACTTTTCCAGATGACAAAGAAAAACGCTTTGTAAAAAAAAATTCCCTTAATATAAGTTGCCCAATTGTGTAAGAATACCTGGGGTTCAAAACCATTTGGAAACTGTAATTTACACAAATTAGGCTTAGTTTTGCACAGACGATTATAAAAAGAAAAAAAAAGGGAAAAAGCAAGCATGGCATTTTTTTACCTGAATCTATGTCAAATTTTAAAAAGAAATCAGGAAATAATATGAATTCAGAGTTTAATATCCTGTTGCCCTAGTGTTTGGAGCAGCTCCTGGCTGACAGAGAGCTACTCCTAAAATAGCCAAAATATCTTTAAGATGGTTATTAGTTACTTATGGTGTTCTGTGCTCTCTTAATCCAGGAGAAGACTGGAAAAAGACGTTTAATTATAAACAACGGGATAGATTGCAGAATAGCTTGTATGAATGCACATGCCACAACGTTGATGAAATATATAATGTTAACATTGTTTTAGAGTTCTATTCAGGAAGCAAAACAAGTAACTTGCACAACTTCCACTTTTTTCACATTTTGCTGAATATGACCACCAGATTTCTCTTCCTGTTCAGAGCAGACAAGTGCAGGACATACACTATATATACAGCAGATACTCATGGCATTCTGCACTTTGCATTAGAATTACCTACAATAAACTGTAAAAGGGGCAAGCAAGACCTACGGATATTGCGTCTTTCTTTGCACATCAGACAAATAAAACCACGACTCCTCAGGAAGCCGCTCTCCTCACTGGACCGATTGCCTGTCTCCATTTGTTTGCAGCCTCTAGTTCTGGGACTGGCACCGACACTTTTCTCTTGCCGGACACGGAAGGATTTGCCGTCCCCCTTTACCTGCCAAGTATTTTGCTGACACAGCCATGGCTGACGCGGAGCTGCCGGGAGATGTCACACGGCCGGACCCCTTGGTGGGCGAGCTCCACGATCCTTTGGCGAACGACATCTGGGAGAGGGCGGCCGTTCACAAAAACACCCCCCAGCTGGTTCACGCCTCCATGTCCTGAAACACACAGGGGAGGGGGAGAAGGGCAGGAGAAGAGCTGTGTGAGAGTTTCAGATGTCCCCGCAGGGCCGAACCTCCAGCCCCAGCCCTCTCAGGCGCTGGGCACCGCCTCCCCAGAATGGGTCGGCTTTCCCCGGGAGGAGCAGGGAGGTGACCTCACTGCCGCAATGACACTTGCTGGAGGGGAGGACCCTCCTGCCTGAAGGCAGATCGGGCCCCGTCTGGGCAAATGGCCACGAGGAACCCCTCAGTCATGTCCAGCACCCCGGCGGCGGACCACCCCCCTCCCGAAGTCGCGTTGGCCCAGCCGCGAACTCCAGGGCAGGCCTGGTGCTGTCCCGTGGAGCGGAGGCTTCTCAGAGCAGCAGGCTGGGAAGCCAGCGGAAAATAAGGCTGGGTGATCACTCAGCCCACATACTGCTTCTGTCTAAGCACAGACAGAGATACCTGAAATGAAAAACGCTGTGTTTTGTTTTGTTTTTCCCCAGATGCCTTGAATTAATCAAGTGGGAGAAGGGGAAGAGAAAGAAAAAAAAGAGAGAGAGAAAGAAGAAAGGAGAGAAGGAGAGAAAGAGAGAGAAAGAGAGAGAAAGAGAGAGAAAGAGAGAGAAAAAGAGAAAGAGAGAGAAAGAGAGAGAAAGGGAGAGAAAGAGAGAGAGAAAGAGAGAAGCATTCTGCTCCTGGAATTTACAGCAGTCTTGGCAGATATTACGATCCCACAAGAGGAGATTTGCACTGTTCATCTTTAGCAAAGTGAATTATATATCTGGTCACAAACAGGACCCACTTGGAGGAATAGCAGTGAAACTGTGTAAACCACACGAACACACATTAATCCCGTGTACTAGAAGGTAATATAATTAACCCTGATGTTGTTATTCATCCAACTGCTTATATTACGGAGGGGTGGAGAAGCTAAAAACAAGCCATAGGGACAGTATAGATGCCAATTCTGGAACAAAAATAATACAGAAAACCTCTCTGTTTGAGCAGGGTTGGAACTGTATTGAATAAGCTGGCAAGCCAAATGCCTCAGTGTTTAAAAAAAAAAAATTATACAGAGCTATTTTCAAATTAATCTAGTTATTTCCCTATTGATAAACTGCTGTCAAAACTTTGCAAACACCTTTTAAAACTCTCAGGACACATAATGAACCCCCATGAAATACATGATGTTAAACACTGTGGCGAGCAGACAAGCGCCTGCTCTGCCTTCATCGGTGCGAGAGCCAGACTCTGCCGGCGGCCCAGCCGCGGGTTCGTGTTTCCCTCCCATGCGCCGGAAGCAGACACCGGTGCTGGGACTCCTGCCTAGACTGATGCCGCGGTGCCCGGGACACTGAGGCTGGGTGAGAGAAAGCTCGGTGGAGGAGGCTAACGGGAGCTGCCCGGAAGGCTGCAGGGAATGAGACCTCGGGCTCCTCAGGGCTTTAAGTGCAAGGAATCGCGCACGGTGCGTTCAGTTTAAGCGGGAAGACCCTGTGGTGGTGGTCGGGCAAGGGGAGAAAGAGGAAAGAAATGAGGGAAGGAGGGAAGCAGGGATGGATGGAAGGAAGGAAGGAAGGANAGGAAGGAAGGAATGAAGGAAGGAAGGAAGGAAGGAAGGAAGGAAGGAAGGAAGGAAGGAAGGAAATGAGAGAAAGATAAAAAGAGATTAAAAGAAAGGAAAAGAACAGGAAGAAAAGGGCAGAGAAGGCATCATTAAGACATGCATTTCCTCAGGGAAGGGGCCGACTCTACCCCCGGAGCCCGTCCCCAGTCCGCGGAGGCCAGCGGGAACCGGGCCTGCCCAGGCCGGGAACATCGACCCTCCAGGCCCCGGAAACAAAGGCTGGGGCCACCGCCGTCCCTTCCTCCAAACCTGCCTGCCACAGCCCTGGGCAGCGGCAGCGGCCCCGGCACCGGCGCCGAGCCTGGCTCCTGCCCATCGGGGCCTCTCTGCCGGGGTCGCGCTCCCGGGCGTCTGCGGGCAGGGGGCCCCGTCGGGCCGGGGGTTGCTGGAGCTGCGGGGGCATCGAGCTGAGTCCGCGGCTCGGTGCGGGGATGAGGCAGCCGCCCCACCCCGTGCCCCTGTCCGCAGTCCGGGGCCTCCGCAGGGAGCGGGGACGGGTAGAGACTCGTGGGCTATTTCGGGAGGGGGGAGCCCCGACGAGGGGCCCGCGGGCCTAACCCAGAGCCATGGTGCAGCCAGGGCGGGCGGGGAGCGAGTGGAGGCGAAGGGAGGCCGTCCTGGGTAGCCGCCGGCGCGGGTCCGGACCAATACGACTATCCCTACCCGCCTCGCCGTCCTCGCGGCCCTGGACGGCGGCGGCCAGCGGCTGTGCCCACGCGGGACGACGAAGCAGCGGGGACCGTGTCGGCGCCAGAAGGGACCGAAATCTCGCTCGGGGCCGCCCCGGTCCCGGCTACCGTTCCCCGTGGCCGTGCTGCCAACCCGCTCCTCCCGCTGCCGCCGGCTCCCCCGTCCTCCTCCGCCTTTTTGTATGGGGGTCCCGACCCCACGTCGGGACCCTCACGCCCCCGAGGAGCCGCGGGTCCAGAGATCGCTTGGCAGCAAATGGCCCCGGAGGCCTCCCGGCCGCGGTCGGAACCGGAGAAAAGGCATCGTCGTTTTGGTTTTATTCCTTCTGTTTGCCCCGAAATTCCTGAGGAAGACATCGATTTTCCACAGCCGCGAATGACGGCAGGCGCCACTGAAAGCCGCCGCGGCTGCTCCTGCCTGGGGGTGTCCGGCCCCAAGCGGGGAGCCCGTCCTCTGTGGGCTGCGTGTCCGCTCGCCACCCGGGGCAAGGGGCGCTCCGGCGGCGGGGGATTCCGCGCCCACCCCCCCACCCCGCCCCCGCATCGCACGCAGCGGGCTTTCCGACCTTAAAGTTCGCCTTTGAAAAAACGTGATTTTGTTCAATGCCGGGAGAGAATTAAACCCGGGGGTCGAACGCTGCATTGCCACGAGACGGAAAGTCTGCTTTCACGAGGACGGCAGAGCCCGCCACCGGCCACCGTCCCAGCACTGAACAACCCCAGAAACCGAGCGGCGGGAAGAGGGATGGGAAATGGGCAGATGAACGGGAAGCGCGGAGAGGACAAGGGAGAGAGAGAGGGAATCTCCAGTCCCGGTGCTCGGTGGTTTATTTTGCAAACAAATTTCTTTGAACCAAAAGGCTGCGGTGCACCGGGAAATGAGATTAGTTCTACCTTAAATTCCCTCGCAATCTCTCGCCGTAATGCAGCGTTTAACTCACCGTGAGAGAAAATGTCATTTCACATAACACTGTGCTAATGGATAAGTCTTCCCCGACCTCTCAAGCACAACAAATCTCAGGCGAACCCATCGCGCACGACCTGTTAACTTCACCGGCTGCCCGCTCCGCCGCCCCACGCCGCGATCGTGACGCCATTCTTCGGGATTTAAAAAGACAAAAATCTTCCCTCTAGCCCCACTCCTCGCCTTTCGCATTAGTTCAATTCGTTTGGGGTTTTTGGCGGGGTTTTATTTGTTTGTTTGCTTAAGGGGGTTGAGTTGTTGTTGCTTTTTTTGTTTGTTTGTTTTATTTCCAATTGACGAATTTCAAAATGTTGAAAAAGAGAAAGAATATCGTGCAGCAAACTTTTCCGTTCATCCGAAATACCTGGCGGCTTTTTTCCCGGATATTTGATTTAGGAAAAAATAAACATATGCACATATATGTAACATCTGTGTACTCATTTATGTACACAAGCGCGCGTCCATATGTACTGATGGCCGTACACACGCCTAGAGACGTGTTTATATATCCATCTGTACAGATACACACACGCATTGACATCGGCTCTTTCTCTACGGGAAAATAGCCCCCGGACCAGCTCGCTCCCGCAGCACCCCTCCGCCGGCCGTCCACCGTCACGCCGATCTTCCCGGTGGGGAGAACGTCGGCGGGCAACCCGACACGGCCAGGGCAGGGAGACGATCGCGCGGAGCCCGTCGCGGCCGCTCAGACAAGTTGAAGGGCAGCCACTTACTGTGCATCGCTGCGAACGGGTCGTGCTTACAGTGTATTTCCATCGGAGCGGTCCGGGGCCGGGCGACCTCGCCGAGCTGATCTCGGTTCGCCGGCAGCGCTCGGGTTTCGGGCTCGGGGAGGGAGCCCGCGAAAAAGAACGGAGACCGACCAGAACCAAACAAACAAATAAAAAAACCAACCAAACACAGAAAACCAAACTAAAACAAAAAACCAAAACCAACAAAAGAAACCCCAAACAAAACAACCAAATGAAGAACAAAAAAAAGGAAAAAATAACCAAAAAAAGGTGAAAAATAAAATAGAACAAAACCCCCAAAAAAGCGAAGAGTCCCGCCTCGAGAGGGGTCGCGGTATCCGAGAGCCCTGGCCGAACGCGGCTCCCGCGCCGCTCGCAGCCTCCGGAGGCTCCGTCGGGGGGTCGCGGAGCTGCCGCCCCGGGCTGAGCGCCTGGCCTCAGCCGCTCCCCAGGCGGCCGCCGATGCGCAGCACCCACCGCCCGGCTCCGGGGCGTTACTGGGCGCGGAGAGGGGCGAGCGCCTCTGTCCGGCGGGCCGGAGCCCAGCGCTGCCCGCCCGACGGCTCTTTGTGCTGGCGGTGCCGGCGGCTGCGCGGCGGCGGCGGCCGAC
>VXAZ01000678.1:35055-60849 GCA_013399875.1 Gymnorhina tibicen
TCCGCGCCCGGCGGGCGGTCCCACTCCCCGCGCCCACCGGCGCCCGCAGCCACGCACCCGCGCACTCTCACTGCCCGCGGCCCCTCTCCCACGGAACCCGCCGAGACACGGAACCGATCCGCTGGCGTGGTCGCAGGTGGGCTCTGCTCTGCTCCCCTGCCCGAGCTTCCCCCTCTGCCCCACGGCCGCCGCCGCGCCGTGATATCGAGCAAGGTGCAGCGGGGTTTGAGAATGGGAGACACCGCCGCTGCCCGTGAGCGGAGCGGCCCGGGGAGCCCCGCTCGGGGCGGGTGCTGCCGGGACGGGGGATGTGCCCGGTAGAGAGACGCGAGGCCGACGAAGGGGCTCTCTCCCGGCTGCCTCGCCCGGCACAGCCTCNTCGACGAGGGACAGCCCCTGGACTGCGGCGGGGACCTGAGAACAGCGGCCCAGTGGAGGCGCGGGGGGCCTGAGCAAGATTTTCCCGGCCCGGGGGGCTTCCCTCGGGCTCCCTGCCCCCGCACCTCCCATTCACGTGGCGGATGCAGACCCACGGCCGCGGGTGAGGGTGGGGAGAGGGAAAGGGAAAAAATCACGAGGCTTTGACCGCTCCCAGGTTTATGGGTTTAATTTTTAAGCAAAACGACTGGGGGGGGGAAGCGGGAAATAACGGCCCTTCCCAAAGGCCAAAACAAATTTCGGCTCCGCGCCCGGCGGNCTGGCCCCCACTGGGAGCTGACATTGGACACAACTCTGTTTCCAAACTCTCATCTTTTCCCTCCCGGTCATCCCTCCGCCTTCGACGCAGTCGCATCCTAAGACCGGCGGCCTCGCGGGGTTCCGCGGCTGGGCCGGGCCCGGCCCTACGGGACCCCCGGCCGCCCGGCTTCGAAATCGAGGCCGACTGTGGCCTCTCTCCCTTTTGCTTCCCTTCCCACCAACCTCTCTTCGCTCTCATTTTCTTACACAGAAATAGCCTCGGCGGAGCTTTCCGCCGGCTCGCCCTGAGACGCGACCTGCGGCTCCACCCGCCGCTCCCGGGTAGGGGTTTCTTCCCTGGGGGAGGTGCCCCCACAGGAGCGGCGCTAAGGCACTGCCGACCCCCAGTCCCGTCTCTTCCCTTCATGCCCTCGCCTCGCCTCGCCTTTCCCGGNGACCCCCAGTCCCGTCTCTTCCCTTCATGCGCTCGCCTCGCCTCGCCTTTCCCGGCCGAGCCGGCCTCGGCAACGCGAGCAGCCCGGGAGCGCTCCTCTGACCTCACGCAAGGAAAGGAACGAAAAACATTTTGTTGTCCTAAAAACAGGCCGCGGGGCTCCCGCCTCCCCCCGCGCCGCTCCACCCGGCCTGAGAGAGAGCATGGGGAGGCGGCGGCGGGGCCGCGGGGGGGGCCGGCCAGGCCCCACGCGTGTGCCAGCGCGGCCGTGGCTGCGGAGACGTGCGGGCACCGACCCGCGTGGGCTCGCGGGGTAAGCAGCTCTGCGGGGTGCGCAGCTCTGCGGGGCGGGGGACAGGGACCCGTCCCCAGCCACGGTGCCGAGCGCCGGGACCGCGCGGGCTCCCCCGATCCCGCTCGGCCATCCCCGCGGCCGCGCTAACGAAAACAACGCGGGGGCTCCAGCGGGGAGCGGCCCTCCTCGCCCCCTGCCAACGGAGGAGGGCTGGGACCCGCTCTGCTCTGCGCTCGGTGTCCCCCGAGGCGCGGCTGAGGGACTCCATCGCGCCCTAGCACCGACCCCCGCGGTGCCGTGACCGGCGGTGGGATTTAAGGCCCGGTGCAAGAACCGGCGCCTTACGGACGCCTAGAAGAAGCCGCTGCTGTCTCCACGCAGGGGCAGTGCCTCGGGAGCCGGCAGGGTTGGGGGCTGCCAGGATCCCCCCAGGACGGTCCCTGGAAAATGCCTCCGCTCTCAGCAGAGCAGCGTCTGAGGGGGCAGGGAGTCCTGCCATGGCAGAAATCCCTGGGGAAGGGGGTCTCGGGGCCAGACCTCCGCGACCCTGTGGCCGCAGCCAAGGGCCCCCGACCTTGGCATGTCCCGGACCACGCTTTGGAGTGATGTTGTGCTTTCTGTACATGGAAGTTAGGTAAAACGGCAGCGAAGAGAAAAGAAACGAGGCGCAGCAGAAATCTGGGTTTGGAGTTTCCCAAGGACAGTTGTTACCTGCCGTCACTGAAGAGACGAGATCACGAACCTGGGCCAACCTTTTGTCCTTTTATATCTGACGCATAACGTTAGGACGTGAAGGGTTGCCCTCCTACCCTACAACGCTCGCACTCGTTCTTCAGCACGCGAGACTGCGCGGGGCTTGGCCTAACACCTGTCACCCAACACACCTGGAGCGGCCGGAGCAGAGTGCCTCGCTTCCCCAGGTACTGGCCTGCGCTGCTCCTAGGGCTGTCTCCTCTCCCCGTACTTGAGGGGGTTGGAGGGGCACAGGGTTGCAGGGAGCATCCAAAGACCTGCACCACCTTTATAGTTATCTGCATTTTCTCTTATTTCTGTAAAGCACATCAACACCAAACACGGGAGAGGGGGAGCGCTGCTACAAATTCTACCAATTCAGTCGGGTTTGGCAGCACTGGGGGGGAAGGGGGGAGGGGGGAGAGGGAAGGTGCGGTGCAGGGTGTTACTGATTTGGAAATAGCCGGTGTTCCTCTGCAGCACTACAGTCTCTTTTTCCTCCGACGTCTATTGTTTTAAATTCAAAGCAGAGGAGATCTATCAGCGATCCTGGCCCAGTGTGTTACCAGAGAAAAAAGTCAGCTCTGAGATGGGAACGCTAATTAGACTGAAGCAATTAAAAAGGTGTTAGGTGGGCAGTCCTGCATAGTTGAGAGCACTTAGGTAGCATACTGTAATATCCTCAGTGATCTTTAGAGAGCTGTGCACAGAAAGCCATCAGAAAAAGAGGTTTGAAAGAGGAGAGCAGGGATTGGAGGTACCCCATCAGCACTGGTCCACATGGAGGAAGTGCACTGTCCCCCCGACGATGATCTCGCAGCTAGAGAATAACATGGGGAGATGCTGACTGTCCTGTCAGTGCTCCATCCCCCTGCCCTGTTTAGTCAGTACAGAGAGAAACCAAAGCCGAGGTGGTGCAGCTGACAAAAGCAGCGGGTTTTATTTTTGAGAGCATGAGAGGAGGGCAGGAAATGCTGAGAGACTTCTCTTTTTCAGCCAATATTCATAACTATTTTTCTTTCCCCTCACCTACCACTAACTTCTGTCTCAGATGTGCTGCCAGTTGCCAGGTGTCCTTGTCAGTGTATTCCCGGGGGTCTTCCTCTGGTATATTCCGCAGAGAAAGTCACTGCCAGCACCATGACTGGGTGAAATGCTTTCCTAAAAGAATTGCACGGAGCTTTTCTGTCTGGCACCAGGAGGGCTGCTCCCCTTGCTGGCCCCTAGGACGTTTTTTCTCCAGTCCGCAACATACTGACTGGGGCCTGCCTGGTTTTGGATATAAACCTGTGTCAAAGCAGAAGGCTAACCCAGTTTGTCACAGCATGAATAGCCCAAACCTATTTCGTCAGCCTAGCGTGGAAGGTCTCAGGGCCCAATGAAAACTTTGGTCTCCTCTCTTCAGTCACTTTCACTGATCTCGAGTGTGGTTACTTTGATAGTTAAAAAGACATGGTTTTAAAAGTCAACATTGCAGAACCGTCTGCCTGGTCAAATGCTTTCACACGCAGCTGAAAATGAGCCAGAATCCAAGCGAGGCCAAGCCACAACAGATGCTGGCTTCTACCTCTTCCTGAGAGCTCTGTGAGGAACCCCACTATATCCTCTGAGCTTACTGCAGTGATGTGGTAGAGCTAGGGCCTGGCCTCCCGGGATCACAGCAGGATGCTCGGGCCACCGGAGGGCCAAGCAGCTTGGGCTTCCCCAGCATCTGCACAGCGGCCGCTCGTTCAAACCCAGGGCCAGAGCATGACCTAAGGCACCATCCACAGCAGAGCTGGAGCCCTGCGGCCCATGGGGCACCCCGGCAGCTCCTCGGGAGGAAATGTGCTTGTTCGGATGTAGTGGTAGCGGTGGCATGCGGGCTGCTTTCGTGACCAGAATGCGCAGCAGAGGAAAGAGACACCCTGAGGCGCTCTGGGGTGTCTGCAGATACAGAGCAGCCGGGCCAGGGGAAGGGGGGAGAAGGGCCAAGTTGCTGATGCCCTTGCTAGACAGAAGGTGCCATAGAGTGCCTAGGGACTGCAGAGGTCTGGGCAGAGCACAGAGCAGGAATTGCATCTTCGCAGCTATATGTCAGGGACCTCCTGAAATAGCACCCTTGAAGTCCACCCTTTGTGACTGCGCTCGGACTTTGACAATGGCCCTGGGTGCCTGGCAAGTGAGATGCCCAGAGGGGCAGGTTGTCACCTCACTTCTGCATCAAGCACAACAAAGATTCTGCCTACGGGCTGCTGTGATCGTCGGAACGGCTTGCTCAGTTGTAAGCCTGGCTTCCCACAATCTAAATGCATCCTCCCATGGACGTTTTAAGAGGAGGGGCCCATTATGGCTATGTTGCAAAGTAAACAAACCAAGGATTAGTTGGGTTTGGTTTTTTTTATGGGGGCTCTAGCTGGAAATAGTCAACTCCACTACACAATGCTTGCTTTTCCAGTCTCTCTTGAGAAATTTAAGAACAAAAATTTCACCTCAAGTTCATCCTGTGCTGTAACTTTTGTGTTTGCTGCTATTGAAACGTTGAAAAATGTCAAATTGATTCCTTTGCTTTTGAGAATTGCTGGGAGAAGAGATAGACTGGAAGACAGGAATTTAAATCATTGAATAGTCTGCTTCCAAAAATTGCCTACCAAGAAGAAAATACAGTGTATTAAGTGAGCCCATTGCTAGACATAAGAGTGTTCAGAAAGGGCAAGCAGAAGACAGGATGTTAAAGAATCTAAGGCTTTCTCGGGGCTCAGAAGCAGACATACTCAGTGTATTAGCTGTTACCTTTCCCAGATTAGGTTTCCTGTCATTAAACTGATACCCCTCTACTGATTGTAAAAAAAGGCTGGTGGGTCACAACCTCCAAACACATAATTAACTCTAATCAAATAAATGGAGAAGATCAGAAACTGGGTAGCATGAGAGTCCAACATGGCCCAGAATCTTTCCTGATCGGGTGTTTAATGCCTACAGAAACACAGTACAATATTCTCCTGATCCTCCTTAGTTAACCAGAGGTTGATTGTTAAGTAAGCACATCTCTTTGTTGACATGCTGCCACACACACAAATAGATGCCACTGTAAATCCCAGCTGTCGAAGGATTTTTCATCCTAACATATTTCGCTTCCAAAGAGATTTCAAATTTCCACTTGAGTATTTACCACAAACCTTGTACCAGCCGCTTTAGATAGGTGATTTAACCATCACCTTTCAATGGCTTGAAGAAAGGTTTCCATCCACGGTTTTAGGAACCATGCCCGTAGATGCAGGAGCATGTAAATATGCATTTGATCATGCTAGTCACCAGGGCCTTTGTGCATCAACTGCTAGATGTCCACAGCAGATATTCAAAGAAGAAGTACATGAAAGAGGGATGGAAATGTTTTTACACTTTCAACCCCCAGGGCACACTGCTACAGCCCAGGAAGTTTCTCATTCATAACACCCCTGGGTAGAAGCCCCATTAGACACACAGTCTGGGGACGGTTTGGACTGCATGGGGGGGATGCACACCCTGGGCTGCTGGATTAATCACTAAAATGGGTTTTGTGACAAGGACTGGGGCAGCAAAGACTTACTAATAGCATTTTGCTAGATTTTCATAATGTGGACCAGAATGGTACGGATGTTCGTCTCACTACTGCGGACAATTGAATGTCCCTTAGACAGGAGGCTGTCCTGTGCAATAGCTCCCTGAACTGGCCCATGAGCACAGATCCTGCTGGAAGGGGCATGTAGCTGGAAGGGACAGTATGGGACCATGTGGCTGGGGACCAGGACCAGAAAGGTGGTGCAGGGATGCCTGGGAAGTGATGTCTAACATCAGCGACATGTGCACGGCTGTGGCAGAGCAGCTTGCAGGGGCAGCCAGGGGATTTCCCACACAGCACCTGCAGCCGGGCTCACTCAGACGCCAGGAAGGAGCAAATGACGGCCAGGCATGCACAGAGGTCACATATTCTGGTTGTGATGCTCAGGCTTCCCATCACCACATCATCCTCAGACCCAGCTAGAATGGTTTCTGACAAAGGGGACATGGCCAAATCGTGGCAGTGGGGCAGGCCCTGTGAATTGCATCATCATTGAGGTGATTCCGCAATGTCTGGTCAGTGCCAGCCTGGCAACCTTTTCCACTGCAACACCACCTCTGCTCAGCACCAGCATGTTTCTGAGGACCATTTCTTCTGTTTTGCATTCTGCCAGGATACTCACAGTCTAGTCCAGACCCCTCCTCCTTGCTGGTCATCTCCCACCCCTGTTGAAATCTGCTGCTTGCCCGTCAGGCTGTTCTGTTGCACAGCACTGCTCGGCAGGGCACTGCTGTGCCTACCACCAGGCTCAGAAAAATACCTGTTACCCAATGATAAAGGAAAAAAATATAAAAGGAAAAGAGGCATTTCTTATTTGTACTTTATCAGTGATTTTATTTTAACAGGTGGGGAAGGTTTCTTGCCTTTTCATGTCAAGAATTAACTCCCCCTTTTTGCTTCTGCAGCATTCCTCTCACCTGTTCCAAAGCTATTAGCCTCTCACACATTGCTATCCAATAAAACAAAGCACTTTCTTCCCCTGGGAATGCTTCTGGGTACTATCTGAATCCACTGGGCCTTGAAGAATGTCCGGAGTGGCAGCAACAGCTTCCAGAGGGCCCAAATCCTGCTCTGTCCTGGCATCTCTCATCCCTTCACCTTCATTGCTTGCAAAACTGGGAGCTCCACCCCTCCCGTGGTACACAAAGCAGTTGCTCCCCCACACCACACATGCAAGCATGTGAATGATGTGTGCATGGAATTACACATTGAATTTCTCCATGGAATTCGTCCCACAAACGGCCTGCAAGATGATGGTAGATGCAGGATGTGCAGGCTGTGAGTCACTCTTATTGGTCCTGCCACACAGAGCAACAGGTCAGGGTGTTTTCAGTTCTTGCATTCCTTTGAGAATAATTACCACACGAGATTGTTTTTCTCCTCTCCTTAGGTATTTTTGGTGTAATTTCTCTTTCTTTATTTGCATTCACGCTGATTCTGCAGGGGTGGGGGCCATGTTTGGAGCAGATGACAAAGAGCTCTGCTATTTCTCATCACACTGTAAATGGTCATTAGCTGGGGACTTTAAGAACAATGCAGAAATCTATTTCATTAACTCCAGATTCTGCTTACCTCCAATTATACAGCTCTATGAAAATTACCAAGTGTGAAATATAGAAATGTTGTCTTGTAACTGAAACCTTTTTTTAGGCAAATTTTGAAATCAATAAGAAGAAAATTAAAAAGGAGTGGTTTGATAACGCTTACCCTGTTTGCTCAATATATAGCTATAACTACCATGAAAAGCCATTTGCTTCATGATATGTTCTGTAGGAAAGAATACTGAACAGATCTGGAGAGGCACTTTAGACAAGGGCGTGATATAACAGGACACAGGGAATGGCTTCCCACTGCCAGAGGGCAGGGTTAGATGGGATATTGGGAAGAAATTGTTCCCTGTGAGGGTGGGGAGGCCCTGGCACAGGGTGCCCAGAGAAGCTGTGGCTGCCCTATCCCTCAAAGTTTTCAAGGCCTTGTTGGACAGGGCTTTGAGCACCCTGGTGTAATGGAAGGTGTCCCTGCCCGTGGCAGAGTGTGGAACTGGATGGTTCCTAAGGCCACTCCCAACCAAAACTGTTTTATGATTCCACAGTGCTCCCTGGAGAGTGCTGTATCACTGCACACTCAGCTGCTCAAACTGGAAGAAAAGACTCAATTCCACCACCTCTCTTTCTCAGTCTCAGAGATTCGTTTGAACTGTTGCTCCAAGGATGAAACAGTGTCCAAAAAACGCCCAGGTGTGTTCCTCTCCGCATGGCTCATGGAGCCGCATGGCATAAGAGAGACTGTGAAAATAAACCCTCGTATTTAGCGTCACTAAAGCGGAACAAAACATTCTTTAGGGGAATTTCCTCACTGCTTTTACAGCACTGCTCTGATATTTACTTCACTCATTAGTGCTGCTATTTTAGTTTTGTCTCTATTTCTTGCCCTGCGGGGTATGCATTATTTTGAGTATTGCGACCAGTTTGGGGGGAGTTTTTCAGAAGTTTTGCAGCAAGGCACATGGGATGTCATTAAACACCTGTTTCCTGAAGGACAATGCCAGTTGCCCAGCTGGAAGACCCCTCTGGAAACTCCAAGTGTGATCTTGATTTTGATAGGGCTGCCTTTCTCTCTTTCCCTCCCTCCCTCTAGGAGTTTCCAAAGAAATCACACACAGAAACCACAGTCCAACTGCACCCACACCATAGCACCACAGGACAGGTGGAACTTGTCACTGTGGTGGAGGAAGATGTTCTGGTCTGGTCAGGAGGGCTGTGAGCCCAGCTGGGTCTGTGCAGAGCAGCTTGGCATGGGTGATTAGTGGGTGCTTTGCCATCTCTCTGTCTCACTGTCTGGTCCAGCAGAGAGGACAACAGGCAAGCTACCACAGCGGCACTCTTAAAAGTTGGTCTGTCTCAGCCTGAGAAAGGAAGTACGGTTGTACTGGATGGACAGTGAGGGAAATTACAAGAAGAAAAATGGATTCAATCTCAAAAAATAGGCTCTAGCATGGAAGAGGGTGCTGGTGGGCATTTGGGGTGGAGGACAGGGTTATATGTATGCTAAGATCTATCAGGTCTATATGATCGGGGCAAAAAGACTCCAGGATGAACTAGATGATGAGCAAGGCAAAGATCAGAAACCCTCCACTGCTGTTACTTCAACCTTTCGTCTCAAATTTTGACACACTTTTTGCTAAAAGCCCTGCCACTTTGGTTCCTGTGAGGCTCCCCAGGCTGCCAGCTCCCTACAGAGAGAGCGAGGCATTTCACCTTGGCAGGACTGCAGAGAGAAAGATTCAAGTGGCACCTTCTGGGCATGAATAGCTCAGAGCAAGTAAGGGGGCTCCATGTTAAAGGGAAAAACTGACTTTTGCTAACTACATTGAAATCCTGTGACTGGTGACTCAACAGTTCTGACTGATGAGGCTTCTGAGGCTTCTTTCTACTGCCTTATCTGCAGGAGCGACACTTAGACATGGCAGGAGTTTCAATGACTGCCATGACTAGGGACTTAAGGAAGGAGCACAGGCATCCTAGAGGACAGAGCGAGCCCAGCCTGCGTGTGCCTGTCCCCTGCATCAGTCAGCCCCCAGACTGGCACCGCCTGTCTCAAGGTGAGGGGAGCAGACCCACCTTGTGCACTATCATTGCCTCAACAGCAAGGATGCGATGTGCTCCAGAGAGACGGAATACAAGCGGGACAGCTTGGCCCCCTTTCCTCCTAACACTCCTCAAATCCGCACTGACTAACAAAGGTCAGCAGCACCACAGGAACTAGAGGTCTCGGCCACAGCCTGGCTTCCTGGCACTCTGGCAGCCGTGCAAGCTTCACCAATAAAGACACCTTACAAACACGTTCCTTCTCCTGCTCCTAATATTGTGGGTTGGTTTTTTTTCCAGAAGAATACCGCTAGCAGGCTTTCTCCACCCATCCAAGTGTTCTTAAGAAGCAGTCATGGTGAGATAGCAGACCTGAAATGCAGATCCCTGTCCTGTACAGGTAAGTCACCCGGCTCTCATACTAATTAATTATATGAACACGGTGAATCCTGCCTTGCAGCTGGATGAAATTCAATCTAACAACTTCATTTTCTCTGGTTCAATACCAGCATTTTAAAATATAAAAGTCTAACTGTATACTGCAGTCTTTAATCTAACCTTCAGGATGGAGGCTTGAAATTTTAAAATTACAGAAAAAAAAAAAATAAGGACTTTTCTACTTGCTGTATTTGCTATCTGAATATTGCAAATGATTTTAAAAACAGAGTTGTACATGTATATCAGATATCATTTGAAGTAATGAGTGTATTTTTCTAATTTTCCCAATGCCAACCTAACAACCCATTTCCAATATCATGCATAGTAATTAATTTGTTTTCTGTATAGTAATAAGATTAACAACTTCACATTTACACGGGGTACTGAGTTATGTTCAAATAAAATAAGTTCTAATGAGAAAAATTGGAAGTGGCAGCAAATCAATGTTCCACTCAGCAATCCAAGTTTATGTGTGTTTGTCTATGTTTCCTGCATGATTTTTGTCAAAGTTCCACTGTAAACAAGATAATTTCTTTCATGTTGGGTTAGCCTGGGTAAATATGTTTAATGAACAACAAATACATTGTAAACATTGAAATAAATCTAAATACCTCAGAAAACATCCTGGAAGCTATAGGGTGATTCAACAGACAGTATGCTAAATAGGAGGCTGCTCTGTGTGAACTCCCCATGGAGAGAAAGCTGACACCATGCACTACATGATTTCAAACTAATTCTTAAATGCTTTATTTTAAAAGATCTGCCCATACGACATGCATCTATGAAAGTAGCTTCTTTTTGCCAGTCAGACTGGGAAATCTGCTTTCTTTTCAGTAAAATGCTGAAACAGTAGCCAAAACCAGGGAATTCTAACTAAGCAGGACAAAGACTAGGGAGATTTGTAGTTTTTTCTAGAAATGGATATTCATGGAAGAGACAGTGCTCCAATACTCTGCAGTGGCTGTCTGAACCTAAACCTCCAGGATTTGCCCTAACAGCCCTTTTTCCAGGACTCCCACTTAAGCCCACATCTCCCAGACACCTCAGTAACAAGGTGACGGACACACTGCTGCAGAACACAGGAATGAGCCATTTTCCCTGAGTATTATGTACTAACACCGAGGGCACCCGCCAGTACCGAAGGTCTCTGCTGCCTTTCACAGTCCGGGAAGCTGAGCTCTGCCCACTGCGATATGGGCCAGGGGTACCTGTAAATCTCCTGCACAAACGAAGCCCTCCGTTACCAGGCAAAGCCCAGATCTCTTCCCAGGGCAAGTGGGCCAAAGCAAGGCCAGCCACTGCACCACAGCATCCCCAGCACAACTCTGAGGACAGTCCAGCCCAAACTGCCAGATGGAGAGTGGTGAAAACGAAGCAGCTATTAATAACTTGTTTGTATAGTTTCCGGCACGCTCATTTCCTTGCCTAATTATAGGTGACTCAAGGTTCACTGCCCAACTGCATGGCCATCGCTTCCCACAAGATCTTCAGTTGCTGACACCTTCACCAGATTGTAAAAGTTTGGGCTGAAATTTTGCACATCATGTATATGACTCAGATCATGGTTTACCTTTTGGGGTTTCTGTTTGCTTGTCTGTTTGTTTTAGAAAAAGCTTTGATTAAAAGTAGTAATTTCTCAGATATAACAGTCACAGAATCATAGAATATCCTAGGTTGGAAGGGACCCATAAGGCTCATCAAAGTCCAACTCCTGGCAATCACTGGTGGAGTCATAAGACAACTTTTTTTTCACAGTAAGTTTGTTTCATAACACTACTTTGACCATTTTTGCCATGAGAACTTCAGATTTTTGGGCTCAGGGACTTCTCCAGGTGACACATCTACCTTTCTCCACAGAAAACTGTACATGCTCGAGGACGCTGTGAATTGCTTCTTCCTGCATGAGCTGTGGACATTAGACAACTGGCTGCTCAAACCGTCAGATTTCCACACACTTTGAGCAGCATCTTGTCTTCCTCCCTACTTCTCCCCAGCCCAGCTGTGTGTTGGCTTCATAAGGTTGGTGAGGAGTGTGCTTCAGCCTGGTCTGAACGGGGAACCCTTTAGCCTAGGCTTTGGCCTCCCGGGGAAGGAAGCAAGGTTCAGTGGCCAAGAGAATTTCAATCCTTCCCTAGACATGGGACTGTCGTATTCTGAGCACATAGTGAAGCCTGTCTGCCCACTGACAAGAACTAGTCAGACTCTCTCTACCAGAGGAACAGCCTAAGAGGTTTTCAGAGACATTTCTTGTCCACTGTGTGTGGGAAATTCACCCAAACAGACCCACTCTTTTCTTCCTCCATCTTCTCCTAGAATCATAGAATCATTTAGGTTGAAAAAGACCCTTAATAGCGCTGAGGAGAGAAAACTCCTCCCTTCACCTTGCTCCAGCCACTGCCATATGAAACCCTGCCACTTGTGCTCTTCTGGACCACCCTGCTCCTATTGCTTGCAATACCTGGACAGGCTTGGTCACCTTGAAGAGATCAGCAATTTTTGCTAATTCCATTGCTAAAATAAGTAGCAGCTCAACTGGATGCTCCACAGGATGTTGAGCTAGTTATCTACTACTTATGTTTGCAATGGATTTAGCTAAAACTGCAGTGTTTAAAAATAGCTCTGCATACATCATCATGACCGTGATGTTCTCGTACTGGCAGAGGTCTTTACCACCCTGCTTCCCATCAGCTCAGGAGTGGTGGCAGCCATGTGCCCCCAGTACCTCCCGCCAGAGCAGCAGCCATCACAGGCTGGCTTTCCATTGCCCTGGAGAAGGGCAGAGAGCTTTGCCTCCCCAGCGATACGCTGCCCTGAGTCTGCTTTGCCTAGGCTTATTAAGTCTTTTCACAGGAGACATGGTGTTCTGCTCCTGCAGTGTCCCCAGGGATGTGCGTCTCCAGCCTCTGTAACAGAGACCAACTACCCCAAGGCAGACACAAGTGGACACCTCACAGAGCAGCTCTCACGTGATGCATCACCACCTCAGAAGGCTCCTCTCTGCCCAGCAAACACACTTGCATGCCAGCTTTTCTTGTTCATAATCAGCATAGACACTGTGAACCCAGAGATCTTCTGTGACAAGGGCCAGAGACTGTGCCCAAATAGTGGTGTCTAGACATGCCACCATGGGCTGTCCCTCTCCCAGCTCTGCAGTGATGGGCAGAAGTTCTCCTAGAAGGCATCTTCACAGTCTAAGGCAGGAGGAATGAAGCCAGGCTGAGGCTAACTGGACACTGCTAATGACTCATGTCCTTTTCCATTTGTCCTCCAGAAGTAAAAGTGAAGGAAGAGGCAGTGGGCTGTGTGGTGGCCTTGTGGCTAATGTTGCTGTGTCTGTCCTAACAGCTGTCGGCACTGGCAGTGCACCAGCTGTCACACTCGCATGTCACACAGCTCAGCTCGGGCTGCTCTCGGTGGTTTTGCCCCTGCTCTGGCTGCACACTCTGTGTTACCCTTCCTTACTGCAAGCCCTGCATGAGACACCTACAGCCTGGCCCTGTCCCCAGCCAGCTGCCCCTGAAGGCCATTCAGATCAACCATGGCTTCACAAATGCCATGGGGAACAGTGGCCAAGCTCTTCAGGGTGCTGCAGGGGTCAGGCCCTACATGCCACAGGCTGTGACACACCGGGGGCAAGTGGGTTTGTCCAGGTGTCTCTGTCTGAGTTCTTGTTCCACCTGGGGCTGCCACCACATAGCCCCTGGGGGTTGTCAGTCCTGAACATCCACAGGAATGGTATCAGGAGAGAGGAGAACCTGAGAGCTCACTTTGCCTTCCTGAACTCCCAGCAGCACTCCCCTGGTCTACCCATCCTTGGAGCAAGAGGAGCAGCCTCTGGTGGGTCTTTCTTCCCACACATAAGCACTGCAAAGACTGCCAAGAAGAAGCACAGTGCTGGGAGAAAGTTCTGGAGCTGCATGTATTGGGTGATGTGGCTAACATCACCAGCCTGAGCAGAGTGTGTTTCACTCCCTGGGTGCTGTCTGATCAGGTCTTGGTGTTCTGGAGGACCCTCTACATCGCCACCCCTCTAATTACTGCCAGCTCTTGGTAGAGGCTGTGGCACCCACCAAGGGTGGGAGAGCTGGTGAGGGTCTGTCCTCCCACAGCCGCAGCTCCTGGCCTAGCCAGGGCCCAGCAGCAAAGTGAGGACTGATGTAGGGTTCAGGAAACAGAAGAGGGGTTCAGCTTGCTGCAGAAGCAACTATGGGGTAAGCTGGAAAACTAGCTGGGCTGGATTTAACTGGAAATTCTCATGCACAGGAAGGGTATCTGGACTACAAAAAGTAAGCCTACAACTACCAGGAGTGAGACCTCCAGGGATTTGTTCCTGCAGATGGATTGATGATATATGTCCCAGATTTGTGATAGAACAGAGTAAAATCACTGCTGATGTTCTTTCCAAAGTGAGAGCAATGTGAACAATTGTGAAATCCTGGAAGAGAGGCAGTGAAAGAGCTTGGTGAATCACCTGAGAGCGAGAAACAAAGCTGAGACAGCCAGAGTGACCCTGGGGCTGGCAGCAAACACCCTCTCCCAACACGGGGGACACAGCAAGGGGAAGAGGGGAGAATAGGGTGGAGGGGTCTTCATGCAGACATGCAGACACCTCATGTACTGCTGTGGGAGGACAGAGCAAGGGGCAGTGCCACGGAAGAAGAGGGGTTGCACTGCCTCTGTCACCTCGACGGGTCCCATCCCACCCCCCCTGCCCAGACCAGACAGGGAGCAGGGGAAGGCACACAGGGAGGAGCCACACAGGGTGTAAAGGGCTGGAAACCTTGTGGGCCCAGGCTGCATGGGCTGCCTGAGCTGTCCAAGACGTTGAAAGCACTATTTATAAGTGCCTTTTTGGAGAGAAGAAATGTGACAGAGGAGGCTGCTCGGTGCAGAAGACACACTTAGAGCATGACCCAGCATCTGGAGCATTTCAGGCCAAGGTCAAGTCAGTGTGAAGCAGAGATCTGTTCCATGAGCACCCAGCAGGAACAGTCCATTTCCCACCAAAGGCTGCAGTTGCCATATATCTCGGGTTGGCTGTGCACACCTCCCCACATCTCACAGCAGGGAGCCATGCTCCAAGGCTTCCTGGAAAATTTGTTCTGCAAGCACTTAAAATTTCGACATCTGAGACAGAAAACTTGTGTGAAAAGCAATGTTAGACAAGACCAAAATCTTGGTGGTAAAATAACCAGACAGGAATATCTTGCAGCTGTGTTTGCTAGTGAGGGTATTTCCCAGCCTGCAGCCATCACTCCTTCCCATTGCCTCAAACCCTCCCAGTAAATGCAGAGATAGGGACCATGTCCCCAGCTGGCACAGACTGACTCTGCTCCAGGTCTCTGCTAATACCCTTGTTTACAAATGACCTGACACACTCTTAATGCTAACAAGTAAATAGAAACCTGTGGTTCGATTTACTATGCAATTACACTTGCAAAATAAGAAGGAAAAATAAGCTTGTATTAAGCACTGATACGTGTATTTTATTCAAGCACAAGTGGCATATGACAATGTGGATTTGCCCTTTGAGATGTCAGAGTTTAATGAAGTAGGAGAAATCCTGCAGAGAGTAGCACAGGACTTAGATTTCTCCTTATGAGGATTAACTTCATGCCCCTGTTTAGAAAAACAAACATTTTCTGCAGTAAATGAAAGTTGGCCTCCAGCTCAGAATAGCCTTCTACCATCACTGCCGTTTTACTTTGTCCTCTGCTGGCCTGTTCCTGACAATGCACATATTTGCTGGACCTGAACCCCTTGGGTCACAAGGCCCCGAGGTCCTGGCAGTGACAGACCTCTGCATGCATAAGGTCCAAGACTGTCTTTCTTTCTCAGACAAAATAATATATGATCATATCTATCTTTATCTGGTGAAGAAGACCTGCAGCCTTGTAGAAGTGCACTGGAGGGTAGCTTGTGGTTGTACAGTGGATCACTGTACCTCATGCTCACAGTGAAAGGCTGTCCTGCCTGTTGTTTCCTGGACAAAATGTGCAAGACAGTGATTTTGCCACAGCCTCGGCATCACTGAAACTACTTGCCTTTGGTTCATTTCCCAGCAGAGTCTCATTTAGATACTTCGTATTAGACTGTCTTTAGCAGCAGAACAGAGGTACTGCACACAGACCATCCTTCTCTGCTCTTGATGCCCTCAAGGGCAGGTACCCCCAAAGGCACAGTATCTGCTCAAAGGACTCTGTAGCTGGATGCAGCCCAGTGAGACCCACAGACCTGACGGAAGTCATCCGGCTGGAAAACTGGTTGCTGCATTTCCCAGTCAGGCTGATGTCCAGGCTGAAAGCTGAGCAGAGGAAGAGAAACAATAATTCTGGGAGAAAAAGTGACTTTCCTGGGACAACTCCTCTTCAGGCTTCCATGAGACTTCCCTTGAAAGTCCCTGTTCAACACTTAATGTCAGAAATTAAGGGTTCAGAAATTCCTACAGAAAATGAAAAATATTCCACCACCTTCCAAACAAACAGGTGAGCTATGGCAGGCACCTGGGAGTGGTGAACATCCCATACTGAAGGTGCTTGTCTCTCAGCACAAGAGACCACCGCAGACTTCACTGACCATGACAGATTTTGCGTGGGGACTGCAGACAATCTCAGAGCCCATGAACTAGAGCTCCTACAGTGGCCATGAGGCCAGCCCTTGAAGCAGCTGCACGCCCTCTCACCAGTTACTTGGTTGCAACCGTGGGAATTTAGTAGCAAAAGTGGTCACTTCATAAAGCAGTCTTGTAAGTCTTCTACTATTGTGTTGTGTCTGTGTCTTGAACCCTGTTTCCAAATTTGCTCCTGAACCACCTCCAGGAGCAAATTCTGTGCTGAAAACCAAGTCTAACTGCCAACATGCATATTCATGCTAGTGAACTTCTAGTAAGAACATTATCAAACAGCAATTTCTCCAAGAACTAATGGAACAAAGTCTGAAGATCTATTCCCTATAACCCTATAAGTGAGTTATATATGACCTTATACTCACTCTGTTAAACCCAGTTTGCCCCATCACATCTCTGGCTTTCTGTGCAACCTCCCCTCCAACTTCCATGTCCCCAGCAGTGACCATTTCACAGTTTCTGTTTCCCCATCACCCTTCAACAGCACCACCAGCCCTCCTGCAGCCCTGCTAACAGCACTATGCAAGAAGCACCAGGGTCTGGCTGGTCCCAGGCCACCTCCAAGCCAGGAGGCCACAGAGACCCTTGCTGACCCCATTCTGGACCCTTGTGCCCAGTGAGGACACGAACCTGCCTCTCTCTTCTCTGTATAGATGTTGTTTTTCGTGAAAATATTGAGTATTGGATTTGCAGTGAGGGTATTTCCCAGCCAAACTTTGGTAGTGGGGGGCTACAGGGGTGGCTTTTGTGAGGAGCTGCTAGAAGCTTCCACTGTGCCCAGCAGAGCCAATCCCTGGCAGATGCAAAGACAGATGTGCCACTGGTCACTGCTGGGCTGATCAGAAATGGTGGTAACACCTCTGTGATAAGGAGGAGAAGGAGCAGGAGCATGAGAAAAAGGAGAAGGAGAAGGAGAAGGAGAAGGAGAAGGAGAAGGAGAAGGAGAAGGAGAAGGAGAAGGAGAAGGAGAAGGAGAAGGAGAAGGAGGTGGTTATTGCACATCTGGAATTGCAGCCAGAGAAGAGCAGGGTGAGAATATGTGAGGAAAGCTCTGCAGACACCAAGGTCAGTGAAGAAGGATGGGGCAGAAGATGCTCCAGGCACAAGAGCTGAGATTCCTCTGCAACCCACGGTGAAGACCATGGTGAGGCAGCTGTCCTACTGCAGCCAGTGAAGGTTCATGGGGATGCAGAGATCTACCTGCAGCCCATGGAGGAGACCCAGGTGGATGCCTGAAAGGAGGCTTTGACCACATTGGAGGCCTGTGGAGAGAGGAGCCCCCACTGGAGCAACCTCTCCTTGCAGGACTGCGCCCCAGGGAGGAGCGACTCACTCTGCAGCAGTCGGGGGAGGACTGTTGCCCGTGGGACAGACTCATATTGCAGCAGTTTGCAGAGATCTGTGGCTCATGAGATGGAATTACACTGGAGAAGTCATGGATAACTATCTCCTGTGGGAGGGCCCCCATGCTGGAGCAGGGGAAGGACTCCTCTCCCTGAGCAGCGGGAGAAACAACATGTGATTGAACTGACCATAGCCACCATTCCCATCTCCCTGTGCTGCTGGTGGAGGAGGTAGAGCTGGGAAGCAGGCTGGGGTGGAGGGGGGTGTTATGAAGATTTTATTTTACTTCTCATTATCCTGCTCTGATTTTGTTAGTAATAAATTCAGTTATTATCTCTTCTTCTAGTCTGTTTTGATGGGGATAGTGTTTGGTAAGTGATCTCTCACAGTTCTTATCTCAGCTCATGAGCCCTTTGTTGTATTTCTTCTCCCCTGCTGTGGACGTGATTGATAGAGAGGCTTTTGTGGGTGCCAAGCATCCAGCCAGGGTCAACCCACTACAACTTGTGAACAAAATTCCACTCAAGTTCCTCACCACTCTAGTGCACCAGACTGGAGCTGGTGGCTTGTACAGCACAAGCTTCTGCTAGGGTGGAAAGCAAGACAGGAAGAGGAGCAAGCAAGGACTGATGACACAGTTGCAAAACTCATTGTTTAGGGAGATTCAGCTAAAAGTAGTCCATGGGCTGGTTTTGGGTTTACGTGAAGAGAAATCAGACCTTTGGCCTCTCTCCTGATTTGACTGCAAACTAGACCTCTGGGGGAGCGGGATGTTACCCTGCTGATGCTCATGGAGTCTTGACACACTTCCAGGCATGGTGAGCAGAGATCCAGGATACACCTCTGCACAGCATTAAGGACTGTTTGGACAAACTCTCTGAACTCCAGCAGGAAGGTCTATCATGCAGAAGCCAACATCCTCCTGCTCCAACATTCTGCCCTCCAGAGAATGGGGTCACAGGACAATTCAGGTGAAAGGGACCTCAAGAATTCTCTAGATAATCTTCTGCTCACAGAGGGGCCAGCTATGACACCAGATCAGCATGCTCTGCTCTTTACTCATCCTGTTTTTGGGAGCTCCTAATGATGGGGACTGCACCATACTGGTCTCATTTAGCACCAATAATCGCTGCTGCTGCAGTGCAAGTCCTTGAGACCAGCTGAGAGCAGAGGGTGGAGCAGATGATTTACTTTCAAGCAGGTGACTTTCCTCCTCTTCCTTACGTATTTGTGATCAAACCAACTAAATCAAACAATCTGGAGTCCTGGGTGGATCCTCTGTCATGCCCTTCCTCTTGTCTCTCCACGTGCATTATATTTAGGCATAATCATCCTCCCATAAGGCTCTGCCATTCTTACATTTTAATTAACACAGAATAACAAACTTGTAAACTCTGAGCAGATTTGATTTGGAACATGTTGATGTATTTGGCACCACAAAGTGGGTCACTGATTATATTCCCTCTATGCATCTGGTACTTGTTGTTCACTTTCTGCTGCCATGCCAGGAACACAGGTGCTAAAAATTGAACACTATTTCTCTGGACTTATATGTCTATACTGCATTCAGTGCACAATGTCTTAAACTTATCTTTCACCTTCTGATAGTGTTATTAAGCAGGATTATTACTTTTTAAGGTTGTGCCTTTTCCCAATAACCCCCAAAAGGTATGAAGTCTTCCAAACAGATCCATGCATAAGTGAAAGGACGAAACAGAATTTAATCATAACGCTTGTGCATGGCTTTCAGACTGACATCTGTACATTAAGGATATGTAAAAGTACCAATTTCATGCTCTGACAGCTTATTTCGCATTGATGGGGGATAATGGGGAAAATGCCATGGGAATGCCACATGTCAAAGCATTACATAATGCAAAGCATTCACACACTGTCTCTTGGGCCACCACCGGTGGTTCCTTAAGGGAAATTTTCCAGTAAAAGACAGAAACAGAGACTGGGCCCTGCCAAAAGAAAATGGAAATCATGAAGTCAAAGCTAAGAACTATTGGCAATGCGGCATCAAGTCTTCAAAACACAGAGTCTTTTCTGGCTTTGAATTGTCCTTTTGCTTCTGTCAAAGACGAAATTCACATACTTTCATTTCAGAGGTTGCAGATAAGCCCAAATTTGTTTCCCATGGAGGATCTGAACAGTCCTACCACCATCACCCTCTTTCAATAACTTATTTTCAGAAATTGTGTATGTTCAGAAGGGTAGCCTCTCCCCTTAATCCAAGGACCCTCAGCCCAGGGACAACAGCAGAAGTTTTGTTCTCTCGCAGAGGCTGCCTCAGGAGTGAGAGGAGCACAGGACAATTATCTCCTCTCTTCATCAGAGGAGTGATGTTGCAGGTTTTGCCCTTAAAATGCTGGGGATTCTTACCTAATTGAATTGGGAGAGAGGCAGAACACTGTCACAATTATTTTGCTCATTTAGTGAGAAAATTAAAGTGATTGAAGAAAGGAAACATTTTCTCTGACAAGGGTCAATATGTCGTAAAATTCATTCTGTCCTCCAGCAACCACGCCATAACCAATGGCTTTGTCAGTGCTTTGATCCAGTGACTGGGCAGTTACCTGCTCTGCCAGAGAAGGCAGGTGGGCACAAAGGACACGGTGCAGTGACGCCAGTGCACAGCATCCCTTGGTGCCTAACCTGTGTCCCTGTCACCCTCCGCAGACACTCCTTGCTACTCCCCTACATAGCTCCATTTTCCCTGCCTTTCTCCATCTCCCTCTGCTTCCCAGCTGCCTCCCATTCCCTGTGGCTCTTTCCCAGGTTCCTATCTGCCCATGCCCTTGGCTCTCTGCCCAATTTCACCCTGGTCCTCCTGACTGTCAGCTTTTGTGGCTCTGACTTCACAGAGTCCTTCTCCTCCCTCAACTTGTGCCCCCCACTCCCCACATGCTCTCCTGGTCCTCCATTGACTCATGCGGCTGAAACTGTAATTAACAAGCTTTGAAGCACTGTAGAGCTGGCTCTAAGGAGCTAAATAATTACACTCCCTCCTCTCTCCCGCTGCTCGGTTTGAAGCAGCAAAGTGGAGCACCGGGAAGAGGAGGAGCGGATCAGGTGGGGGGTGGGAATTTAATTAACTTCTGAAGTGCTCCTGTTCCTGCTGCAGACAGCTGAGGATGATGATGGGCTGTGGCTCAGGAGGTTGCACACTCCAAATACCGTGTGGTGACTGTTGTCCCTATGGTCTGTGCCCATTCCCAGTGGCTTTGGGAGCTGCACATCACTTCCACACTATTAAGAAGGGAGACCCTGTCAGGGCACAGCACCTGAGGTCTGCCAGGGTTCAGCACTGATGATTTTCAAGCCAAATCAGCATAAAGTCCATTTAAAGCGCCAATTCTGTGACATGGGCAAGGCAGTTTGCTGATGATGAAATGGGAGGCAAGGTGGGAAAATGTTATCTGCAGAGGCAAATGTCAGCCACCTCCTCCCTGTCCTGGTTCAGCTGTTCCTCATCTCACGGCCTGCCTTTGCACTGCCTCTCCCTGCCTTCTTGCCCAGCATTTCCTGAACCGTTTCAGCCTTCCTGCAGCTGCCACCCCTCTGGTTTTGGTTCCATATAAGGCCAGTGCAGAGAATACTGCCTGCTCCTGCCTGGTAGAGTGGGGTAGGTCCATCTTTGAGCTTCAAGGAGGATGAGTGGTTCATCACCTCAAAGTTTACCTCTTTTACTGGATCAGGGCAGATGAAAAGGGAGTTCACGTGCCCAGACACACAACAGAAAGAAACACCATCAGATGCAGCTTCCAGATGAGAACAATATGGTTATCAGGAAACAGCCTATGCAGGTCAAAGACAACTTCTCTGGACACAGGTAACCAGAAGCAAGTACGGCCCACTTGATTCAACAAGTCCAGGTAAAAGAAGTGTTTGACGAGATTGCAAAATTAGGCTCTTAAAAAGATGATCACTGCCCACACAGATTTAACTAACCTCCTTGCATGCCTACATTCTTCAGTCACGTCCTCATGTTGCTCCACAGTGGAAGAAACATCACACAATGTTCCCACCATGGCCAAGAGTTCTGTGATTTTCCTCAGCAACACTCTTGGACCTTCCACCTGTGAATTCTCCAAGGAATGCCAGGTGAAGCTGCATCTCTTATAAGCTGTTTCACCTCACAGGGTTGGTGTCTAACAAGTTAGAGGCAGCAGAAGCCATCACTCTGACAGAGATACTTTATTAATGTGTAATACTGCTGAGGCTTATTCTGGATTTTTTCATGCTGTTTCCCTCAGCATTTAGAAATACGCTTTGGAAAGAATCAAATGGCAATCATCATTCTGGGGTCCTTTCTGATGGCTGTTGGCCCCAGCGCCAGAGCAACCGAGGGTGCCCCGATTCTGGGAGCAGAGCGGAGGCTGAAGACTCGTCCGGTTAGCAGCACCAGGCTAGCAGAAAGGCTGCGCATTCTGGGGTGCCACCTGCCGGCACCTGGACGGCGAACCGACAGGTTACATCCCGGGGAAATCTCCCTCTTCCTTTCTTTTTCTTTTCTAAGCACGCATAGGTTTTGGTGGAAGAATGACGGTCTCCACCGGTCTCCTGCAATCTGGAAGGCTGCAGGAGACACAGCGCATTCCCCGAGCAGCTGAGGTTACTGCAAAGCTACCTATCCCTGCGACACGCATGGGTCTGCCCCCAGGCCCCGGCGGGCCCGTTCCTTCCCGCTGGGTTTGTGCAGCCTTTCGGCGTCCCTGCGCAGGGCAGGCAGGCGGGGAAGGGACGGGCTCCGCGGCGGTGCCGGGCAGCGCCGTCGGGCGTGGAGAATGGATGCTGCTTCCCCTGTACGGACAGGGCTTCTGGTGGGAGTGAGCAAATCGCAGCGGGAAGATGGTATTGCGGCGGTCAGGACAGCCCCGGCCCCCCTGCCCCCGTCCCCGGGGGAAGCCGCTGTCCGGAGCCCGGCGCGCACGGTGCTGGTGCCGCGGGCGCAGCCCGGACTCGCGGGAGGCTCCGAGCCCCAGCGCGGGGGTGAGCTCGGCAGGAGAGGAAGTTGTTTTCAACCCGACCGTTCCCTGCAGCCCTGCGGCCCGGCTCTGGGCTGCAGGAGGATGCCTCCTGCCACCCTGAACAGATCAGAAAGCTGAGAGCTGTGGAGGAAGAGGGGACATTCTCCGGCAAGGGAGCGAAGCCCCTCAGCTAAACTAAGCACAAGCAGGGATGTTGCTCAGCACCCGCAATGGGGTGCCAAGGGAGTGACACTGCCTCATCTCCTGGCCACGTGTGAGCATCAGGACCTCAGGCTCTATGCCAAGCTCCTCTCCTGTCATGAGAGAATCACTGGCTCACCAAAGCTAGCACCTTCAGGGGAGGAGGGGAACAGTTTGGGCTGGGTTCAGGTGCGCAGCAGGTGAAGGTTATCACTCCTACCAAGAAATGGTGCTCAGAAGCAAAGACAGCAGCAGGAATCAACGGGCTTGAGAGAGAAGGGGGTTCAAGGGTGAAAATGCCAGGGCCTGAGGATCACTCCTGAGTCCCATTGAAGTGAATGCAGTCACCTCTCTCTGCTTCTCTGCAGCAGCAAAGTGCCCTGCAGCAAGGCCAGACTGGAGCTGTGCCACTCCCACTCAGGGCAAATGGTGTCCCCTGAGCTGTGGTGCCCCCGGGGCAATGTGGGAAAGAGTCCCTTAGGACAGGTGACAGGCAATGGATGCCTCAGAGGCAGTTGCTGACTTTTTGCTATGATGCCCCCCCAAAAGAACTTCCTTTCAGGGGCAAATCTAGCAAGAACGGGTACTTGCAAGTGTAAAATACCACTGTAGTCAGTGCTAAATCCAAATGCTCCAATCTTTCTCCTGCTGTTTCTATAAATAGAGAATTTTGTTTCCTGGAAATGCTCTGGAGAAACATACCTGAGGTGAGATCTTTCTCCAAATGTGTATTTTACACCATTTCAGTAGCTGCGCAGTGGGGGCTGATGGGGCAGGGCCTGGTGGCCACTGCCCACCCCACCACCCCAGCCAGGAGAGGGCAGTCCCATCCCCAGGTATCAGGCACCTGCCTGGGGAGAGGGACAGGCCAAGGCCGTGGCAGGATGGCAGCCTGCAGAGAGGGGTCATGGTCAGTAATTTGGGAAACTGAGGTCAGACACAGCCACGGTTCCACGGGTTATCCTCAGGATCCTGACAGTTGCATAACATTCTGCAGTTCCAGCTCATCTTTTAATCATCTTAATAGCGTATGTTTTATAGCAATTAATTATCTGATTTATTTGAGTAGGTTTCATAACATCCAGAAGCATTAAAAACATTTTTGTTTTGAAAGGTGTCATGATAAAATCAGAGCAAAGTTCCTGTGGCCAGTACCAGGTGTCACAGCTATGTCAAGTTCCAGTTGCTCTCTGCCAGAAGATAAAACCTTCCTACTTGGGGGTTGGTTTTGTTTACTTTTTCCCAGGCCCAGAGCCTGGAGGATCAGAGAAACACATTGTTCTGCCTTTCAAGAGACAATTTTGCAGCCCACGCATACCTGCCTTTGCTAGCATTTGCAGAGGCAAAGCACAGGTCATAATTACATCCCAGTAATGTTGAAAATAGACTACTAGCACTGCATTAAGGAAGTCTGAAAGGCCTACAAAAAATGAGACGGAAAATGAAAGCTCCGGGCTCAGTGGATGTGCCAGCGCACACGTGTCTGTCTGCACAGGCAGCCTTGCTGGCCTCAGTGGAGTGGGGCAGGATGGAGGGCCAGCTCTGTGGTTCCAGGGCAACCAGGAACACTGCTGTCCCCAAAGCAGCAGACCCAAATGGAATCTCCCCCAACTCCCTGCATCTTCTCACTCACCCCTGCTTGCTTCTCCTGCCCTTCAGAGGCTCTGCCTGACTCCTTGCTGCTACCTGCTGTGGGTCATCCCACCTGTTACACTTACAAAAGCAGAAGGACACCATATGCGCCCCTATATGACCGCATTTGGCAATGTTAAACAGGATGTCTGTTCACATGGGCAAGGGCCCCTCTCTGCTGTGGGCACATCTTTGCATGTGGAGGTCACAGAGCTAGCCAGAGGAGCTGGACCCCTGGTCAGAGGATTTGTGCGTGGAGGGGCAGCACCTGGAGGGAGGCAGTGTGTCCCTGATGAACAGGCACACGCCAGCGAGGGCAGTCAGCACCAACCGTAAAGCTGTTCTGGTCAGCAAGTGGGCCAGGAGGTGTGGGGCCTAGCATCAGAATGGTGAATACTGGAGACACTGGGATTTTTCCAGGTTCACTGGTGAGAGACAGCGAGGCTGGACCTGCTGGGTGCAGATATGTCTGCAAAGGGCCGCTGCGGACACCAGGCAGGCACGGCTGCTGGACAGAATGGTCCAGCCAGGATGGCAGGACCTTTGTGGTGCGTGTAAACACATATGTATGTACCTGCACATTCAGGCACGTATCCATATGACGCTCCCAGGGCTCCAGCACCTCTGCTATGGAGATGGACCAGGAAAGCTGGGGATGTCCAGCTGGAGGAAAGAAGGCTCTGGGGAGACTTTAGAGCCCCTTCCAAGGTCCAAAGGGGCTCCAAGAGAAATGGACAGGAACTTCAGACAAGGGTTGGAGTGACAGAACAAGAGAAAGGGTTTCTCACTGACAGAGGGCAGGATTAGATGGGATATTAGGAAGAAATTCCTCCCCACGTGGTGGAAGGTCCTGGCACAGGTTGCCCAGAGAAGCTGTGGCTGCCCAATCCCTGGAAATGTTGCAAGCCAGGTTGGACTGGGCTTGAAGCAATCCGGTCTAGTGGGAGGTGTCCCTGCTATGCCATGGGGTGGGACTGGATGAACTTCAAGATCCTTTCCCACTCCGTCTCTTCCTGGACAACACTGCCCGCGGTGCCCGGCGCGGGGCGGGCTCTGTGCACTCCGCACACGGGCACGCGTTCCTCTCGCAGGACTGCGCTACCGCGCAGGGCGCAGACCGAACCCCGAGGCCTGCGAGACTCCGTAACCCCCCGTTCCCACGCACCCGCTTTCCGGTAAATTCTCCCCGGAGCCGCGTCCCTCAGCCCGCCCGGAGGCCTGGGGGCGGGGCGGGGCGGGGCCGCGCGCGGAGGGG
>VXAZ01000678.1:70866-138804 GCA_013399875.1 Gymnorhina tibicen
GAAATTTCACGGGGGGTGGGCACCAGGAGCCCCGCAGGCCCGCTGATGGAAAAGCGCACAGGAGAGATGTGTCTCGCTGTAAAATCAGCGGGTTTTTTTAGGAGCAGCCTGGGCTGTGGGAGCCGTGTCCGTGTGGGCTGGGCAGCCGCGCCCGTGGGGCGGTGGGACAGTGCCATCCCCTGCTGCAGCCAGGCTGGGCGCAGAGGGGCTTCCGGAGGAGGGGGAGAGCCGGTGGTCCTCGGTGTCCTGGGCGGCTGTGCCTGTCCCACGCCGGCACGGAGCTCCGGCTCTCATTGCCCCTCCGCAGCAGAGCCAGGCCCGCGGGGCTGGGCCCTGATTCCCCTCAGAGGCGCGGACAGAGCAGTGCCGGCTCACGCCGCTGCACGAGGAGTCCGGTTCTTGTGTGTTTGTGTGTGTGTTGCTGAACCCCTTTGTGGGCTTGTTTCCCCTAGAACTGCACCCTGGTGAGCGCGATGATTTGGGGGGTTTTCCTGTGATTTGGGGGGGTTTTCTTCTCCCTCGTATTTGCTGNGCGAAGATTTCTTTAACAACCAAAACATTTTTTTTGCCGTGGATGCCCGGAGTCGCGCGCGCGTGCCGCGTTTGTTAAAAGCGGCAGGACTCCGTGGCGCGACCCCGCGTACCGGGGTTTCCGCGTCACCGACACCCCGAGGCGGGGACCTGCGCCCTTGCAGCTTCGCGCTGGCTCGCCCGGCCGCCGCTCTGCTGGCCACACGCGGCGGCCGCGGCCGTGTCCCCCGCTCGGGNAAAATCAGCGGGTTTTTTTAGGAGCAGCCTGGGCTGTGGGAGCCGTGTCCGTGTGGGCTGGGCAGCCGCGCCCGTGGGGCGGTGGGACAGTGCCATCCCCTGCTGCAGCCAGGCTGGGCGCAGAGGGGCTTCCGGAGGAGGGGGAGAGCCGGTGGTCCTCGGTGTCCTGGGCGGCTGTGCCTGTCCCACGCCGGCACGGAGCTCCGGCTCTCATTGCCCCTCCGCAGCAGAGCCAGGCCCGCGGGGCTGGGCCCTGATTCCCCTCAGAGGCGCGGACAGAGCAGTGCCGGCTCACGCCGCTGCACGAGGAGTCCGGTTCTTGTGTGTTTGTGTGTGTGTTGCTGAACCCCTTTGTGGGCTTGTTTCCCCTAGAACTGCACCCTGGTGAGCGCGATGATTTGGGGGGTTTTCCTGTGATTTGGGGGGGTTTTCTTCTCCCTCGTATTTGCTGGAACGCTGCCGTCATGGAAATGTGGTAGGAGTGGTTTGTGCATGAATTCCTGCAGCAGAACGCACCCTGGAGCGGGAATCAGCAGTGGGAATCCACCTACCCCTTGGAAGATACAGCACATGCATATGGATATTTTGATTAAAGAAAAAATCTTAATCTTCCTCACCGTGTAATGTGGATACACTCGAATCTCTTGATTATTTAAGAAAAAAAATTAATAAAACTAATAAAGTTCCTTTGCAAATCCAAAGAGATTGAGGCTAAGCACAACCTGCAACCTGAGCAGCCCCTTGTATCTGTTCAGATTCCGTCGCCGTTGTGGACCTGGCTCTCATTTAAATTTCCTCTGGCTTGGGATTGCTGACTAGGTTTTCTGCAAGAGTGCCCATGCTTACATGGTCATATATTCTGTGTGACTTTTTTTCACTTTTCCCACCTTTTTTTTCCTCTGTTCTGTTGATAGTTATAAGGGGATTTTTTTCCCCCCTCTTCTGTTATCAGTTTGATCTTTCTTCCTTGTCCCTGTTTCTTTGGGTTTCTTACAGGTGATAACAAATTCTCATACTGCAACTGAATTTTGGAACACTGATGGAAAACTGATTTAATCCTTTCAAAGGAGAAGTTCTAGGTGTTTAAGCAATTTAAAAGTGCAGTAGAGAATATACTGGATACAAAGGACGTAGGGAAAAGAGGAAGGAAGAAAGTCAAAGCTCTCTGTCCATTTTTGGACTTTTGTTGGTGGATGTGGCTCACCAAGAGTAATGTCTCCCATGCATTGCTGAGAACCACATGCACAGAACCAGCTGTAGAGGTGCTTCTGTCACCAGTTTGGTGTGCTCTGGCACCGGCTTGGTGTTAGCTCTGTGTGTTCCTTTGCCGCCTTTGCACCGCCTCAGGTGTGACACGTGGTGGTTGGTGTTCCTTTGTTCACACTTTTGAGGTGTAGATGAGGGGAATGGCCTCAGAGAGCCTGAGGAGGCCACTGGAGACAGGAGATTCCAGTGACAGTCACAAAAGCAGCTCTGTGCCCTAAGTGGGCAGATTTCGCTGCACTTTGCTGTCTTACATCGTGCTGCGTGGGTGGTTGTGGTGTGCCTGTCCTTATTCTGAGCCCCTGAGGCACCAGGAACAGCCAGGCATCCTCAGGACAAATCTTCCTCCATCACTCCTTTAAAACCTCAACAGCCAGGCAGTGAGGGGGGAGCGTGGGGGGAAGCTGCCAGATGCTCTTTTCGGTCTCTTTTTGAAACTCTCTGTGCATGGTGAAACACCAGAGCTTGCTCTACCCTGCTGGAGCGGGGGCAGTGAGGCGGCGGGTGTGTTACAGCCTGGTGCTGGCAGTCCCTGCCTCGTGCTGCACTTCCCTTCCTGGCTTGACGCTACCCAAAGGTAAGACACCAAGCCTGGAACTGTGTCTTGTGCTTTTAAAACTTTACCTGCAGAGCTTGGGAGATTCTTCCTCCCACTCGCAGCCAGGGGGGCTCCAGCTGCCCCTCAGGATGCGGGGGTTCACTCCCCGTGAGCGTGTACGGTGCTGTACGTGCACACACGTGTAAGCATAGGCACATGTATGTGCTTGTTCATGTGTTTGTAGGTGTGTATGTGAAGGTTTGGCATTTCCACCTGCGTTATGTTCCCATGGGATATCTGGGTAAAGAGCAGGGAAAGTTGCCAGCTTTGAACAGAAATTTCACTGGTGTCCCATAACCCACCCATGAGAGGGGCAGCAGCATTCCCAGCCCTGGAGTCCGTGTCAGAGGCTTCAGCCAGTGACAGCCCAGCACAAAACTGAGCTCTCCCCTAAGGCTGGCTCCCCAGGACACAGGCAAAGTTGGCATCATTTGTACTTCAGGCTGAATGGGTGTGTGCTGAGGAGATTTCCTCAAGAGATTTTTAATTATTATAACTTTGTTTTGGCATAAAAAGAACAGAGAAGAGATCCCTCTAAGAACTCCAGCAGTTGGAACAGAGGGACAATTTTGTTGGCACTGGTGGTGTGTGTGTTTGGGTGTCTCACGTGGTGCATCCGTGGTACGTGTGTGTGACTTAGATTTTCAGATAGCAAACCCAAGTATTTAAAACATACCCTTTTGTTACAAACGAAGCCTAAAAGCCAAGCTTTGTCACTCACTTGTGATTTTTGTAATAGGGTTTTTTCTTCATTTTGAGGAGCAGCTTCGCGCAGGTGAAACTGCCGTTTTTCTTGTCATTTCCCTAAAAATGGAGTGATTTAGTGATGGCTGAAGGTCACGGTCTTTTGTGTTGCGCTGTGGTTTCTCTTACAGGACGTGGTGAATGGGCCCCAAAGGCTGCTGCCTCCAGGGGCTGGGGGCCATCAGTCCCTGTCACGGCATCTGGAGGCAGCAGGGAGCCGGCGGCCGCTGTTTTGGGTCAGAAGGGACCTTAGAAACCATCTTGTTCCATCTCCCTGCCGTGGGCAACAACACCTTCCACCAGATCGGGTTGCTCAGTTATATATAATTTAACCTTTTGTAGGGCCAGCCATGTGTTTCTAGTGAAGAAAAATACTTATTTTGCAAAACAACAGCAAAAATATTCTTGAAAATACAAATGACGTGCTTTTGAGGTGTCAGTGATGTGATTATATGTTTTTAAACACAAATGACGTTCGTGACGTGTGTCAGTGATGCAATTTTTTTTTTTTTTTTTTGCGGCACACACGTGCAGTGTCCAAAGGACAAAAGCTGAAAAACACTTTTCCCTTTTATGGAAATGCACATTTGAAAATAATTTCCCAGTGAACTCAAATAATTAGAAGGAACACATGGAATTTTAAATTTGAAAGCTTGACTAATCCTGAGTGGCTTTGTGAAGCTTGAAATCTGCAGGAATTTGAAGGAGAAAACAGGCTCTTTAGGATCTGAATTCTTCACAAAAGAAAATTTTTGTGGTCCTACTTTATTTTAGCGTTGTAGGAAAAGCTGAAAATTTATTAAGACTTCATTGAGACTTATTTCTTTTTAGTTTGGCAAATACCCCATGTCTTTTCCATCAGTAAAACTGAGACCATTTCTCAGTCAATGTTATGTTGCCACTCCAGTTGTGTCTTACAGGGAGGAGACTCACTCAAAAAATAGACAGAAATGGAAGACATGCCCCGAAATCCTTGTCAGTGCTTCAAGAAATGTTCAGTTGCAAGAACAGTTCAGTCAGGTGTTGCTCTTCTTTCCTGTAGTTGCTCTGAGAATAGAAGCATGCAAAGGGAACAACGGGGCAGGTGGGATGTGCAGGTGAGGTTTAATATATCCAGTTGGTCATTTTGTTTTTTAATGTTATACTTACCATCCACAAGGAAAACATGAAAACTGCTGTTAAGTGTCAGTTCATTCAAGGACACAGAAAAGCATAAAAAGTGCTCTTCCAGCCTGAATGGGGGATTTACAGTCAGCGAGTTCTTTTCAGTATGTTTTCTAACGTTTAGCTTTGTTATTGTAATTTCAAAGTTTATTAATAAAACAAAATGCTACATGAGGCACAATTCTGTACTAAACAAATGAAAAATCAGAGTCATCAAACAGTTCTTACCCAGGAAAAGATAAAACAAAAAGTAAGAAAATCAAAATGACATCAAGGAATCAGTTTTCACCCAGCCCCACATTAAAAATTCTGAGTTCTAATTACTGACCATTGTCATATACACAAATTGTCGTGTAACTATTGATCTTCAAAATCAGATTTCACTGTATCTTCCCAGAAACTGTTATGTTACCTGTGTGCCTTTCATCTCACACAAATTTTATTTAACAAAACTCATCCCTGTATATTTACTTACAGCAAAATCTTTGCTCTTACGCATGTATAGTATCTCTAATTGCACAAATGTTAAATGTTTAAAATTACGTTTGTTGTTTCTTCTTTGGTTTAACTCTCCCACTCGCTTTTTTTTTTTTTTGGGGAGAGATTCCTTAAAATACGTGATGATTGTTTGAAAAATTCTAAATAAGTTGGAAGGAAACAGAAAAAATCCTTATTTGACTACGAGTTGTAAAAAGCACAGTAATGATGACTTTTTCCTTTAATACTGAGGTCTCACTTCCCTTCTTTTGTTTGGGAGTTTTGGTAACAAGTAATAATGAGTAATTCACATAGATTTTGGCACAAGTTATTTTGGAAACTGAAAAATTACTGTTATCTGATATATCTGCTCCGAATTGGAGCAGTTAAACTTTTTGGTCTTTTTAGTGCAGTCACAAGATCTCTCTTAGGAAATATGTTGTATTGTTGAAGTGTGGTCTCAGGATAACTGCTCCCTTCATTTTGACACTGCCATGTTTCATCCTTGGGCTTGAAGATGAATCACCAATTCCGGGAAAGGAAAGAGTGGTGGAAGTTGTTGTTGGGCTCTCTGTGTGTCTCACAGAGACACAGTCTTGTTGCCCCATCGCAGTACTTATTTCTGATCCTGAAGGAGGCAAAACGTTGCTGTGATTTCTCTAGTGCGCTCTTCTTTTTCTCTCTACTTTTTCTGATTAAAAATATATTCACCTCTTTCAAATTCTACCAGTGAGTTACAGTATCATCCAAAGTGCATTAAATGCCCTCTCCCCACCTTGCCAAAAGCTCTATAATTCTACCTTCGAGAGTTCAAATTACACTCCTTGGCCTTTCTGCTCTGTCCCCAAAGTAATCCCCTGACATAATTTCAAATAATAGGGAACTCGTCTTTGGAATTATGCAGGTAATACCTTTGGTGGCACATGTGATAGTTTGAACGATACTGTCAGGTTGTTATTTAATTGGAATACTGTCAATGTCGTATTTTTAAATTATTCATGCTTTTTGAAAACTATGGTGAGGACTGGAAAGCAGCCAGCTGTGTAGTAGCCTAAAACGTACATTGATTATCACACTTAAAAAAAAAAAAAAAAAAACCCGAAACCAAACCAAAACAAAAAAAAAAAACACCAAAGAAGAAGAAGAAGAAAGAAAACAGCTATTAAATGCCATTTTGCAGGCGTGAGTTATTTGCCATGGCTGATTAAAGAGCATCTCCTGAATTGCGTTGCTTGAGGATGTTCAGTGTCAGCAAATTTGAGGGTTTGTGATGTTTAGGGTGTATTGCATATGTGGGTTGCTAAAGTGTCGTGCCTAAGGACAAAGGTGGGTAAATATGAAGACGTCTAAATTTCACACCTTTGTAAAACTAAACTCGTGAGTTTCCTGACAAAAGCCATTCCAGCTCAGCCTCGGGTTTTGAACACAAGAGGTCTTGGATGTGTCAAGGATCTCACATTCTTAAACGTATGGAAAAGCAGAAATCCAACTCAGTCTTAAGAAGGCAGAGTGTTTGGCTGGGACGTTTTATTCCTAACTAAATATGACCGTGCAGTGTAAGGAATCCCTGCACGGCAGGTGACATTTTACAGCTCCAGGGTTGTAGTGCAGGTAACCCTGAGGATGGCGTTACCTCAAGAATTAACATCCGACAACACAGGGCATCCCCAGCGCAACACAGAGACTCGTGCAGAGGCTGCGGGGCATTTAAGCCCTTGAAGACAAGAAATGCCCTACCCAGGAGGCAAATTCTAAAGTAAACTCTGACAGAAATGTGTTATTTTTGCTCACGTTTTTTAAGTAGATGAACTCTGAATATGCATTTGAGTGTGTGTGTGACCGAGGGGGATGCTGAGCATTTGGCCGTTTGTGTCTTTGTGGAGGAAGGGAGGGAGGGAGGGGTGTGCTGCACAGGGGGGTATGGCAGGAGGTATCAGGCACAGCCTGGAGATGGGGCTCCCTGAGTTCCAGGAGTGGCAGCAGGCTCCTGCCCAGCTCAGCCAGGTGGGAAGACCTCTGTTCCAACCAGGAGCTGGTGGCAGACAGCCACGAGCTGGGGTTCCAGGGGACAGCAGAGCCGGCTCCAGGAAGAGGAGCCAGTCGCACACTCGGCTGTGTGCTGTGTCCCCTGGCACTCAGCTTGCCCCATCAGCCCGCCCAGGGAAACAGTCCTGGCTCATCCGATGACTAAAAAAAGTTAATTTGCTCATTGAATGACAAGGCTTCCTTAATTCTAGCAAAGATCCGTAATGCACACTGCTAAATACCTTGTTCTATTATTTTTTTAATTAGAAAAACAGTAGTAAAACTTTGAAAAGCTTTTAATAGCAAGTATGTTCTCTCTGAGAAGCTAATGACAGAAATGACAACAGTTAAACCTCATTTCGGGCACTTAATTTCTCCTTTACAGTGAGTTCAGACAAGGCCCACGCAGTCAAAGCCTCGAGTACGATGTGCTCCGGGCAGTGTTCACCTGCTCTGTGACCCAGCACGTTGTCATGATTCCATCAGGTGTGTGTGTTGAGACACGTGATGTGGTGCAGGTGGTCGCCTGAGGAGCAGTCATGTTCAGGTGTTCATTGCCCTGTGTGTCTGAAGCCTCCTCTTGGGTTATTACCGCAAGGGGAAAACCTAGTGCAAGGAGAAAACTTTAGTGTGTGTCCGTCTTCTTCCATTTTGACAGTTATTTCTGGAATCCTGGCTGCCATGCTTGAGGTGGGTCAGTACAAGTAAGTGACAAATGCATAATTAAAAAATACAACAGTTTCTTTTGGGTCTAATGATAGCTCATAGACTATTAAATCAGTGAATTGAGTGAAGTTCTTACTATTTCTTTCTATGTTGCAGACATCCCCTTAAACCCAACAAATATGTCAGATTTGAGCAGTAAAAGTACTGTGCTGCTCTTTACAGAAAGAAATAATAGGGCTAAAGAGATGTTCTTTCAGCCTTAGCATAACAGTGAGGTCAAAGCAGACACACACGGTACAAAACTGTCCTCCAAAATCCTAGAAAATATTTTCTGGTGTATTATTGTAATTGAGCTCAGATTCTGAGAGCTAAAAGTCTTAATTATAATCAGTTTCCTGTCTTCACCATGGCAGCTTTCATTTATTTTAAAGCACCAAAAAGGGAAAAAAAAGAGGGTTCTTTTCTTAACTAACTCAAAAATTTTGCCAGCAGTTGCTCTGTCTGAGGTTATTCAGAGTTCTGTTCTGTTCTGTTCCATCATTGATCTGTCACTGAGTGCTGTGCTGTTGTTTTCAATATTAATTTCCTGATTTTGGGGAGAAACCAATTTTAAGACACGTTAAATGCCAAGTAAATTAGGGTAAATGCAAAATTTGATTTATGTGGTAGTTCAATACTAGAAGATGTATTGAAGACTGGAAAATAATTGCTTATAATTTTTAGGGAATTTTTCGTTTTCTTGACTATGTAGGCATACATCATCTGAATTTTTAACTTGATGGCATTTCAATACTTTTTCAATAATTCTGGCTAAGTTCTGTTTCCTTTAAAAGAGAAATTATGTGCAAGAATAATCATTAGTATAGATACCAAGCTGAAGATTCAAGTATTTGGATGTTAAGCAGGGCAGTTTTGATAGTGAATACTTATCTTTAATAATGTTACATTAGTTTTAAAGAACGTATCACAATAGATCATTGGAAGTTATGCCTAAAGACTTTTAAAATAAATGTTACTATATAGTATACCTTGTCTCAAACTCAGATACTTTCAGGATTTGGTTCCAAAAGCTGCCTGGGTGGGACGGAAATTGACACACCTTGCATGGTTGAGAGTATGATGTTTTTGTGTAGGTTAATGTTTTTTAAACCCTGGGGGAAAAAAACAGACAAACAAACAAAACCCACAAAAACAACTAGCACTAAAGAAAGAAAAAGTACTTAGCACAATAAAACCCAATGTTAAAATTGCCCAGGCATTTAATTAATAATTTGAACAGTGTGCAGTGAATGCACGCTGTGAACAGCAGGGAGGTTTTTGTTCAGCAAAACACTCACACATGCTTGACCTCAGTTGCTGACTTGTGTCCTCTAGATTCAAGGTTGTAGCTCACCTGGCTGCACCCGTCTCTGGGGTGTGAGTGGGTGTGTCATTGCAGCAAGAGACATTGCAGTTCACACTGGAAGACTGGAAGAGCAGCATGGCCATCGGGCAGTTTTTAAAAAAGAGAATAATTGTTCTACATTTCACCCTCCTGCAACCCCACAGCCCTGCCAGTGTCTTGGTACTGCCATATGCCAGGAAATGGCACCTCCAGGTGTTCTACATGATGACCTGTGATGGCCGTGTAAGTAGGCACAGGCCTTGAGAGGTTCTAATTTTTCATAGAATCAAAGAATCATAGGCTGGTTTGGATCAGAAGGGATCTTAAAGCCCATCCGATTCCACCCCCTGCCATGGGCAGGGACACCTTCCACTGTCCCAGGTTGCTCCGAGCCCCATCCAACCTGGCCTTGGACACTCCCAAGGCTGGAGCAGCCACAGCTTCTCTGGGCACCCTGTGCCAGGACTTTGCCACACTGACGGGAAAGAATTTCTTCCCAATATCCCATCTAACCCAGTCTTACATCAGTGTGAAGCTGTTTTTTATGTCCTGTTCTAAATTGTAACTTATTATTCATTTAAAGCTTTGTGGGAGGGGTCTAGTGAAATATCCTAACAAATAACTCCAAACAACCCTTCCCACCCAGGCGACAGTGAGGCACTCTGGCACTAGCATTGTCTGTTCCACACAGGCAGCACTACAATCTGGGGCTTCCTTTTTCACACTTGCTGAATTGTGAATAAAACCCAGAATGTAGTGTTCTACAAATAATGTTTGTTTTCTTCTGGCTGCTTGGTATACTCAATACAGAGAGATATTAGTGAAATCAGGATCTATATTGTAATGTTTCTCTTTTTTTTCCCAATAATTTCTCTAACAGGTGTACATATACTGCTTTAACTCCTTAAGATAAATAAGCAGAGTTCTTTTCAAAATTTGGACAGAACCTTTTCACCTGGCCAGTGAAGAGCTACTTTCCTCACTTTAAAAAAAATCATATCTTTACCATCTTTTCAGCAACAGTTGAAAGATACGTAAATACTGTGCTCCTGTGACCGAACTGGTATGTAAAGGGGCTCCAGAAGAGCTGGAGAGGCATTTTGTACAAGGACCTGGAGTGGCAGTACAAGGAGAAATGGCTTCACATTGACAGAGGGCTGGATTAGATGGGATATTGGGCAGAAATTCTTCCCTGTCAGTGTGGTGAGGCCCTGGCACAGGGTGCCCAGAGAAGCTGTGGCTGCCCCTGGATCCCTGGCAGTGCCCAAGGCCAGGTTGGATGGGGCTCGGAGCAACCTGGGCTGGTGCAAGGTGTTCCTGCCATGGCAGGGGGTGGATCTGGGTCAGATTTGAGGTCTCTCCGTGCCCAAGCCAGTGTGTGATTCTGTGATTGTTGTGGCTGCAGCTCATGGCGCAAGGACTCAAGCCCCAGCCCCGGTGTGGTGGTGACAGGAGCACAGGCTCTGTGTAGGTAAGTGCAGCAATGACAACATTGTCACCAGAGCACAGTGGACCAGGTGTGAACCATAGGACTTTCGGAATTTATGATTGTTAAAAAGCTGCTGCAGTGTCCAAACTATTGAAGTGTTTAAAACATAGCAATCTAAAACAACTGTATTTTTTAAAACCAACGCTGACTTTCCTTAACTATAAGCCCAGATACACCTTGCTAAAGTAACCATTAAACTTCTTGTTCTTATAGGAATAATTGTTTAGCAAATATGGTAACATATGAAAATAGCACAGTTTATTGAATTCCTAGAGGAAAAAAAGGGGAAATTAATAAAGGGGAAATTAATCTTAATAATCTTAATATGTGGCACATGGGGTTTGGGTGCAGAGGACAGCACAGGGGTGCAAAAAGGCATAGGAGCTTAGAGCTTTAATAATTGACAGTCCTCCAGATGTCTGCTGTCAGTTTGTGTTCATCGTGACGTAAAAAAAAAAAGGTAGATATGCATAATTTATCAATGCCATGCACAAGACTATATGGATCTCATTTTAAAATTAAGATGAAAGATGCCCATTTCTGACACTTCCATGTAAGAAAATATTTTAGGGTGTCCCTGTCAAGGGTAGGAGCTGAAATCTGTATTTCATCTATTAAGACAAGTGCTGCTTTTACTTTTAGCAGTGTTTACACAAATAAGCATATTACCAGCGAAACCCTGGATCTGGTCACTGGTACTAGTGTTGTAGTGGTGAGCCGAGGTGTGGAGAAGTTGGGTGGTGGGGCACGGCATGTCTGCGAGAGCTGGAAAATGGACTGACATAAAAATCACACTGTTTCTTCCCTAAGCTATTTCAGATTTTTTGGTGGTCTAGCCTGTTATTTTATCATGGGAGAAATACAGGAGGGTTTTCGTGCTGTGCCTTGATCTCAGCATATCCGGACATGCAACTTAGACGAGCATGAAGCAGATAGGAGTAACCTGTGTAAATCTTTATTGGCATTTTTGTAGGAAAGAGGTGGAGCTTATTTTTTTCCTCTGTCACTGTTAATGGTGTGTTCCTAAAATATGATGGATTTATGAATATGTTGAACATGTCTTTCGTTTTTTTGTCTTATTTCTGTGCTCCTCACTTGCAGGCGCAATGGCTGAACAATGAGCTGTGTGGTGTGACAGGTAAATTTCACAATTTACCTGCTGTAATGGTGTGCTCTGTGCTGCTGTTCAATCATCTCAGAATTTTACTTGCCTGATTAGTTGAGTGCAGCAGATTTTCAATTTAAATGTAACTTCATCTGCTTGATTAAAAATGTAACAGAACATTATCTGTTGCAAATAAATTTCAGAGGAAAGGATGATTTTGCCTGTTTAAAAATAACATCTGTTTATATTGGCTGGGAGCAGATGATTAATACCTCTCTAATTTCGAGGTTTACCAGTCCAGCTCACCTGTCTCTTTGCATGGATAGCTGAAATTGATGGCTGTCGGGTATAAACATTTACCTGTTGATGTTTATTTGATGGATTTCTTTTTTAAGGATAATATAGAATCCCATCATTGGGCATTCATTTATTTGCTGCTCATCAAGATGATTGACAGTTTTGCCAGCAACATAGAAAAAGGCTTTCCTCCTTGGCACGCACCGGAGAAATTCACTCCTGAGCGATAAGTGCCTTGCCGAAGAGAACAGATTTCCCAGATTTTCCACCTCCAGTGTTTATTTTGATCGTGCTGAGGGGAGGCTCATGGCTGGTGCATGGCAGGATGTGGCGGGTGTCCGACGCACAGTCAGGCAATCCCGCAGCTGCTCCTCGTGAACTGATGGCTTGTTTAAGCCACAGAGCCTAGCCGGGGAGGCTCCCTCTGGCTGGAACAGTGGTAATCCCAGCAGCATTCCGGGCCGGTGCAGGGGTCTGCGGGAGCACTGGCCGGGTGCTGGGTGCGAACCCCAACAGATGGGGACCCGTGGGGAGGTGGCACCCCTGAGCTGTTCCATCCTGCTGTATGGGAGCACCACAGATCCCTGGCCACCATCGGCCAGTCCACAAAGGACACCAGCTGGTCCTGGCTGCCATCAACCATCAGCCAGTCCTGGCCATCATCAGCAGGTCCCAGCCCCTACTCTGCCCCCCGCTCTGTGCCTGCTCTGCAGTGAGGCCACAGGGGTGCCACGGCCACGCACCATGCCAGCCCCGCTGTCTGCCGGCGCTTCCGTGAAGCCTCGTGCTCTTCCTTGCTGTGAGCAGTCCTGGGGGTTGCCAGCTGCACCCCAAAGCGTGGGAACAATCACGGCTCCCTGTAAATGTGATGGATGAGCAGGGTGGAAAACGGGTTGGGACAGCACTGCCGATGCTGGGGAGCTGTTCCGCAGCGTGTTGCAAAGGTGTGCCCACCCCTGCACAGGGTTGTGTCCCTGTGCTCCTACTGGTTTCTCCAGGTTTGGGTTTTTTAATCTAGAAGTTAGATCTTATAGAAAGATCTACAGTCTCTTCATCGCACTCCTCTCCTAAAGCTATGAAAAAGTAATTATTTCTGTGAGAGATCAAGCTGTGTTTAAATTCAATTCCTATTAAGGTAGCTGAGGAAAATGCTGTAAAATTTTTGTCTTGTCTTTAACAAAATGGAACTGTACACACCTGGGTCACACTGATGCAGCATCCAGGGACAGGGCCTGCAGCTCCCAGTTCTCAGCCGCTTGATTCCAAACCATGGTGGGTTTGCTGTGCAGCTTACAGCTGAGGCTGCTGAAGAAAGTAAATACAGAGGTGATCCACGCTTTCCTCATGTTCACGTCTGGTTTTTGTCCCAGGCTAAGCAGTAATGCATTTTTTTTCCCATTTAGTCTTCCTGAGCCTGGGCATTCCCAGCCTTTCAAGACCCCATTACATTGTTCCCATAGCATAAAGTGACAAAGCTCGGCCAAGGAACTAAAACTCTGATGTCAGTGTCTGTGTGTGGCTGGCAATGCCCTCCCAACATAATTCTCTGTGTCAAGTGGAGCCTCTGGTCCTTCCTCACAAACCAGATGTGATACACAGGTTACCTGTGGAGTTATTTTTTTTTCCCCCTCTGCGGTAATACTTTGGAAAACTCGCATCATAAGTTCAGTTCTTTTCCAGTGGTTTTAAATTGTCAAATACACGTATAAAAATCAGTCTGTTACCAGCTTGATTCTCCTGTCACTGAAGCTGGCATCAAAAACAATTCTCCCTTCCCAGCTGCGGCATTTCCCTCAAACACACCTCACTTTCAGACAAATATAACCCTGAATTAGGAGAGCAGCCCTTGGTGTTCAGCTTTTCCTTTGGCATGTTTTCAGGATATACACATATATACACATTTTTGGTGTATATAATTACACATGTGAATTTGCTTATTCTTATACTATTATATAATTCACCTAAATATATAGGTTTGTTAACATACAGCCTTGATACCACCAGAGGCTTCCGTGTTTGTCAGCTCGAGACATGAATGTCTCTTACTGGGCACCTCTGTGAACATAGCAAATCACGTCCAGTTTGGAAAAAGACCCTTTCTTTTTGAATTGCCATTTGTTTTGTATTGTTTTGCCCTCTGTATTGTAAATACAGAGGAGTTCTGTGTGCTGGGCATGTAAATAAACCTGTTAGGTTTGGGGGTTTTTAGTATAGTCTATTTCTCTTTATTATATATGAGTGAAAGGGTTATTGTATTTTCAGATCTAGAAGCTCAAGACTAATCCAGGCTGCGTGGAAAACAAGGGGGTGTACTTCAGAGGATTTGCTGGAGTTGCGCTATTGTTGGTCTCAAAACACAGCCTCAATGGGCCTAGATGACCTCATCTTTCGCTGCCCGCTAATCCACCACCTCCATTTTCACCGTGTCTCAGAAAAGTTTATTTAAGGAGACTTGCACTGGAATAATAGCGGACGCTTTGCATAAGTCATAAAGTCAAAGTTAAACAAGTACATCTGTGTTGTACATTGTGTACTGAACACTGAAGGAAAAAACTTCAAAATTTGCCATTGGACTAGACTTTTATAATAATGCTTTAATTTTACAGGGTGACATTAAAAGATAAAGCAGCCTCATGCAGTCCATAACTGTTTAGTATCTGTGGTTCAGTTATCGGCTTTTGAAATGCATGTACTTTCTTTTCCAGTCAATGCTAGGAAAAGGCAGTAACTGTCTTTGAGTGGGAATCTCATTCCTTGTGTGCTTATGCCTCTGCTCCATCCCTGGAAGTGCTCAAGGCCAGGTTGGGTGGGGCATGGAGCAGTCTGATCTAGTGGAAGTTGTCCGTGCCCATGACAGGGAGGTTGGATTAGATGGACTTTAAGGTCCCTCCCAACCCAATCCATTCCATGATTCCACATCTCTGTGATCCCTGAATCTGCCTCTCATGTCAGATCAGGGTCACAGCTGTGACTGGGCATGACCAGGTTGTTCTTCAGGTGTGGATTCTGTCATTGCAGCTGCACCCAGCAGCTGAAGTTGTCTGTGGGTACTGTGAAATGCCACCTCTCTCTAAGGATAATTGGAAAATATGATTTCCACACACTGTTATTGGAAGCCTCAGCCTCTTTGTGCTGCAAAGAAGAAATGCTCTGTGGAGGTCCTCACTTTTAATTTTTTCAAGGAGCTGGAATCTAGCTATGTGCTACATAAAGCTGCCAATAAGAGTTAACTATACAAGAGAAAAAATGCAAAGCAGACTTGCAGAAGTATTTTCATAGTCCTACCTCTGATTATTGTTAGGGTAGCTAGTGGGCAAGAGGTGTGTGGGATGCACAGTTATTTGACCAGTCACAGAACCAAAAAATAGGACTTGGAGGTTAAAAAGCTGAGGTTCACCATATGAACAGTTAGAGCCAAAGGTTGATCCCCCTATCTCTTAGTCATACCACAAAGCTCTGTGGCCATTGCACTGGCAGTTGGCCCATGACATATCAGAGTTTCCATTCCGCTGGGAGATGTCCGTGTGGCTGTGCCTCGTGCCTGGTTTGGCTCCATCCTGAGCCTCTCAGGAAATCCCATAGTCACTTTACTGCTGGCACCCCTTTCCGCATCTCTATTTCCTTCCCTCACCTTTTCCATGGCCTTCTTGTCCCACCTTTGACTCCAGCTGGAGGATCAGATCCCGCGTGCCAAGAAAATGGTTTGGCTGTGTTGCACAGCCCATCCTCAGGTGAGCAGGTGAAAACAGTGCCTTGAAACCTGTGTGGCACTGAGTTCTGTCACCTGCCTGTCCTGCCGCAGAGAGGCTGGGGAAGATGGGCCAGGCAGGAGCTGGAGCTCTCAGTCCAGCTGGACACAGTTCCAGTCCGTGCGTGGGCTGGGCTGTGCCCATGCCGTCCACTCCAAGTCCTAGTGGTCCCATCAGCAGGTTAGAGAGGCTCTTTGCTGCTCGTGACTGCTTATTTCCCCATTCCTGGAGCCCAGCAGCCATGTTAGAGCCCTTGGCTTGCTGGAAGAGGAGGCTGGGGTTTGCAGCATCAGTCCCTCATGTCGTAGTGCCCAGCTCTGTGTGTTGCTGCCAGGGGCGTTCACAACATCCTCCATGTGGGGAGGATGGAGGCAGCTACCTGGGGACAAAGCATGATAAAAGTCTGGCAGCAGCAAAATTGCACTTTCTGTAGAAAAATGCTGAGTTCCTTGGCCTCTTGAAAAAAAATTAAAAATCTCAAACCTGTGGAGTTAAAGAATTTGAGATGAATTTGTTACTCTCACATTCCAATCATCTCCTTGCAGACACAATGATGCCAGGTCCTTCAAACCCTTCAAAGCTGTGATCATGGGAATTTATACACTGATTTTATACCCTGAATTACAGTGTAGAGTGCGAGGGTAGCACGATTCATGGCTGCAAAACTCAGTTATGATAGGCCTTGTTAAAATGTCACTTACCAAGTGCTTTTCCATTGATTTGTTTTTGTGGCGCCATTTTTTTTAATCCACATCAGTAGCATTATAGTAAATGTTTACGTAGTTTGAATGTCTTTAGCTGAACATGCTTACCTGAACATCGAAGGTGAGAAGGATGTACTGCAAGAACAGGTAGCTGTAGATTGCTGTGTGTACCGATTTGGTGTTTTGCAGTCTGGCAGGGGGATGTTTCGGATCTGGCCAGGGGATGTTTTCCTCTTGCAGTTTGCCTTATATACTCCTGTTTCTACCCATACTAATGTGTGTTGACAACTAGAAAAGTGATTGCAGTCTTACCATCTGTTTGAAAGCAATTCTATTTACTTTTTTTTTTAACATTTTTACTAGTAAAAGTAACTTTGCTAGGATTTTACAATTCCTTGCTCACGAAGCAGCATGAGATCCCCTGCATATATACTATATCCAGAATTGCTGATTTTTGCTGCTTAAGGTTTGTTTGCACAGTCAGTGTGCAACTATCCCGAAAAGTTGATGGGGTTTGGTAAACATAGTTCTTTAGACAAAATTAGGCTTTTTCTGCTGTTGGTCAGAAAGTTGCAGCGTTACAACCTGTTGCCTTATAAACCTGCCCAGGAGACACCCATGGGGCTTTAGGGGCTCCACAGATTTTCATTAGTTTCCATGTTTTTTATAGGACATTGGGAAAACTCATTCATCTGTAGCAAAAAAAAAAAAAAAAGATAGTTCTGAAACTCCAGCTTCCCCGATGTTGAGTGACCATGACATGAAACATTTTTCACACAACGGTGTGCTGTGCTCAGCCCTCGCGTTGGCTGGTCCACAACGACAGACCATTGTCTCTCCAGTGGGATGGGGCCAGGCAGGCAGTGCTGGTGAGGGTGGACACTTGGCCACCCCTTGCAGTCCTTGGGGTGCCTGGTGCGGCCAGAACCCCCCAGAGGAGTGGGGAAGGAGCCCTGGAGGGGCCCTGCGGCTTTGCTTAGTGCCCATCAGAGCAGCCACCTCCTCTGTACTCATTGCTGCCATGCCAGGTGAATGTGAGAGCCCAGAGACAGTAAAAAGGAGGTGGATGAGGAACTCACCCTATCTGAGGCCAGCATTTCCAGGGGAATGGATTCCCAGGACAAAGAGCGTATGATGTGGGTAATAGCTACAGGGAATGGATTTTCATCAACTTTTTATCCAAAGTAGTGGAATTCTTCTGCACAGCATAAATGGTGTTATGAAAATGTAAAGTTCATTAGAAAGCTGTGTATTTTTTATCCACTTGAATGTAATTTAGAGATTATATACTGTAATAGGATTTATAACATTATGCTGTTTAATCTTTATGGTGTTACATACACGTTAAGCACAGCTAGCAGAACCCAGCGCCTGCCTTCAATACACAACAACAAGCAACACATGCTGATCAGCAGGACTTTTGTTTCTGGTATCAGCATTAATAGAAATAAAGAACTCTCTGTAAGCACTGTACAACACTAATCCAATGGACTCATCATCTTTCTTGGAAGGATGAGGTGATCCTGGTTTGAGGAAAATTTCTATTAGATGTGGAGGGTGTTTGTATTTCCATGTCAGCAAACTGCTGTGCTTGAGGATGTGTTTTAAAAGGCGACCAAGAAAGTGCCACGTTAGCCAGAGAAAATATGGTATTTTTCTTGAACCTGAGGAGTTCAAATTCTTTATAACCGTCTCGTGGTATACAAAGCTCTAAGCTGAATGGTTTGGGAATAGGTAATTTCTCCTTTACAATCTGGAGGTACAAGAAAAGCAAATACCCAGAAATGTTAGAACAACCACTGAAAGCAGGGGGTGCTGTGACAGACACTGCAGTACTTTTAATGAGTATTAAAACCTTAGTCCAACTCAAGTGGACTTGGACTTTGCACCTTTCCTCAGTGCAAAAAGCTTCTAGGCATTCCTTTATCGTCCCCTGCTTTCTAAAAGATACCCTTTTAGTTTGCTTTTTAACCTTAAAATTTCACGCAAAGATAAGCCTCTGCAGAATCTAATTTTACCTGGGATTCAGAACGTCATTGACCCTGCCCCAAAAAATGCACTTTCCAGTAGACCTAATTTTGGGTCTCCCTTGTTTCTGGCTAGATGCAAAAAGCTGTGCCCCTCTTTCCTGTGACTGGTCAGAGATGTCCAACACACCAGGTGCTCTTGCCAGGCATTTCTTGTCCTTAACAAAAGCCTGAGGACGTTTGCTTTGTGATGAGTCGCAGTCACTGGCAGCAAGTAAAGGAGACGAGGTGACGCTTCATCTGTCAGTGTGCCGGGTAACAGAAAGGGAAACCTTGCACTCTTCTGGTGGTTCTGCTATGTCAAGTTCAGCACAGGGCATACATTGTAGTGACACACCTTTACCTGGTGATAGCTGTGTGCTGGACTGAACCTGTTTGTCAAACTGTTAAAAATTCCATGGTAACAAGACAAATGTGACGTGTGTCTACATTCTGTCATCATTATATTTTCATAACAATTGATCAGGCATTACAACCTCAAAGGCTGTAATTTTACACCCATTTTGAGACACACTGCTGATTTTTCCTCTGTTTAAGTCTACATTAAGCAATCATGAAAGGGCTGCTGGTCTACTGAAACACAGATTATTTTACAAAGACTTCTGTGTAGACAGAACTTCTGTTGATGACAAGCTGTGTCTTCTGAAAGAGAAAACAGAGTTTCAACATTAATCCACTGTAAATTATGATGAGCCAGGAAGTAGTGATCCCCAGGGCTTGGTCTGCACCAAGAGCTGGCTGCTGCCCTTCAAACAGAGAGGAGAAGCAGAACCAGGCCTTTTTGTGAACCAGGAGAAATTAGAGAAATTCAGAAGCTGGGGATAACTTTTCCAGTTCTTCCAGAATGGTTTATAGCTCCTGAGTTTTTCCTTTGTTAAAAAAACCGCTGTGTAATATATTTGTCGAAAGCACCAGATGTCAAATGCCTGCCTTGCGAAGAACCAAATCAGAGATTCGTGTTTGTGGTGGCAGGAGTGGGGCTGTCATGCCACCCCTCTGCACGGAGGTGGGTCCAGCTGCCGCCAGCCCCACTGCCCAGGGGCTTGCAGCATCAATGGACCCGCGGAGTGGCCACTTGCTCTCCCTGTCCCTCCACCGCCCCGCAGGCTCACCCGTCCTGCTCCGAGCCGCGCGCTGCTCGGCCACGGCCTTGCATCGCTCCGAGGGGCCGAGCTAAGCTCCTGCCTTGCTTCGGGAAACATCACTTGGAGAAAGACATCCAGGAACACAGCAGGCATGTGAGCAGTGCAGCTCCAACAAAGATCTGTCTGTCGGTCAATGTCACCCCATAAACCTACCGAAAATGTCCTTTTCTTTCTCCCGTCTTCCTGTGCAGCTTTTCTTTATTTTTTTTAATACAAAATGTCAACTTTTTAGCATTTGGGTTATTCCTTAGAATGGATCTTTTCTTTGTGTGAAATAAGCTTTGGGTGTTTATTTAGATGTTCACTGAAACTGTGTAGAGAGCAGTAATTGTGTGGTACTAAAGAATTAATCCATTTAGTCATGGGAAGCCCTACTTAGCCCTTTTTTTTCTCTTTTTCTTTTTCCTTTTTTTTTTTAGCATAAGAGGCAATTTTAAGGAATTACAACTTTATTCAGAAATTTTATTTTAATAATTATATTGATAAACTTGTTTTCATCTGGGAAAAAAGCAAACTCCTTGTATTTTCTTATTTTAAGAAGAATCACTGCTTTCTGTAGAACTCTATTTTTGTGCTTCTGTTCCCTTTATACTTCAATTTCTAAATGGACAATCTTCTTGTTAAACAGGTCCTTCTAACTATTTTATGGAGACTGCTAAGCCAGCTTAGGGAATCTTAACATTTAAGCATATAATTGTCTACTTAGAGCCCTAGACTGGTAAAATAATGTCCAAAGCTTCCTGTACCTCCTGTGTCTTGCCTTTCACTCCCATTAAAGCTGTCATGCTTGGGCGTTTTTTTGTTGGTTTGGTTTTTTTTAACCTCCCCAAGCATATTCTTGATCTCACTGTACGGTGCTGCTGTCTCTCTTAGAAACGCAGCAGGGAACCATTTGTTTACTGGCTGCTCCAACTCCTTCCAGCAAAATTCCAGCATGTCTTCATTGGCCTTGGGAGTGTCCAAGGGGGCATTGGAGCCCGCGGACAGCAGTGGGTCTGGCTGCCCAGGGTGCATCCCCTGCAGTGGTGGTCCCAGGGGGGCTCCTGTCCACGGGCTGTGACTGGAGCAGGGGGGTGCCAGGGCACAGGTCTCGGGGCTCCTGGGGGAACACCATCTGCAGCTGGAGGCAAAGCCACTGATTCCCTAGGGGCTGAGGCAGACGATGTCCCTGAATGTGTCCACGGTCTGTCTAGGGAGTAACAAACCCCGGGTGTCTGTCGCTTGGTCCGGGGAGACCTTTCGTATTTCATGGTTTTAGAAAAGTGTTTAAAGTCACAGATAATACAAAAATAGAGCTCAAGGAGCATTTGGACAACACTCTCACGCACATGGTGGGATTCCTGGGGCTGTCCTGTGCGGAGCAAGGAGTTGGATTCAGTGATCCTTGTGGGTGCCTCCCAACATGGAATATTCTGTGATTTTGTGATTCTATGAGGACGCATTGGAAAGGGCGGCATATTTTGAGTGCTGAAGTGTTTGGTGCTGTAACCCAGTGCCCAGCTCTTCAGCTCTACCTGCTTTCCTTTTATCCTCGCGAAGTGGTACACAAGTAGGGAGGAAATTGTTGAAAATAAACTAACAAAAGTTTTTATCAGTAGCATAAAGGTGACATAGTCAGCAGTTTGCCTGCAATATCACGGTCCATCAGGAATGGCAAGTGAAAGTGCTTTTAAAATTAGACTGTTTGGGCCAGAGCAGAGCAGCATATGGACTGGGAGCTGCCACTGGATGTACTGGTTCTTATTCTCCCAAACCTTGTGTGTTGCTGGCACAAGAGAATTTCAACTCAATTGTTAGTATCTACCTGTCAAATATAATATCCTCATTATAGTAGTGCAAAAGTAGCAGATCTTTTTGAGCCATACTTGTATGTCAGAGGTATGTTTAAGTTGGCAGATTAACGGATTATCTGGCAAGAATAGGACAGGTAAAAAGTTATGGACGTATGGGCTATTGGTTGCAGAAATGCAATTATTTTTGTTTTCCCACCAGCAAAGGGTATTCTGCACATCAGCATTTCTTAGATCTGGAACCTGATTTTCAGGCGTTTAAAATTGCATCTGTATTTATAATGTTAAATGCTGTCATTACACAAAACTAAACATTGCAAATGCATGCAAACAGGATAGATGTGACACTTTGTGGCAGCCTCAAATACTTTTTAATTGCTGTTGTTAAACGAGGCCTCAGAGACAGTGGGAGGGTGATGGAAGGGCTGTGTAATATGTTTGTGTGAAGAGGATCAGTGAGGAGCTTTTGTTGCTTGTTCAGTGCGAGAACCCCAGCAGTGTCAACTGGAAGTGGTGTTTGGAACAAAATTCTGGGCAGGCTCCGTGTCATTATTGTGACACGGGATTCTTGGTGGGCTCAGAAGGCCCTCGAGGAGCTGTGAGGGCCGTGAGATCCGCCGGCCACGAGGGCAGGTGGTTTGTGAGTTCATCCCCTCTGGTGGCCTCAGCGCTGATCGTCCTGGCCCCGGTCCAGCGAGCCACGCCGTGGGCACTGCTGCGAGGGCAGGACGACCTAGGGTCGGGGGGGCAAAACTTGGCAGCACCGCAGGGAAACTCAGGGGCACCGCCGGGGCTGCTTAGGGGCTGCCCTGCACCGGCCAGAAGGTTCCATCCTGCCTCAGGCCCGGTGTGCTCGGCATTCGGTCATGGCTCCGGGCCCTTGGGGAAGAAGTACATGTTCGTTCTTCCCTCAGTCACATTTCCTTCAGTCACATTTCCTGGGCAACACGTGGCACCTACGCTTTGGGTAGGAAGACGGTAGATGGGATGCTCCTCTCGGCAGCTGTAATGTCAAAAATGCACAGTTTGTTTTAATTTTTTAAAAAAAGAAGAAAAATAAAGGTCTAAAATCAGTCCTGTAGTTAGACCTGGCTTTATTCAAAAGTTTAATATGGATGTAGAAGTGTAGTTCCCAGCACCCGTGTCCCAGCACAGGCTGGGCGGCGCTGAGCATCCATCACTGAAGCACCCAGCATCTCCTCAGCATTGCTGGGGTGTTTAGGGCCACCCCTAAAATGTCGCATCAGGAATTATCTGGCGTCTGCGTAGGACATTTGTGGGGTGGTTGCATGCTTGGTTCTGACATCAGAATGGGTATTTAATTATTTTCTGCTGACTGAGTGTATCCTGGCTTTGGCCAGTTTATCTTGGTGGCTTTGCCATCCCATTTCCTGGTCCTCAGTACAGGACATGGTGAAGATTTGCAGCTGAGTTCAGGAAAACATCAATAATGGATACTTCTGACCCAAATTCAAAGCTGTCTTAGCATTGCTGAAGTATCAGCTTTGAAAGGCATGCCTGGAGATTGTACCAAATTTTTTCCTTATTCCTGCTCATTGTTTTGTTCCATGTCTTTTTAATAGATTTTCCATCAGAAGTACTTCCTAAGAAAAATCAATGTGTTTTAATGAGATTTATTGTTTTTAGGCAGTGCCCTGTGGTTTGCTTAATATAATTACAAAGCAAGGTGCAGCTGCAGCAGAGTATCAGTGAAGGAAGAAAAGAGTGGGTAAAGAAAAAAGTGCCAAAAATCTCTAGGCAAGGTCTCTCTTGGCCAACACAGCAGATAACCTATGTGCTCGTGATTTGCCAGCTCCCTCATTCCTTCTTTGTGCCAAGAAAGAAATCCTTGCAGGACTGTGATCTGCCTCAAGGTAGGTGCATTTGGCAGCTACGTTTGATTCCTCACCTGCAGGGAAACACTACATTTGGGGTACCTAAACATTTGGGGTACCTAAACTTGCAGCCCCTCAAAATGTTTGTTTTACACATTTTAGACACTTGGATATTTTCTTTTTCAGTGAATCCCAAGAAGCAGGTGTACTGAAAGCACCAGTTCTGCTGGTCCTGTCCTGTTTTTCCTGAAGATTTTGCACCACGCCAGCTCACTATATCCCTCATGACATGGGGTTTTCTTTGGGGCAGAGAACAGTGCAGAGGGTCACAGAGCTGCAGCGAGCATCCACTGGCACTTCTCTCACAAGAAGGGGAGTCAGTGTTATTTATTCTCCCTTTTTTTCTCAAAAGACAGAAAACTGTAATTGAAACCGAGTTGCAGCAACTTGTTAAACACTCCAGGACCAGCACCCACTTTCACCCTGCACCAATGTTTAGGCTGCAGCTGCTGCAGATCATTGCAAGGCCCCATATGGTGCTGCCTAATCCCCAGGAGAATCCGTGTCCTGGAGGCAGCTCTTATCGCTCCAGACCACTGCAGACATTGTCTGCAGGTCTGCTATAAGGGGGAATAATACAAACATGCAATGCATGAGTTTCACTTCCTTGAGCAACACAAAGACACAGGAAGTGAAGTTAAACATTACAAGAATAGAGTTCACATTACCGAAAGCCGAGCTATTTTTGCTGCCCCAGTAGGTAGCTGGTGGTTTGAGGGGCAAGGGGCACACTTGAACCTGCCAGTTGTATTTTGCCTCTGAGAATTGTGGTATAAAGACCGTTTTAAAGAACATTTTTGCATTTGTTTTGTCTGTGCTGCCAGTTGCCGTTAGCTCACCTGGGTGATGCTACACATGCTGCTTTTCTGGTGTTGTTGGAAATGCTCAGAGTCCTCAATTTTCCCTGTAGAAGTGTATCCTGGTTGGCTGTCCTGGCCAGGTGTAGGACGGACAGGCTCTGCTCCTTTCCACCTTCCCCTGGCAGGCAGAGGGGTTTCTGCCCACTGAGAGGGAGTATCTGCAGGCACTTCTTTATTAAATTATTTTGGTGCTACATAGTGGGCATAATTTTGCACCCTCTTGTCTATTTCCTTCCCATATGCCTTTAAAAATTGTCCATGTTAGGGTTTTGATAACCCAATTTTAATTTTAAAAAGCAGTCCAAATCAGTTAATCCTGTGCAGGTTGTGTTCATGTATGACTTGATCTTGTCACCTCTGGGGTTCAGTTTGATCTCCACAGCCATTATGACCATGCTTCAGTGGAGGCCAAGGTATATAGCACTGGCTCAAAAGCATCTAGTTAAATTTCAAAATAAAATAAAATGAAAATATATTTAAAAAAAACCAAAACCTAAACATTGCTGGAATAGTGTTCATAAAAATGGATTATCATCAGTTTATCATCAGTGTCTTGTTATTTACTGAGCTGTAAAGCTTGTGCTGATTCCACATTGTGCATGATTTATACTATGCTGAGTTGTTCCACTCCATACCTGAAAAATTACAAAGGCACTCAGGTTCCAGATGGCTCTTTCTGGTGCTGTATATGAGCCTCTTTTATTGCTTAATATATAGCCCACTGCTCTGGGATCAAAAAATAGAACATATCAGACTGTTCTGTGGAAAATGTCTGTCTAAGTCCCCGTAACCTTGCAAATGGAGTCACAATTTGGGGGTTTTATGCTTTAGTTTAAAGAAAGCAAACAAAAATTATTAGACTTTTAATTTGAAAACACGTTAAAATCCTGTGGCATTTTTTACCACATTAAACAAGAGAACAAAAGTCGCACGGTAAATTATCAACAGTTTTAGTCTAATGTAGGTCCAGCTGCACTCAGGAGAGAATAAAGGTGAACGTTTTCCCCTATTTTAAATAACTGCATCCGAGCCAATAGAGTTTTGGTGAGGATGTACATGTGCTGAAGGTGTCATTATTCAGACTTACTTCAGTTGAAACTGTTTCATAAGAACGTCTTACTTTTTTCTTTCTACTTTAATTTTGGCAAAAGCTGATGGAGGACCTAATATTACCTAGCAAGAGCGTGCTAGAAATCTTTTATAGATTCTGTTTGCATTCCTAAATAATTATTTTTAGCATTATTTATACTGCATACAGGTTTCCCGGGCACACGTCGTCTCATTGCAGTAACTCTGGGAACACAACGGAACAATCCACTCTCCAGAGCTGAATATACAAGATAAAAGATGTTTGAGATTAATATGCAAACATTTGGAAAACAATAGAAATGGGAGGCAAACTGTGGAAGTTGACTTTCCTGAGTAACAAAACACCCAAAGACAAGGAATGTGAAAGAAGGTGGCTGTGACCCCCAGGAGCACAGACATCACAGAATTTGGGCATTGTTAGTGTGAAGAGTAAACCAGGTACAGCGAGGGTTTATTCCCAGTGTAATCACAGAAAATAAGGTACAGCAGGAATGAACTTCCCTGTTTGTATTTGAAAGGTTTCTCTGTGTTCTCTTTAATTTTAACAGCATTGAGATTCTGTTTGCTTTATGAAACCCTTTATTACAAACAGTTATGAATATGAACATCTCATTTGACTGCTGATGAACAGAGGGGAAAATCTAAATTAAAACTTTAAATACCACTATTTAATTACCCAAATGGCTTTGACTGTGTTAAAGAGTGCCTGGGATTATTCTGTTTTTCAATTTGTTTTAATGCTTCCTCGGTAAAAGCTGATGGATTCCCAGGCCCATTGCTGTCACTGATGAACTATATAAAGATAAATGACATTATGGTAAATTCCACTTAATGACACATTTTTAATTTTCAGAACACAGACATTTTCTGGCTAGTGAATGAAGGCTAATTACCTCAAGATCAGAACAAAATAACTCCTCATTTTGAAAGATAATAGAAAAGAAATGTTGCAGATTAATGATGCTATTTATCTTTAAAAGAAAAAAAACTCTATCTTTATCCTGATAGTGCTGTTCCCTGAGGAACACAGTTATAAAATGAATCTGAAGTCGCAACTTAATAGGTTATTAAAATTATTTGAGTGTGGGCTCCTCGGGTTCAGCCTTTCCATAAATTTAAATTGGAGGTCTGCTGTATTTCTGAAGAAAGCAGCTTGTTTACGAGGCCACAAGGAGCAGACAGGGTGCTGACAAAAGACACGCCTCACCCCATACTGAAGCTCCTTTTCTAAGCCTGAATGGAACTGATATGTTTCAGAAACAGTTGAGAGAAAAGTTTAAAATGTGTGAATTATGTTACACCAGTGTCTTTTGTTTCCAGCGTGTGTCATGATAAGAGTAAGTGGGAATAAAGGGCACAGAGATAAATCTGCTGTGGGGACACAGCAACAAACAGCGTCAGCTGCGAAGTACCAGGATCAGAGGTTTTGTGACTGATGGCACAGGTGCCACCATTGGTTCTGGCTGGGAGGCTTGAGCAGCCTTACCTTTAAAAAAGGTGGATGGAAAAACATACTGAGTGTGAGCTTTGCACGTGCTTGTTCAGGCTGTCCTGCTCCATCCATCGTTGTCCCCAGCCAGATCACAGGTAACACTTCTGTCCTCTCCCTCCTGATATGACACATGTGTCATGGAAGCAAATTCCTGTCAGATATCCTTCTCATGCAGAGAACTAAAGTGTGTGAAAATTCAATTGAAAAAGGAAATTTTCATCCATGAAAATATCTTTCGTGTCTGTTGTTGCCTAATCCTGGAAATCTGGACCCTGGTGCACTGGCAGCCACACTGCTGGAATGTGTTGTGTGTGACGAAGCCTCTTCTGTACTCAGTCTCCTCACAGTTTTCCAAGCACCATGGCCATTCTGTGAGACATGGTTTGTGTCTTGGCCCTGGATGAGTTCACTCTGGAGCAGGAAGTGACAAGTCAGCTCAGCTGAACAGGCTGGGAAAGAGTACTTGGAGTGTCTGAGGCTGGAAGAGAAGGTGGAGGGAAATCCTACTCACTAGGTTCAGATATCATGGGCTGAAGACACAACTGGGTTTTGGGGTTGGTTTTTGGTTTCTTTCCTGTCCCTATTCATGCAGCAGAGTGTCATTTTGCCTTGACCAAGCTCAGCTGTGTGCTGGTGGTGTTTTGTTGTGGCTCCAGCCACAGGAGAGCGAGGGTCTGCTCCTACCACTGGTGCTGCAGGAGGCCTTAGGGATGGACGTGTCCCCCTGTGTGGTCTGCAGCTTGGTGACTCAAGGGTCAGTGCTGCTATCTCTGCCCCAAGCTGCTCATCCTCCTCTGGACAAACTACTTAGGTATTTAATTACTGAATTAAATACCAAATTCAGTGTTTAAATACAGCCTGGGCTCCAGTGAGCTCCCTTCATTTGCAGCAATTCCAGTATTTTCTGTCTCTCTCTCACAATGCTCCTTGCTCAGCCCTGCTCTCCATGGCGTGGCAGATTGGAGGTTCGTGGTACGAGAGGCTGCAAGCGGACTGGTGGTCCTGCCACGTGCTCTCCTCTCTGTGCCCTTCACAGCCACAGAGGTGCTTCCAGAGGTGGCCACGCAGCCACCACAGGGCTGGCGACATCACTTCTCTGCTAAAGTCTGTCCTGTGCCACTAAATCTGCCCCTTCACCTCGCGCTCGCCCAAACCTTCCTGAGGAGGTTCTGGAAACCCCACTGTGGTACTTGTAAAATTGTAATCTAAAGGGAGTATTTTATATTATTTGAATTCATATTGTTTGGATACAAAATATGTCCAAAAAGATGGATATATAGTCCTAAGAAAAATATCTTGGTGGCAATTTATAAATGTTTGCTGAGTTTAATGCTATTTGTGTCTATATTAGGCATGATGGAATACATTGGCTTGTGTGTGGGGTTAAAGCAGAGTTAATTACAGTTAAAACTCCAGGCAGCTCACTCGCTGACAAAATGCAACACTTCTGATGGCTACAACCAGGAGCAACACTTTTAGCACCTCTGGTGCTACTGTATTTTCATAGTTCTGACTATTTTGTGCATGTTCCTTCCACTCATCTCTTGCAGTAACATCTTTGCTCTTTGCCTGGGACTTTCCTTTTGGGTTGTCAGTCTGCTTTGCGGACATTGGTGACCTGTGGTCTGGTAGAAATGCAAAAAACTGGGCCGTGATCTGGAGATCATACACAATTTACATACATGGTGTCAAAGTAAAGAAGGAAATACAGAGCAGATTGATTTTGATTGAGTTGTAAAATGGTTATTCATGGAGTTTTTACGAGGTCTTGGCAAACCTAGGAGGTTTCACGCCTGTAGTTTAAGACTGCACTGTGGGTATTTGCTGTGGATGAATCAGCAGTTCATACAACAGTATTTTCTGTAAATTACTTATCTATTCAAGAAAGTGTAATGTGAGCATATTCTCTGTCCTGAAGGGTTGCTGGGTTAATTCATGCAAGGGGGCAGTGGCTCACATGCTGAGGCAGTCCCATGTGATTCAGAAGCCAGCTAGCCCCCCATGGCAACGTCCCACGTGATCTGCTGTGTCTGAATTCCAGCAGATAATTCAGGAATGGTTATCAGCAAAAAACAATTTCTGTAAGAAAACGGTTTATTTCAAAAGGTTAGGTTCATAATGGCAGCTGAGGTTGCCTTGGTTCTTGAACTTTGTTCTTGAAAATGGCATATCTTACAGAGTCAGTTTTACTTTTTGCAGTTCAGGTTTTTGGAGGCTTAGGATCGTGAGGATAGTCTTGAGAAGAAGTCTCTTTTAGGTACATTGTAATAGCAAAACTATGTTTTTTGCTTGTGTAATTATGGTGATACCTATCTAGAATGCAAATGTTATGTGTCACTGAGGTTTTAGGAATAGTACAGCGCTTTAGGATGACATTTCTAGAGTTAGTTTTTCCTGATTTATTGTAGTAGTGCACCAAATATCAAAGGTATACATGGAAATACTTTGCCAATGTTTCTTATGGATTCTGCCAGCAGAAACTGCAATTTTTATTTTTTAGTTGGCTTTGGGTTTTCTGTTGGACAATTGTCAATATGACTGAGGAGATCTCATTTAAAAAAAAAATTTCATTTACATGATGTTATCCATGGCTGTTGTGGCTCATATCTAGCATTCATACATAAATTCTTCCAATTGTACTAATGGAATTCTAGTCCCAGGCAGCAGCATTTTACAACACCATAGCAAAAATCAATGTCTGAAACTAGGAGTGTCTCTAAGAAGTTCTTTCACGTTGAAGCAAAAATGTGCTCAGCAGAAAGAAATGTAAATTTAGGGAAAATCTCCAATTTCCTATTCTATGCAAAGCTTTGATTTTTTGCTGATTCAGGCAGTAGGGTTGACATTGGAGCTTCTCATTTCTTCTGAAATAATCACTTTTTACTTTGGAACAGCCTTTCATTTTTCACAGCACTATCTTCTGAAACAGTCCACTTTGTATGTATGAATCTGTTTTTCTCCAGATAACACAGAAAGTAAAACTATTAGAAACAGGTTCCCATCTATTACTTCCCGGTGTCCATAGAGAAATACTAATTTTCAGTGGCACCCATTTGGGACCTTTCCTGATGTCTTTTGCCCCCCTTTCAAAAAAAGACAAAAAGAGGAAGAAGGAAATGCATCTGTAGTCTAAATTGACTGTGCCAAATAAAACATTAAATTTCCAAAGAATGTGTAAAAGGCAGATAGTTAATGGTAATAAAGCTGTCCGTAAAAGCCTGATGGCTGAGGAGGATTGCAGAGCCTGTCCTGAAGGGGTCCAGAACCATCTCTGCTGGTACAGGCACTGCCTGCTGGGTGATGGTCAGCACTGTTGGTCATCCCTTGGGTCTCATACAGCTCTTCCCTAACACAAGCACAATTCTAACCTTTATTTAGAAGTGGGATTGTGTGCTATGATGGTACAGTGAGCATATTCTAAACAAAAAGCCTTGGTAGATTTACCTTTTTTTGACGTGAGGGCAGCCTGATGTGCTTGCATCCCTGGCTTAATTACTGCTGGCATTAAAAACTCCTCAGACTCATTGGGGTTCTGTTAAGGTTTGCTTTGTATATAGATTTCCATTTATTCAATTTCCTCTCTTCTGATCACTTCTACTGTTTTAGCATCTTTTTTTCATGGAAATGAAATCCCCAGTCCTCCCTCCTGCTTCTTTGCTCTACGGAGGTACCTTCTATTTGGCTCAGGTTTTCAGTGGAGATGCCTTCTGCACCCAGTTGCTTCCTGACTTTTCTTTGTGATGACCACATCATTACGACTGCCCCACACCTTGGACAAATGTCCCTGGGACGTGTCGTTCTCTGTCTCTGGGGGGCACAGCGAGGTTCCCATTCTCCTGTCCATCCATCATCGTGGCTGTCCCAGAGGCTGGTCCCCTCTGCAGAGGGTAGGCAATGATGAGGGCTGCAGTGGGTGCTCTGCTCTTCTCCCTGCTCCTGTCCCCCATGGCTCTGCACTCTGGTATCCAATTGGACACTCCCCAGTGCTGACTGTCAGTTTCAGTGTCAGAGGCTGTGCTGTGTTAGGATACCCCATGGCTGCTGCTAGCCTGCATGGCAAAGTTTTACGTGTTCTTTTTGACAAAGAAATGTTGTGTATTCCAAAAAGCAGGTAGTTTTTAATACATGCCTTTGGAAACAATCAGCTCTGATGTGCAAGTGTTTAGGTTTTCTCCAGCCACTGTTGTTCTTGTTGTTTCTGTTTTTGTCGCCCACTCCCATTACAGTTACCTCGGATGACCCAAGTTAGGACATGTTGCAAGACCTTTCTGTAGGAAAAGGTCTGTCCTTAAAGTAACTTCCTGAGTGTTCTTGGCACCTCTCCCCACAACCACACGCAGTTTAAAAGCCCACAGGTAGCAAATGACACATCCACTGCTCCTGTCAATGTCACGGCCTTGCGTCGCCATGCTGAAAGGTATCTCCTCAATTTATTGTTCCCTGGTAGTTGTTTCTTTGGGAGCAGGCCTCTTGTATAGCTATTTGTTGAACTGTGTACCTACTGAATTAGTCAAAGACCTGTATAAAACCATTTTTTTCTTTTCCTCTTTACCCCTCCCCCAAACTTGCTTTTGTTATGTATTGGCTTGCTAATCCTTGTGTTGAGCAGTATCAGACATCACCTTTCTTGGGGGCACTTAGTCCACTCTTCCGCTTTCTTTGTCAAAGGGCTCCCTTAATAGGAGAAGTCAACAGGGAGGACAAAAGGGATTGAAAGTTGTATTTAATCGGGGTCAGAGAGGTGGTGTTCAGAGTGACGGGCCCACAGGCAGGCTGGCCTTTTATGCTTTCCGACACAGATGGTCCCAGAGCATTCAGCTAAGTGAAGAGAAAGCTGCCCAGTGAAAGCTATTGTGGGGCAGCATCGTTACAGTTGAGAAGGGTTGCCAGGGGTAACTGGAGAGTATCACCAGCATCCTGTGATCACTAGTCTGTGCCATTGAAAACCCCAGACCCGGGATCGCTCTGGGTCCCTTGGCATCCTCCCGATGCTCTGGCGTAAGCAGCAATGTCTCATGCTACCTTTTTAAAATTTAATATCAGTATTTTTACTTTGAGGCACATAAACTGTAGAATCATTTGCATTTCTTAATTTCAGAGTAGCCACCTTCTGCAAAATATACAGCCACTTGCTTTGGAACATATTGCTTTTCTTCCCCTGGGGAATAGTCTAATAATATTTGAACTTATTAAGATAACACTGTGTTTACAGAAACTTAATTTTTTAACATTTGTCTTGAGTGCATGAATAGCTGAATTAAAAAAAAAGAAAAGACAAGAAAAAAAGAAAAGGAGCTTATATAATTCAACATGAATAAGGACTGCAGGCATGTGCAAAAGCTTTGGAAACTGTGCCCAGAAGAACCCCAGGGGTTTGCCACAGTACCTTCTTTGGTCTAACCAAGTGGCACATCACAGCAGGTAAAATGTGTTCCTGACAAAATAGTTGAATGCTGCTTTTCTTTTTAAACAGCAGCAGCCCTACTGGTTTTTTGTTGAAGCCATAGGTGCTGGACATTGTAACTCAGGTGAAATGCTGTTTGAAAGTGCAAATACAAGCACAAGCCTTGAGTAAAAGCATGAGAAGGTCAGCACCGAAAATCCACTGGTGCCCAGCAGCCATCCCTCAGCCGCAGCCGTGGCCACACAGAGCAGCCCTGGGTGCAGTCCAGGGCACCCAGCACCTTGGGATGGGTCTGGAAGGGGCAGATGCGGAGCCAGCTGTGCCACACAGCATCCAGTGCAGAACCAGATGTGCTGCCCAACATATGATGCCAATCCAGCTGTGCTGCCCCGAGTGCAGTCCAGAACCAGCTGTGGCACCTGGTGTCCGGTGCAGATCCAGCTGTGCCACTCGGTGCCCAGCACAGAGCCATCAGTGCCACCAGCCAGCACCTGCACACCCAGAGCACCCCCGCTGTGCCAGCCAGGCCTCGCTGTGGGCCAGAGGGTGATGGGCACACACGGGGGATCACAACCCAGCCTTTATCACTGGCGATTTGTCCCTGTTGGTCACCACGAGAGCACCGCCTGCCGCAGGGCCACCTGGAAGCATCGCAGGGCTGGTGTTTGTGCCACGTCAGTCACGCGGGGACTCCCCACGCAGGCTACCATGCAGCTCAAACTGAGAGGGAATTAAATGACAGTTTCATATGGAGTTCATTAAAAAATTGGGTATTTGAAATAAAAAGTGGCCGTTTTGGATATTTCAGCACTTCTGGACGTTTTTGCCAGTGCAAATGTTGTCTGCAACTAAGCAGCTCACATCCTCCACTTGTTTGTTCCCTGCTTAGGTCACTGAGATGTTCCAATCTGAGTGCTCCTGTTGATATCAGTGACAGTGGTGGCACCTGCTGTGATGGCACTTGGGTTCTCCACAGCACTCCTTTTTTGTGTGGTGGCAGGGTGGGGTGCTGTGGGTAAAACACCCTATTTGTGGTAGAATCGTTTGTGGTTTTTGTTATGGCACTGTCAGATTGCAAAGGAAAGAGAGGTTTTGCAGGGCTTTGTCAAAGCAAGCAGCCTTGGAAGTCAAAAGTATAATCTTCATTATAATGAAGCAGAAATAATGAAGGCTGGAGGCAGGTGTGTAATTCAAAGAGCGTGTTGTCAGAGACAATGGCAAAAAAGGAAATCAGTGTTTCTACCGCTCCTGAGATATGTTCTTTTCAGGCAACCAGTGAATTTATCATTCTTTCTGTTTCCAAAAGAAGGAGGCTAGCTGTGCATTCCTTTCTCAGATTAAATAGTTTGGCCCACTTGGTTTCCAGATTTTGAATGTTGCTGGTGAGTGATGTAATCTGTTTGCTTTAAATAGTGTGTTTACTTGCCTGCATTTGCGTTGAGTAGGTGGCTTTTTACTTTCATACCTCATTTTCATTTTTTTAAACCATTTGAAGATCTGCTGGGTAACAAATTGCAGATTATCTTTCCCTTATGCTTCCCTCTGCACCTCTCTTAAAAAAATAATAATAAGGTAATCACATCTTTCCTAGTGCATCATCAAATTTGTTGATCTTATACAAACACAGGTGTAAATGAAAACAAGTGTAGAAATAATGCATCTCAAATGTACTTTCTTCACATTTTTTTGAAAATGAATATCCGATTTTCAGACTTGTGTAGTAATGCAAAATGCTTGTCTGATTTCAGTCATACTGGGTCATCTGAATCGCTAACTAATGGCAAAAGGAGATGCAAACTTGAGCGTCCCAGCATTTCTTTATTGCTAGTACATCAAGGACTTGAAATAAAATTGTTTGAGGTTGTACTCATTAGAAGTCCTTACTGCCACCCAGAATTCATAAATTTTTGGGAGTTTCCTGCCTCTAGTCTTTTCTTCTAGTCTTTCCTTCTAGTCTTTCCTTCTAGTCTTGCCCTGAATTAAGGAGGTAAGTATCTGGGAAGAAATCTGTAACTCTGGTTTTCAACTGGCAGTCCAGATTTGGATTATTTCTCCTAAACCACATGGGCTTGGCATCAAGGCCAGACCTGTGAAGATCACAGCTGACAGAACTAGGTGTGTATGGCGGCTTTGCCCGTGCTCAGCTCCGTGCTGGCGCATTCCTGTGAGCCACGGGCTGAAATGCTGCTCCTCACCGACATGGCCAGTGCTGGCCCAGCCCCGCCACAGGCAGGGCTGCAGCAGATGTGGCTTCATTTAGGCTCAGGTGAAGGGATACCGGGCTAGATCTGGTACCCAGCCACCAGTACGGGGCAGTCTCTGGTAGCACGGTGTTGGGTGAACCCCACCAGTGGCATCATCCCGGTGCGGGTGTCACCCACTGTGGGATAGGCCAAGCGGGACAGAACTGCCTTTGGACAGCCTCGGGGAACACCCGTGGGGCCACCACAGCGGTACCCCCTGCACACTGGTCCTATTCTTGTCCACAGGCAGGGACCAGCTGTCTGCAGGAGGGGGGGTGTGGGGTGTTCTCTGCCTCCTCTTCCTCCTCCTCCTTCACAGCCTTGTCAGTCTTTTCTGATGTTTAGTAAAATGCGCCAGCTCTCTTCAGGAGTAGACATTGCTAACATTAGCCATTATTCCCCCTTCCCAGCTCATCAAGACTTTAGGAACAGGACTGATCCTTGTGAGCTGTGGTGGCTCCCGTGCCCTGGCCACAGGCTTGGCACATCGATCTTATGTTCCATTGCTTTTCTTGTCTCCTTCCTCCCTGCCCACAGGCCAGTGAAAGATGGTGGGAGTTAGAGAGAGTGTCTGCATTATTTGTTTAAAGGACTGATGAGCTACCACCCTGCTCAGGAAATTTGGTTGATTGCACATTTTAAATGAGGCCGTGGTGATTTTTTTCAGTGATAGGACTGGTTGTTTTTTTCCCAGTGTTGCTAGGTAGAAGCAGGATCTGCTTTGGAACCAGCCCTTCAGTCATGGATTCAGACATCCCTTCCTCTTCTCCACATGAAGGGGGAAAACCTGAATCAAAGATTTCAGGAGTTATTGCCCAGACTTGTAATACAGAAACTATATTTAGTCAGCTGCGCAGTAGAACTGTGGTTCTGCTGCAGCGAAGGGGACTTTCACCTGAGGTACACGGGCAGAACTGTTCAGATGATGGAGTCTTTATCAGAAAGGAGTGACTTAAATCACAACTTTTGATGTGCGTCAGCTTTCTTGGATTAATACAAATATTTCACATTCACTTCAGCTCAGTCACATGAAGTAATTGACCTGAATTAAGTAACTGCATATTGTAAAGAGTACAGCTGTTTAAAAATCAACCTTGAAACAAAAAAGAAGCTTTAATCAAGCAAAACATTATAAATAAAAGGAAAAAATATAAATATGAAATGCATAACAGTTTCCTACTAGAACAGCAAAAAGGTGAGGCTTGCAGTATTTGAATTCAGGTAGGAAGAGCTAGCATATAATATGCCTTCCATTTATATTGATGTCAGGAAGAAGTGATACTAAATGTCATAAGTGCTGTTTTAAAACTATTTCTATGCAGCCTAACTATTCAGTACTGCTGTTGTCAAATTCATTTTCAGTAAAGGCTTGTGAAGTTCTCAGAATTCAAATGCTTAAAATCAAGTATAGACTTGTGAGCTCTCCTAGTCCCCGTGTTCTGTTCTGTATCTCGGGCACATCACAGGCGTGAAAACACTCAGGCGGCACCCACTGGGATGGATGTGGTGCTGATCACCTCCCTCCTGGCCTCCTGCCTGGCAGCACCTGGGCAAGACATGCTGTGACCAAGCTCCTCAGGCGTATGAAAAGCTCGTATTGTTAGAGAACCCAAATTTAGTAGATATGGAAGAAAGTTTTGTTCATTACAACAGCGTACTTACAATGAGTTGCCTTTTGGCAGCAGTGAGAAGGATTTTCCTATTGCTGTGGTATCTGTTCAAGGAGAAGAAAGAAAAATGCTGAACAAACAAACAGAAAAGAAACCAAAACCACGGGGACAAATGATCAAAGTATAAATAACTGTGTCTTTAGCATTGTAGGAGGTGCTTTTGACCCCACCATTGAAATGTCAACTGCGGTTACACTGCATGCACAAAATAGAAAGTAAAAAAGAATGAGAGAAAGATCAAGTGTACACTGTTTTTAAAATCTGTTTTGTTTTATTAATGGTAAAAAAACCATTTTCTTCCCATGCTGCAGTGGAATGCCCTTCCTGCTCCTGGGGTGTCTGCACCCTACTGTGGAGACCACTGTGCCAGTGTACGTGAGCAACAGAGATGAAATTGGGGTCTCAGATTCATTTTATCTCCTTGCAGCGTTGGAAAATTTTTGAACAAGCAAAAACTGAATTCTCTCACTGAGAATTGTTATTTTCTGATTATAGAGAGAACATTTCCTTTTCTGCACTTTTCTTTGGAAAGAGGTAGAAGGAAAGACAGTGACATCTTTTCTGCTGTGGTCCTTGTTGCAAAGACAGAACTCTTGTAGCCAGTGAGATTTAGCAGTTCTTTGGCAAGGCCACTTCATTTTTCATCACCTCAAAATTGTGCCTCTAAGTACGGAATGACATGTTTCTGGAAAACTGTTTTCTATTGTGAGCAGAAGACTGATGTTGAGAAGATGTCCATTCCAGTTGTTTTCCCAAGAAAAGGGTGTCTTTTTCGTGTGAAACCAAGTAACAACCGAAAAGTTAGGATTGCGGTGGAAAAGGAGATTGTGTACTTGGTCATTCTTTGCAGCGTTACAGTCTCCACCCCACAGAGCCCAACACAAGGCCAGTCTCGAGACGTGTGACCTTCAGGCACCGGTTGCTAGTGCTGTTTGGTGCTTTTATGTTCCAAATGTCTACAGTCCTTCGTGGCAGTTTGAGAGCAGAGCATCATCTGTGCTAGGACCCACCACAGTTTTCCATGGTAGTGACTCTTGGAAGACAAACTGCACCATCTTGGTACATGCTTTATAAGCCATAACCAAGGCGTTGAGAAGATCTTTCAAACTCTTCCTGCTGCAGAAGTGTTTCAGAGATGGACTAAAGGATCTGCCTGTGGTGGTAAGGTCATAAAAGCCCAGGAAGACCAAATTAGAGCGGAGTGCTGACACTGGAGCTCACTTCTCATGGAGCAACTGTGCTGTTACATATCCTCAGATGCATCAGCTTCTTGTTTCCAGTCACTGTCAGGAGTGCTGTGTCACTGCATCACTCCTCCCTTTTCTTGGAAAGCTCAAGTTTGAAGAAGACTTAATGTGGAGGGGCACCCGGGGTACATGGCAGATGGGGAGATTTCTTCAAGCAAACTGAGAGCAAGTCTATGAGGTGATGTTAATTTCTGTTACCCGAATTGTAGAAGTATTCCGTTCAGTATGAATATTTCTGAGGAACCTCCTGGTTATGATTCCTATTGCTATAATCATCAGAAGGATCAAAATGGAGAACTAGGAATTTCACCTGCTCCATGTCTCCATATTGGCATCAGCTCAAACTGCAGTTCTGCTCTCAGAGTAATGCAATTTCCCGCATCCTGACTCTGCCCAGGCTCTTTGGGAGTCCTTTTGTCTGGAGCTCATTTGAGTCCTCCCAGGAAAAGGTGAAAGTTCTGAGAACTGCCACCTTCAGAGATGTTTTGGGTCTGTCTCCTCCCAGGAACCCTGTCGTGGTCCTCCTCGTGTTCCAGGAGCTTGTTTGTGGGAGCCTGGTCCGAGTGTGAGGGTGGGAAGGAATCACCAGAGCTGGGATGATTTAGTTTGCCTTTGCCCTATGGGCCATTTATCAGCACGAAAGAAAGCTGAACCAAAATTCTGGCCTGTACCCAAAGACTGGCACTCAGCCTGCATTGAAATGTGATTTATTTTTTCCTGGGTTAAAGATTTTGGGAATTTCAGAGAAAAAGTTAAGATCCCCAATTAAGCTTGACAAATTTCAGATATTCATCTACATCAATATTATTCCAACTCAGGGATTATTTCCCTATTTTATTGTTTATGGCAGCATCAAGAGAGCCGTGCTGTTTCTCCAGGATGCAGCTACTGGTGAATGGTTTTAGGTTTGCGATTCAACTGAAGCATTGAATTTCCAAGAAGCAATTAATTTCCAAGAAGCTTTAAATCTGGATTTCATTGCAGGGAGACACGTTGCATTGTTGGCACATACCTTACACAGCTTCTTTTAGCCACAGGGACTTTGGCAGATCACACACCACAAGCCTTAGCAGAGCAAGGTTCTGTGGAGTTTGTTGTCTCCTTTTTATTTATATTTCATCCATTTTGTATTGTGAAAAAAGATGCAATATGTTGCCCGGGTAGACTCCCAAGACACAACTGTTGATCTTCTGTAAACGGTGAGGAGTGAAGCAAGGCTCTTCCTCAGGCTCATGTTTGCGCAGTTAGCCAAGACCCGTTTCATCCAGCCACGCAGGGACCCGCGCAAATCCCCCAAACGGCGCGCGTGCCCGGGCTGGGCTGGCAGGCTCCCCCAGCTGACACCGGTGGCTGCGACAGACACCCCTCTCCAGGAGCGATTAAGAGGTGAGGGTTCTCCAGCAGCTGCTGCAGCCCCTGGCTCCCACCGTGACCTGCCCAGCAAAGGGCCGTGCAGCCGCTGACAAAATCACCGTCACTTAAACACAGGAATAGTCTCGGTGACGCTGAATCAATTCTTGGCAACCTATTGATCCCATAAAGCATTCCAGAGTATCTCTGCCACTGGAGCTTGGGCCTCACAGACCTCACAGACCTCACAGCCCTGCATGCCCAGGCCCTGGCCATGCTCCTGAGCTCCGTGTCCGTCTGTCCATCTGTCCGTTCTGCGGAGGCTTGCTGGACATAGGTCTGCAGTAACTCTCAGTGTGTTACCACAGCAAGTGCTGCAGACATGTTGTCAGATGAATGACACTAGAAAACAAAAATTATTATTCCTGTTTTGAAATTGCAATTGTATCTCAAAGTGGGGGGTTTTATGAATAACTTAGACCTTTTTTGGCAGTAACGTATCCTGAGATTTCCCTTTATTTTATTACTGTACTTTTGGTTTTATCCCTGTTTTCATTTTCTCACATGTAATTCTGAGTTACTATTTATTAATTTTCTCTTCACCAAGGATTGCTGGAATCTAAAAGGTATTTCAGACAACTCAATCAAATAGCTAAAAAGGGATTCTCTTCAAAGTAAAGTATTATTCCCTTTTCAGTTATATAGAAAATAGTCAAAAAGTGAAATCTTGATGCACCCAATGAGAACAATAGATTTGTGTTCAGCCTTTCCTTCTCTAAATTAGAAATCACAGTATAGACAATGCAATTTCTAAATCATATATTATACCTTATTCTCTGGTGGGAATAAAATGTTCATGTTTGCCTCCTTTTCTCTGTTTAACTTTGACTGCTGTGAACACTAGGAAGAATAACCCTGCAGCTTTTCTTTCTTTTTTTCTTTTTTTTTTTTTTTAATCTATTCACTTTATACTTTTCAGACAGATTTTTCCCCGGGGTGAAACAAAGGTTAACTGAAATTTCCTCTGTTGTGTACCTGAACGAATCAGCAGTTTGAGAAGGAAATCCCATTGATGGGCAAAGAGAGTGACAGGCTCTATTTAAAGAATTCCCCCGACTGTGTGGTAGACCAACCATGCCATGAATTTAACTGTTCCTGTGGTCCCCATACTTGTACCCACCAAAAAGAGAGAAAAACCTACTTTGTTCTGCAAATGTTGCGCTAAGCTTTGAAAATCATGAGCCGCTGAGTTTTGTGAATTAACATGGCCAGCAGTGGCCAGTGCTGAAGGAAGCAGTGTTACAGCACAGACAGAAAACAGACAGGAAATTATGCATACTTACATAATGGAAAGGGCACCCTACGTGTTCATGTTTAGCATGTGTCCCTGCATTTCAGCAGTTTGGTGGTACATATATTCCACAAAAATGTGATTTACAGAATTGTCTTCTGCTTTTTTCACTGTACATTTTCATTCCCCCATGGTACATGAGGCGCTTCACCCACACAGAGCTGCTGGAATAAACGGACCTGAGGGAGAAGCAGAGGGGCACACGTGTGGAGGAGGGTGCAGGATGGGTCATTGGAGAGGTTGTTTGACACAGAAACAGGGTACAGGGCCAAAATGTGGTGTCAGGGACCTGACTCCCGAAAGAGCAGCAGGATGCACCGACACTACGGTGATTTCTGTATCTATCAGTGTCTGCTTTAACACCCAAGATACATGTCTCTGCCTGGTTAGGTGCTCTTAACTCGTGTGTGTTGCACTCCATGGTCTGTGATGTCCCTGGGAGTGGCCACCCCAGCACAGCCACGGGGCCCCACCAGCAGACACGCTGCCGGGGGATTAGAGCACCAGTCCTACCCCAACCATCGGACCTTTCCTCTCTGGCAATGATGGTTAAATCTTCCCCCATGGGTCATAGCTGCTGAAGTTTGCTTAAAGTAACTTTACAGCTCCTGGGGGGGGGGTTTTCCCACTTTTGCAGGGCTGCTCAGAGGTGTGTGAATTTCTTTTCCTGTTTGAACTCTGTTTGCTTTTGGCCAACTCTGCCTTTGCTTCAGTCAACTGCTTACATTGTAATTAATTTCAAAATGGGTTGAGTATTGTTTGTTGGATTTTGTGATGCTTTTCAAAAATGGCAGGCAAAGGTTGCTAAGAATAAAGCATTGCAGGGATTTCCCTACTGCCAAAACATGTGTGTATTACTGGCACATACATAATTTTAGGTATGAAAGGGAGAGGCAAGAGAGCCTTTTTTTGCCATGAGAAAATGTCTCAAATTGAACTTCTGTCAACAATTCCATTGACTGATTTCCCTGCGGGACTTATGGATCTCTTTTAAAGCTGTCTTAAAGAGATATTGACAGGTATTCCATTAAACAGCAGGTGTTTTGTTTTTAAGTAAATCATCTCTTTCTCATCAAGGAAAAGTTCAGAAATCGCTAGAAATGTCTAAGAAAAACACACCGGGGTTGATGCTGTTCCCCTCCAAGGGGCCGGGGTGAGCAGCTGGGGTGTGCAGAGGCGCCTGCAACGCCAAGGCCACCGATCACCTTCCTGCGGGCAGGGGTCCCTGCTGGGATGGACCTGGAGCTGCTGGAATGGGAGCTTCAGCCAGCACAAGGAGGACGAGCCTCTCGTCCATCACTGCTGGTGTGCAGCCGGCCAAATACCAGGTGAAGTGCGTGTGGGGTGCGTGCACACATGCGTGTACACACACAGACATACACAGACCGACACACGCGGCCGTGCAGACATGCACACGCACGCGTGTCCGCAGGCTCTTGGAACGCCTCTTCCTAGAAGGGAGAGATGTACAGTACGTCCTGGTCCATGGAAACCCAAATTCCCGTGCTTTACCAAACCTGGTGTCGGGGGGCCAGTTCGATTTCTGTTTTGGGACAGTGCCTGGCTGCCACACCACTACACTGTCATTCCTTTTTCTTTTGTGAGAAGGGCTACTTGGGATCAGAAAATGTGAAACCCATTATTGCAAGCTGCATTACAGTAAGACTTGAATCCCTTCGGTTCACACATAAGCAGGAATTTTCAGATATATGTAATATGCCGCAATGTGAAGATCTAGTGGTTTTTAGGGGTTTTAAGACTTAAAATTTAAAATGATCTTCCACTAGCAACAGAAGCTGTGTCCTGGTATGGTAAATATTGTTCGGAGATATGTCTGAAACAGTCCTTGCCACAGAGATCTTACACTAGAATATAATTAGAGTTCTCTATTCTGTAATATGCTATATTAATTAGCAGTCAAAATCCAATTTTTAAAGCCCAGCTTTGAAATGTATTTGCCCTTCAGGCCACATATCATTGTGCCGCAGCTTGAAGTGTCCTGTTTCACTGGGCTGATAATAAAATAAAATAAATAAAATACACGTCGTCATGTATTTTCCAATTAAAAGGAAGGGGGTACAGGGCCACTTGCCTTCTTCTTTTGGAAAATTTAGTGTTTTATTTTCAAAGTTGGATGTCCATGCTCTGCATCTTCTCTGTTGTTGAAGAAGGTGATGACACAAACCCTTGCAGGGCAGGCAGAGCGTGTGCAAGGACATGTTTTCTCCCAGCCCTGACGAGCAAAATACTAGTGTGATTTTGGGGGGGCTCGCAGCCCATGCCCAGCAGTGCCCTGCCTGGCCAGGGCAGCCTGATCAGCTGCCGGGGTCTCTGGTGGAGCAGCACAGCAGATAAGGAAATTTTGTGAACCGTTTATTGTTTATTCTGAGTCAGTGTTTTGTTCCGTGGAAGCAGATTGTTCCTCCGGGCAATTTCAGGTTTTGACTGCTGGTCCTCCTTCTCCCTCCTCCCCTCCTCTCCCTGTCTGGGATGAAAGAGGGGAGGTTTGAATGCACATTGAACAGTGGTCCTAAATCTGGCTTCACCCCGAGCGCTGCTCAGAAATTTACATTTTCATGCTGGTGGAGGGATACATGTGAATCTCAATGATCTTTCAAAATTTTTCTTTAAATAAAAGCAAAGCTGTTGCTCGCTATTCATCCCATTGTGCAGGGGCGGAGGACAGCCAAAATGTGGTACTTGATAAAGGGAGAACCTTGTGCAGAGCTTCCATTTTCATATAAATGGTGTATATTTTACATCCTCCTGTTCCCTGATCTGCAGTTTGACAACACCATTTCCTCAAAGTATAAATACAAGAAGTTTATACAGTAAAGTCTGTTGTATTTTTTAGTATAGAAATATATATAATCATAGTACAGGAATTCATCTTAGTATTAAACTTAGTGTAGAAATTAATACAATCTTAAAAAGGAGGTAGATTTAACAAATGAAGATGAGGAAGATTAAAAGCACAAATACATCAAAGATGTTCTTGGTTTTATTTAACTCACAGGATGCTTTAAGTAAGTTTTGTATGTGCAACTTCTCCACAGAAAAAGAGGGAGATCTTGACAGAATCTCTGGATAAGTCTTTGAACTGCTGTATTCGGAAGAGTAAAAATAAAAGTAAAGCACGTGTGAAAATAAAGCAATCACAGCCCTTCATTCAGGCAGAAATCCACCTTCTGTGTGTATGCCCACCTTGAAAAAATCATGAAATGCTCTGATGTGGTACTGGCGTGGCCTTGGAGGACATCAGGTGGCAGGTGCCGTGCAAGGCTTTGCGAGGGACGGAGCTCTGAGCCGGTGGCCTGCGTCTGTCCAAAACTGCCCCCTGTGCCTCAGGTCGCCATCTGTGGGATGGGAGAGCATCATCCTTGGGCAACCCGGGGGGTCGGCGAACCCACCGCTGCCCCCTGACCCATTCTGTGCCAATTTTGGGTGCCAGCTGCCTGCCAGCCCCAGGGCAAAGCCACCGCTGCATCCTTGGGGAGGCTCCTCTGCACTGCGACCCCCGAGCTGCCGCCCGCCTGAGGCTGCGTGACGAGGAGTAAAACAAAGGTGATGGGGGCTACAGGCTAGAGAGAGCGTGGCACAAGGGGGGCCCCGACACGCCAAGGTGCTGATGCTGGTGGGTGAGCCAGGGGAGCAGCCGGGACAGTGGAGGTGGAGTGGCCAGGAACCACCCACAGGGCACTGGGATTGCCTGTGGGACACATTAATTCATCCAGATAAGCAAACAAAATCAGAGGGAACGGGAAGTATCTGTCAATTTGATAAGAGTTTTGTGATTTATTTCATGATCTAGAGCTAGACAAAACACTATGGTCAGTGAGAAATATTGTTGCAGATTTTTCTATGTGTCTCTGCAGCAGGATTTCACCTTGGTTGCAGAAGCAAAACTCTCCCTGGTTGTTTCAGTCTGAAGAATTTATTGTAGGTGAAAACAAAGCCTTATGCAATCTATTGTGTATGAGAATTAACTTTTAGATCACCAAACAGGTTTAGTAAAGGGAGATTTTGTTGTAATATTTCATTCACCATTTAAGCTCTTGCATTTATTTTCAGAGTGGAGCAGTTTTAGCTTCTTGTATTAGGAGTATTTGAGTCATTGTATCATGGTTTTCCCCTGTGAAGCAGGGGATTTTGACAGTGAAGAAGAGAAACTTGGTTGATTTGCCCTCAGGAAGAGCATGCCTAGTGATTAACAGGAGTTAACTCACTGGTAATTTTGATCTGTGACCATTCTGCGTGTGCATTTCTGTGTAACACGGCACTTGCAGTGCTGAGTGCCAAGGCAGAGCTTTGAATTACAAATACCTTTTTCTTTATGAATTAATTTCCTCAACAGGCATTTGAGCCATAAATAATGCACTCAAATATGACAGTGTTTCTTTACTTTTAATGATCAGGCCTCAAAAGACTTGATTTTCTCTCGAGTACATCCACAACTCACTCATGCCAAAGGGCACTGATGCGTCACTGTCCCATCCATCCTCCCTGTGATCCCAAACGATTCTGGGGTGACAGTTCAGGTGGGTGCTGGAGTCCTGGCAGTGGCAGTCACTTTGTTTGCCACGACTCAGGTTCATACATCATTCAAATCACTTTTTTAACCGGACAGTTAGTGCGTTCTCAGTGTCTCAGTGACAGTCGTTGGCATAAGCAAGTGTTGAAAATAGAAGTACTTCAGGGTGTTGTTCAGGTGAGAACAGGTGGTGTGAGCCCTGACTGCTGAATGAAGAGCAGCAGTAAGCAGGTGTTGTGTTCTAAAGCACCTGAGTGACATACCTTGTATCCACATACTACATCACACGCTTCAGCCAAAATAACCAACTTTTTCAGTAAATTAAAAGGAAGACATAAAATTGTAGATGATATAATTTTAATTTGTAGTCATGCATCTTCTAATGGAAATTAATAGTGCAGTCAAAATTGGAGAAATTTTTGCTGTCTGTAAATCGCGACGACGCTGTGATTTGTGTTACTAGTGGGGATGCCTCAGAGTCAGGTGCAGGATCGGGGTGGGACAGTTTGCATTTAAAAGTTCGCAAACACGCAGGATTACTTTGCACACAGGTTCAAGTGCTTGCTGTAAAAGTACAGGTAAGGTGAGCCCCTCCACTGACATGGATCCTGTAGCGGTGAGAAGCTGCTGGAGGAGCACAGCTGTGTGTGTGCAGCCAGAGCGCTAAGCGGTGTCAACATGCAGAATTTCTAAACAGCTCTCGCTGCATCCCTGTTCCTTCAGCTTATTGTCCTTCCATTTCCTTCTTGGTTTGTTTCTTTTCACTCCTGCCAGCCCAAAGGCTGCATGTGAGAAGGTTATGGCGTGACAGTCGATAATTCAGTGTGTCCTCCTGATTTATTGCACATTACCAAACCCTGTTTGGAAACAGATTTGCTCAGCTTACGGTCTGGGTGGCTGAGGTTATGCTCAGTCGTGTTGGCACACAGCAGTCATGATGCAGGGCTGGAGACACAGACTTGGTGAATTCGCAAGGAGGAAAAGTGCATGCTCTGCGTTAACTTGTTGTTCCATGTGCTCCCACGCTTGCAACCTCTGGGCTTGAGCTGGGCATCCCCACAAATGCGGGCAGGGATAGCTCCTGTGGCTGGAATCGGGACCTTTGGAGCCCATGCCTCTGAAGGAATTAAATCCCCACCTGAATTTAAACCACAGTGGGCAGGACAAGAGTATGGTGTCAGAAAAATTCCTCCCAGTAGTTGCACATGGGCTGATATTCAAGGGAGGCGGATTTAGTGCCCAGTGGGTCAACAGCTTTCCTTTCACAAAGATGGAACTGGTTTCTCCCATTTAGTACATCAAAATCTGTTAGCAGTTTCAATAATTGCAGTCATCATCATGTTGAACATATTACAGAAAAATATTCATTTTAATTTTGAAAAATTGAAAAAATTCAATTTTAATTTTGTTTTTCAGGAGAAGTTGATGTGGACTGGTCCATCTCTCATAAAGACTTAGAGGTAACACAGACAACCAAATTTTTCTACAATTCTTTATTGTGTTGCTTATTAACAAGCAGAACAAAGTAAATGGGCTTGAAAAACCCATCTGTGGTGTTTGTGTGGGACGATCAGCAGTGTCCTCCCACAGGAGAAAGGGGTTCCTGAGTTGGGGATGGCATAGAGGCAGGAAGGGACAGGGATGCCAGGACCTGGAGTGCCTCCACAGACTCTGCAAGGTGGATATCAGCTCTCCGTTCCAGGTCTCTTGGGAGCCCCAGAGCTGTTTCACAGCAGCCTGGTCCCCTTCCCAGGCAGCGCTGGGAGCCAGCACAGTGTGGTGCCTTCCCGGGCTCGGTGCAGGGGTGGGCGTGGGGAAACTGCAGCCCGGAGTTCCCACACAAGGTGCTGGAGCATCCAGGAGGAGTGAGCTTCAGCTCCTGTGTCCAACTCCTTCCCTTTTTCTTTCCAGTGTCCAGCAGAGCTGATACAATCAAGTGACATTAACAAATTCTTTCCCTGAAGAGAAATGGTATTTTTATACCTCGCCTGTTCGCTCATCCAAAATTTCATTCATTTTTTTAAAACTTGCGATGTTTACTAGCCAATGATAGTTTAGATAGGATTTTCAATTCTGGCTGCCTACACAGAAAATATGTGTGAGGTCACTGGGATAGAGACAGTTGTTTCCAGCTTCTCTTTTTTTTCTTCTTTATTCCTTTTTAAGTCTTTCTTTACAATTGCAAATTGCAGATTTTATCCAGACTTGTATAGCATTGTACTTTGTCCAAGCAGTTTCCCTTAATGTGTGCAAGGGAACATGTAACTTGCATTTGCAATTATGTTAGTTATATTTGTGTTCTGGAGAAAATTCCAGTTTGTCGTGACATAGCACAGTGAGTAAAAGTATCTTGGCTAATTGAGGGAAAGCTTCACAACTGCAGTATTAGATAGCAAAAAAAAATGTCCTGAAGTGGAAGTTTCAATGAGAGCTTTTCTTCCAGACAATGCGGGTTTCTCTGTAACAGAATTGCCGATTCCAGACCTGGATGTGTAAATTGTACATGTGAAACATTAGATTTCGGCTGGATCACTGCCATCAGTGACCTTTATAATTCCCAGTTCTCAAACCACAGAATCTCAAGTGGTAAATGCATTTCTCTCTCTGTCTCACCAGGCACAGATCTCCAACTATGCAGGCACGAGGCACAGCAGCATGCGGTACTACACAGCTGACAAAAAAGTTACTTGTAGGAACTGCGACAGACCAGGACATTTGTCCAAGAACTGTCCCACTCCAAAGGTAAAGGCAATGCTTAAATCACTTGTACATTCGGCTGTTTTCCTAATATACTTTGTGCTTGCCATTAGAAGCGTTGTTTCAGTGGTTTATCCTTTCTCTGAGGCATTGCTCTGAGTTGCAGGATAGCTTGCACAAGGCCACGTACTGTATAAAATTATCCCTCTGTTTGGCAGTGTCATTGCCTTTATTGTTTTTATAAAAGAAAAATATGCAGAATTATATCATATAGAATCATAATGAATGGTTTGTGTTGGAAGAGACCTTAAAGCTTAACTCGTTCCACCCCCCTGCCATGGGCAGAAACAACTTCCACTAAACCATGTGGCTGTAAACTCAGCAAGAAAAAGAGTCAAGTGCCATACAGAAACATCTTTTTTTTTCATATGGTAAAACAGTTTGAAAGTGCAAAATATTTTCCATTTGTATTTTCAACAAGGAGAATCTATGGAATCAAAAATACAGCCTTAGTAAATAAGTGAAAGCAGAAAGTGTAATGAACCGTGATATGAATAGTGTTAAAAACCATGGACGAGACAAAACTGGAGCTAACTTTAAGCAGCTCGGATAGATAGCAAATATTCCAAAAGTTTGTCCTGTGGTTAGAGGTTTAAAAGTACACTGTCAAGAAGTGGGAGCTGTTGCATGACAGCCTGGATTTAGCAATCCCCAAACAGAATGTGTAGGACCCTCGGTCCTCGGGGCTGTTACCCACCAGGACTCTCAGAATGACCACATCCCACGCAACCCTCGGGGGTAATACACTCACTCACTGGGAAAACCTGCTTTGCAGAGATACAGGTTTGGCCTCAGATTAGTTTCCTGCATGTTATATTCACTCCAAGTGCGGAATTGTGTGAGTCATGAGGCTATGCCAGATGAGCCCGGATGGCAGCTGAGTGCCCACCCAGCTGCCCCTTACACACCCCCGTGTGGGGGCAGGAGAACTGCAGGGATATACTGAAACACTGTCACTTAACAGGATTCTGGTTTTGTTTCTCCATAGAAAGTTCCCCCTTGTTGCCTGTGTGCAGGAAGAGACCATCTGCAGCACAGCTGCCCAGCACGTTTCTGTCTGAACTGCTGTTTGCCCGGGCACTATTTCAGGGAATGCCTGGAGAGAGCCTATTGGAACAAACACTGCAACCGCTGCGACATGAAGGGCCACTATGCTGATGTGAGTAGGGCCCTTGGCACAGAGACTGGGCATCGTTTGGTTTGTGTTTGTCAAAAACTGAATTTACGATGGCTACAATATCTTCATATTTCTTTGATTTTACATAGTGCTTATTTGTATAAGCATATAAATGTTGTGTTTAGTCATTACTTTACACTGTCAAGAGTTTTCATGGAGAATGGTTCAAAGAAAACAAACCAAAGCATTGTCAACACTTGGTCATTAGTTTGGTTCAGTTTAGCTGTGGTGGACAAAAACGTCTTATTTTCTGTGGAATGAAAGGTGTAGGGAGGTTGAAATCAGGAGACACAGTATCTGCAAGTGTACCAGGAAGAAGTAAATATTAACTCTGATGCATCAAGAGTTCCAGATCTACTGTTTTTTCACTGTGAAAATAATTATTCCGTGAAAAAAATTAATCAGTGAAAATACTATTAGAAAGAAGTAGTGTGAAGGCTTTGGGTTTGAGATGATCTACTAAAGTAAAATATAGAAGAAAATTAAAGGGAGAACAAATGAATTTGTTTCTTTCTTTCATCTTGTATTACATTACTATGGTTTTATATGTCCCCAAAATTCAGTCCTATATGTTGCAGCCAACCTATTATGATATTTTTTTCTCTTGAATTAAACACAAAGAAGGATAAAAGGCAAGCTGTGATAATTTCTGCATACCTTCACACTTCATTTTCTATCTATAGATAAGGCCTATATGTTTGTTTTTCAAATACACCTGTGGGGGTCCCTAAATACTGGGTTTTTTGATACTCAGAAATATTTGAATCTCTTTCTAAATGTCGCCTTCCTGCCTTTATTTCTTCTGTTTGGTCAAAGAGCATGTCTCAGTGGTTCATGAGATGTGCAAAGGACAACCTATGTAATAGGGGCTTGCTATTTCTTATGATACTTGAACGTGTTCCAGATAAACTTTTGCTTATAGCTAATGTGCCCACAATACCTTTAAAGAATGTGAATTGTACATTTCTGCACCCTCATTCTGGCAGGCAGTGAGAGAAAATTGTAATCTGTAATGAAGCATCTTTTCTTTGCCATCTCTTCTCTTTTACACATTTTATGACACCAGTTCTCATAAACTGATGTTCTTTTCTTTAAAGAATCATGAGTGCTCTGTCATACAAGCATTTAAATCTGAGTCATGCGGGTTATCAGGAACATCACAGCGTGTGTTTTTTCTGCTCATTTAGCTCCACCTTAAATCAGAAAGGTTTTTCTTTGAAACTTTGGGCAGTTCTTGTGTGCTTCTGCATGGGAGGTGTGAGGCTGCCTGTGTCATTCACCTGTGTGGTGAATACTGGGGCATCAGAGCAGGAGCTCACCTGCCCAGTCCTCAGAGAGAGGGATGGCATGGCAGAGCGAAGGCAAAGGAATCAAAACCAATAGTAAATCTTTCCTGACATCAGAGCAGGAAGCCTATGAAGCCAACAGGTGATCAAGACACAAAGGGAACACTTGGACAGGACAAGGTTGCTGCTGATGGCCTGAAGATATTTTTTTGCATCTGGGATGTTCGTAGCAGAAGAAACCAGGAATGTTCCCATGCTGAAACCTTAGTTTGTGGAGGGGGAGCACCAGAGAAGTTGTCAAATTGAAGAGAATGTGAGGGTTACTACAAATCTGTGAATGCTAACCCGTTACCAAAACTGGTAACGAGTTTGGGTAACGAGTGCCCAAACGATGCAGAGGAGCATGAAGGTGAAATGGCCCAAGCAGTGATGGCAATGGACACCTCGTGCTTGGCATGTGAGTGGTAACTGAGTTGCTAATGCAAGGACAGTGTGTAGGGGGTGTCCCAGGGAGAGCTGGGGGTCCCAGAGTGCTGGCTGCACACATGCACCAAGCCAGGGGGCAGGAACCACAGTGGTGGCATGTTGGGATGGGTGTATAAATATAATATACATGGGCTGATTCAAGGCTGCTTTTGTAAGGAAATCCCACTTCTCAGGGATCTCTGGAGTTCTTCAAAGGAGCAGGTTGACAAGCATGTGCGTAAACATGATCCAGCTGACATAGTCCGCAAATTCCAAAAGGCGTTTTACAAAGTTCCTGACCAAAAGCTTTCAAGGAAACTAAACAGGCATGGAATAAGAGGATAAAGGTGGGATATGCTAGTGTGACATGGAAAAGGGTGAACAATGGGGCGACAAGATTTGCTGAGAAGACTGAATTACTTACAGAGTCAGTGCTGTGAGCCAGCTGTGCAGGACTGCCCAAGAACTGTAAGAATCAGAGGGAGAACACAATAAAATGGCAATTGAAATTGAGTGGCAATAAATGTAAAGTAAAATAATCCACCTTGGCATATGGAATAACAGGTTCTGCATATTGCTATTCAGGACTCAGGTTCTAGTTATGAGATATGATTCTGCAAAAAACTAGTTTAGTCTTCACAAGCTGAAAAAAAAAACTGGTGAAATGTTAGGAATCATCAGGAAAGCAGGAACACCTGGGCACAGGTTTGGTGCCTGTCTTCTGTGTCCCTCAGCATGGCCACAACTCCTCAGCCTGCAAGGGAGGAGAGGGAGGGAAGGGTCTGTAAAGAGCTTCAGAAGCATCTGTGATGGGAGGCATCAGTCAGGGAGCAGTGGTTCATCATTTCTTCCAGTACACCTGATGAAGGCAATAGAAGCCGGGTTGGGAAGAGACAGTGCGAGGTGACTCTGTGTGGTTGGGAGCAGACCTGGAGGCTCTTTACTGAGGGGTGAAGATCTGCCCTGCTTCCAGAGGAAATGGGAGCAGTTCATAGAAGAGAAATCACAGAATCCTACACCAGGTTGGAAGGGACTTCAAGGATCATCTGATCATCATCCCCAACTTTTCTTGGCAAAAGCATGGTCTACCACAAGACAGCCCAGCCAAATCCTGGGTGTCCAATGCTGGGGAATCCAGCACTTCCCTCGAGAGATGATTGTTCTCATTGTGAAAACTTTTCTCCTGTGTCCAGCTGAGATCTCCCCAGGAGTAACTTGTAGCTATCACCTCTTGTCTTTCCCATGTGACTCTTAGTAAAAAAGGGAAATCCCCATCCTCTTGTTATCAAACATACGTTATGAAATGCTTTGGGGGGGTGCTCAAAGGAAGTAGTAATTTGTCTTTCTCAGCAAGCACTCCCTTTTACTGTAACACAGAGGGTGCAGAACAGGCTCTTGGGCACAGTGTGTCAGACTGACTTCCCACTTTTGTCCAGAAGTGCCTGTGAGGCAGTTCAAGGTGCTTCACCTAGTTTGGTTAGGAAACATTCAAAGTTACTTAAAACATTTTAGGGTCATACATTTATGATCTGCTAGATCAGTGTCTTTTCCTGAGGCAGTGCTGAGAACATACAGAGTCCTCTTAGCTGGAGGTGTACTGGAAGCAGCCCAGCCTCGCATGGTTTCCATGGGAGGGTCAACAGAGGGGCCATTTTTGACTCATTCAGTGGCAGTTAGGTGGATGTCATGAGCCTTGTGGTTGGGGTACAGCCTTACCTGCCAGCAGCAGTGATGGGAGAAGGGGACTCCATGAACAGGGGATGTAGCAGGGAGCAGGCAGAGAGGGCAATGTTTCCCTGTATACCTGGGAAGACCAGCATGCAGATGCTTGGTGAGCTGGATGGGCTCTCCCAGGAGCTGGCAGACAGCAGTGCCCAGGTGCTTGGTGCCCTGCAGCCACTCCGTGTCTGACGGCCCCATCCAAATGCCCAAATACCCTTGTTGTCAGTGTTGCTTCCCAGGAACCAGCTGAGTGCTTCAACTGGCATCTTCTCTGCCTCTTCTGACAACTTTCTGGACCTGCAAACCACCACTGGCCTCTTCTCTCCGGGGAGGTTCCTTCTGCCTCTGTTGTTTCTGGCATACTGCTGTGGGCTGGGATGGAGCTGGAGGTGCCGGGATCATTCCAGAGGGGCGGCTGGCGTCCATGTGGCCCTTTTCCCCTGGGTGGAGAGCGTGACGTTTGCTCTTTCTCCTCAGTTCCCCAGTGTCTGTCCCCACCCTTCGCGCCTCTGGCTGTCCGCATCTGCCCGCGGGTGAGTGAGAGGCGAGTGTTCCCCACGGCCGGGGGGACACCGGCCGTTAGCCGGCTTCACCCGCCCGGCACCAGCGGCTGTCTGCGCTGGCAGCGTGGGGAGAGGTCTCGACATCTGCTTGTGCAGCAGTGGTTCTGAAGGGAAGCATTGTGTGTTTTCCCCGGCAGTTCCCATGCGGAGGTGATGAAAAGTGTGTGTTTTGGCAAATCTTTTGTTTTATTGTGGTGGCTTGCAGCGGGGCAGCTCCAAGCAGCCGCTGCTTCTTTGACAAAGCACCAGAGGATTCTGTTAAAAAGTTGTGTTTAGTAATTGTAGTCGTCGTGTCAGACCATAACTGACTCGGAGCTGAAGGATTTTTGCGAGATGAGTAGCTATGCCAGCAGGGACCCAAGTCTCCTGGGCCAGCCGCGCTCTCATTAAGATTTGCCGCTAGCCGTGGCGGTGTTCGGCAAGTATGTGACGTGCATGCTGTTATTGTATGCTTGGCTTGTCAGCCTGCAGCTTTCTGACACTCACTTATGTCACTCTTTATTCAGAGACGAAGAAGCTTTTGATAATTTGACAAGACAAGCTCTTAAACGATCTAGGTCATGGCCTTCACTGTCTGTGATTGTGAACATATTTCCTGAAAGCCCTGTCACTCATCACAGCTACATTTTCTCCCGGGGAGCCGCGGGCCCGTCCCGGTCTCCTGTCAGCGCGTGCATTTTGGTTATTCATACGCCAAATACAGTAGTGGGGTTTTTCCTTCCCTTTCGCCGGCACTCGCATGTTAGCGGGGCTAATCCGCTCCCCCGCGCCGCGCGCCCCGCAGGGCCGCCGTCGAGGGCCCTCTCGGCGCGAGGCAGACGACCGGCCGAGGGGAGCGGAAAGGAGGAAAGGCCGCTTAGTGCCGGTTTTGTGTTTGCTCATTGTTGTGGAAATATGAGAACTGGTGGCAAGGGCCTCGTCTATTGAGCTCTCGAGTCCCGGTCTGCTGTCAGGGGCTGTTTGAGATTGAGTGTTTTATTTTCTTTGATGTTCACATTGGAGAATAGGGAAGTGGGAATTAAACAACAGATGCATTAAGCCGTTGTTCTGGTAAAACAATAATTAGCACCTGATAAAATCCAATATGGGTCAAAATGCGCGGCACCTAGTCTCGATTCTCCTGGTATGGCACCCTGCACTGGGTCAGCCTCAGGCACGAGTGGTCGCTCTCCCACACGGACTGGACGTGGTCCATGGCAGCAGGGACGCGGATTTGGGGGAACGATGGCGCAGCGCTCGCGCGGCCAAAGGTGCGGGCAGGTGCGGGGACGCGCCCCTCACCATGCGCTCAGCGGCCGCGCAGCGGCAGTGGCACTACCCTCTGGAGTAGGCACCTTTTGTGCTGGTACATCTAAATGCAAGTAAGGTCAGACCACTGGGGCAGGAAATAAATGCAATTTTATTTTAATGTAGTTCATCACGCTGCCATAGTAGCTGGGTACCACGAGGGCTTTTCTTTAAACAAGGGCCATTCATGGTTAAGTTCTTTTCAATAAATAAGGAAAATTGTAGGTTTGGCAGAGGTTGTGTCTGGCTATGCTGTCTTCCATAGCAAACCTCTCTGCTTCATTTGAGGAGCCTGTATTTGGTAGTAATTATTAATCATACTTTTTGTCATTCCACGATATAAGATACAGACAATAACCCTGAGCTGATGCGAAGTAATGAGGTTCCTGATTAAAAACATCATCTCTAAAAAGATGTTTTTTAACAGTCACCCCTCCTCAGCTATTGTACCCCACTTCATAATGGTGAGCAGTATTACCCCAAGTCACCATCTGAATGAAGAAATATGCTAGTCTTTCCTCACCATCTTTGTCCTTACCTTCTTTTTGTTTTCCCTCACCCTTAAAACATCTTTGAGGATAAAACCCACCTCTGGACAGCACCACGAAGGGGCTGGGGCTGTGCCTCTCTCATGGTTTTGACAAGAGCTCTGCCAACTGTGGTCCTCAGTCTGAGCTACAGATTTTTGCTCAAAGTGATGTCTTTGTGTCCAGAGCAGAAAAAATACCCAACTGCACAGTTATTCAAAAATAAAGTAATTTTGATGATGATGATGATGATTATTAAATAGCAGACGTGTGAGTAAAGGTCATACCACAGAGTGGCATTTTGCCAGTATAGGAGAACTCACTGATTGCAATTGTTCAACCATATTAGCCTGGGCACACTGTGGTAATCGAAAACTATCCAGAACTAATGTATAAATAACTGCCTGCTACCCCTGAGCTGGACCAGCACAGCTGTCCTGCACAGCTGAAACCTCTTCAGGTCTGAGGGAGATGCTGAGAGCTCTGGTACAATATTTTTACAGGCTACAGGGTGTTTATGTGTTGCCCCTCTGAACACTGGCTAAGTTAGGGAAGGAGGAAAATCCTTTTGTTTGTGCTCAAAGACAGCTCGAGTGTGTTCAAACTGTCAGATCCTCGGTGAGGAATGTGATGTCCTTCACACATTTCCTTTATAGAAATATTAATATAAAGCTCAAATATTTACACACAGTATTTGAGTAAGAGGAGAAATGTTGAACCATTACACAGAACAGATTGTAGATTTTTCTGCAGAAAATTATGTTACTGGTGGAATGAATAATAAATAATATAATTTCCATCACATCTGGGAAAAACACACTGTGTGTGCCACAGGGTGACTGGCAAAAACTTGGATTTTATTTTGAGAGATACTGGTTATGGTGTGGGTTTTTTTAATTAACACGCTCCATCAAAATAAAAGAAGACAAGAATTTAGGCATGAGTAAAAAATTTATTCGAAATCTAAAGAAATGTTAATAATACTCATTTGCAAGTAGTCATGAGACTTGAATGTTTGAAATTGCAGCTGCAGCATATCATGGAGAAGCCGTGGAATACTATATTTCTTTTTAAAGTACTTAAAATGAAGGTTGGCAAACCAAGGTGCTAATTGTTCAAATGAGTACAGAGCTGTTCTAATGAGAGGACAAATGTTCTAAAGAGAAGTGAAAGCTCTCCGCTGCAGTAGCTGTGCACCAAAATGACAAAAAGTGCCACAATTTCCGTGTCTGTCTGTGGCTCAGGGGCTGTCAGAAATACTGTACATTTTGTAAAAGCATTAAGAATCCCTAAGAGAATGATCTGAGCCTCACTGACCACCAACATGTTCCGATTTTGTTTTAAAGATCCACATTTTCCTCTTTACCGTCTCTCATGTGTCACTCAGGTCAATTGTGTTGCTGCTGGGACTCAAAAACCTGCTCTGAAAATTTTTTTTTTCAAAGGACTGCACGTAGGAGTTGGTGTGAGAGTCTAGCAATTAAAAAAAATTAAAAGTAATAAAAAAAGCAAGCAAGTCATTGTAAAAATAGCAACATTAAAGCAATCTGTTATGGTTCTTGTTTACAACTCATCTGACATGAGGCTGCTGAGGATTATGACATGTAACAATTATATTTTGATTAGGAAAGAGATACGTACAAAAAAGATAAAATATTTCTGTTCCTATGTGAAAGGAAGGCACCTTGTGATTTAATTTCTAGAGCGTTATGTAAATTAAAAATGTCAGAAAATGTAGAATTTAAATCCGCCCCTGTTTGTTTTGCAGTATTAATGCTTCCTACAGTCACGAGCACGCTGCTCTCCCAAACTTCTGCCCCTCGGAGAAAAAGGGCAGAGAGAAAACTGTTACTGGCTTTCTGACAATGGCAGGGAGTGTGTTAAACCAGTGTAAAATTCAATTAAACTGTCTAGCCGGGTTTTTGAAGCTGAAATGCAGACCCTTTCAGTTAAGCTTCTTATTTTCCTGTGACCGACACCAGTGGATACTGTGTTATGCCAAAACCAACAGGCTGTAAAGCACCTTGTTTCATGCTCCTAGCTGATCAATATTTTTATTTTCCAGGCTTGCCCAGAAATATGGAGGCAGTATCACCTAACAGTAAGTAGAAACACCTTTTTTATTTTCTTCTACACCCAACCTATTTACTCCTCTGTGAGCTGCTGACCATAAAATATAGACAAGCATCTTCTCTGAGAAGATAATAAACATCTGAAGAGTTTTTGAACTGAAGAATGCGATGAAACACTGTCACTATTTTTTAAGCATCTTTAAAACTTCTGAATTCATTTTAATACTGTAATAATTAAATTAGTGCCTTGCCTCTCTTGTCTCAGTGACCACATTTACACATAGAAAGAGCGTTAAGTTTTAAGTTGGGATGCATAGCAGAAGCAGTAATCCCATCTCAGAATTCCCAGATGCTGGTAATTAGTCACTCTGTGTGACAAAGTTTTCTTCTTAGATGAGTGAAATAAATCTCAGTTAGAGCGGAGACATGAATTTGAGGAAAAACACCTCATAAACTTTTGCAGATAATGTATTATTAGTCAGGATATAGCTGCGACTGCTTCTTTGGCCTGCCTTAGTTGATCTTTAATCCCTCTAACAAGAAAATAAAACTTTGTGAAACTGTACCAGTTTATTACCTAGGATTTTTCCTCATGTGTAAAATAGGTATAAAAATAAAACAAAATGCATATAAATTTGGTTAATATTGAAACCTGGTACAGTATTTAACCAGTAAAAATAAATTCTTGGATTGGTATCACAGTTCTCGAATATATTAATTTCTAAAATCATCAAACATAAAAACACCCTTAAAAATTAGGATTTTGTTGTTCCTCTGAACTTTTCCTCTCGTTGCTTCCCAGACCGGCCTCACACGTATTTCGCTGTTACAGATAATTAACCCCTGTTCTCTGCTCTAAACAAAGTAGAAAAGTTTCTCCGCTACTTTTCTTTTTGGATCTTTGGCTTTTTCTCTGAAGCAGTAGATGGGATGTGCTTTACAATTTGTGCTTCCACCTCTTCATGGCAGTGGAATGCTCTTTTTTCTGCTTTTTTCTTCAAAATTCAATGAATAGAAGAAATCTGCACTTAAAACCTCTCATTTGTGTTTTGTGCATAATGATTCTAACACAAAGATCTGCCCTGGAAATCCTCCACCCTTCCTGAGAATTTACTTTTAAATAGATTTGGTAAAGAGTTTTTGTTGGTTTGGTTGTTTCTGGTTTTTTTTTAAAGAAAAACATTATGAGCAAAAGTGCATTCACTGAGTATTTTTGTTTGTTTGTTATAAATTGGATGAAGGAAAAAGGTAAATGCTGTCTTTCATTATAATCCCTAAAGGCGCATGTAAAAACAATTTCTGAAATGTTTATGATACTAGGAACTTAATAATCAGAAATATTTGGTGCAGTAACATCTTGGGTTCTGTTTTTTACTGAGATAGAAGATTTAATTTAATTTTAGTCTCACCTGCCATTGAAAATTCCTCAAAAAGTGAGTTGCCATCAACACGTATAAAATATTTATGTCTGTAAAAAAAAAACACAGGGAGTAGCTTAAACTTGACCAAGTGCTGTACTAGGGCAAAATTTGAGGTGTCTTGAGGTAGAAGATTATTTCTGTGGATTTTGTAGAATGCATTCAGGGTTTACACTTAAGGTAATGTAAAGCTAAAAAAGCATGTCAAAACAAGTTCTTTTTAGAAAAGATAGTGGTTACAAATATGGGTGTATTATTAAAAGTACCCATTTGGAAATTTTTGGTGCATTTTGGGGACATTTTGAAATGTGGTCAAATATGGACACTCACAGATTAAATGCTATCGCATCAGGCCCGCCCTTCTGATAAATAGCTTTTTACTTTGCAGTGAAATGCAGATTATCTGCAAATAACCTGCATTTCTGACATGTGGGAAATGTTTTGCATGCCTTCATTTTTTGCTTGGGAAGAGTACCTTTGGCTCAAAGTCACATTAGCAGTTGGGTTAAGCCTGGAATTTAAAAATTTTTATGGTAAAAGACATGCTTGATATTCGCAATGAGTAAATTAAAAGAAACTGCGTTATCTGAATTGTTTAAAAGTATGAGTCCCATCTTTTATTATTCCCTTTAAAATATGCTCTTTTGCACCCAAAGCAGAGCAGAAGTAAATAATGTTCTGGCAAGAAACAAAACTTCTACATTAGAATAATGTATAATGTTTAAATATATATAATATATATATATGTGGGATTGTAACAAAAATCAAGGTTTTTTACTCTCTTATCAGCACAGTAGTATTTCACCATAGAAATTATCTTGCAGTTTTCGTATTGTAGAAAAAATATGTTGGTACAAACAGGATAACAGCGTTAAGAAAAATACAATGTGTTTAAAACAAAAGTGCTGTTGTGGCTGTCACGGCCCACAGAGGCGGCCCAGTTGTTGGGGGCCACAGAAGAGCTTTTCCTGCACTTCAGTCATGGATACAACCACTAGATTTAAACTGTTTTTGGTAAACTGGTGGTGAGCATCCCACACGCAGGTACATGTACGTGCAGATAAACTCGGGCGTTCAGCTTTGTGATAATACACCGGTTTTTTGGCACTGTTCACAGAGGGCAGTCACAGAGTTTGTCCAAATGCTTTGCGTTCTATAAAGTATTCTTAGTTAATTTCTGTGAATGCTGGTGAAGAATCACACGGCCTTCCACCTCTCTCCTTTATGAGGCTTTTGGTTATTTTATTCATTTTCTGGCACTTTCCTAGGAGATGGACTGCCATCTATTGACTCCTCAGAGCCCCTGCACGGCATGCGGGGCGACTCGAACAATGACTCAATAACAAACCCATTCTGCTCTTGGGGATGGTGGTGGGGTTTGTTGACGTTGGCCATGGTGACAAATTTGAGCACATTGCAAATAATTTGTTGTATGGGCAGAAACATCTTATTCCAACCAAAACAGACTGCCAGCGCAAGAAATCTTATGAAGAAATGGCAAAAAGGATTGTAAGTGGAATATTTTAATTTGCCTTGTGATGGAAAAAAAGATTATCATAAGGCATTCAATGAAGCTTAAATCTGAGGGCTGTATGATAATCAAATCTTTATAAGTGGCTGAAAGTAGTTTCTTTAAAGTTGTTTTTCCAACTCTTCTAACTAAAATTATTCTGAAAAAAAAAAACAGCAATCAAAGTCAGCAGAAAAATCCAACTCCCACTGTGGTTTAAAATAATATTTAATAACCTCTGAAAGACGGTGATTTAAAACTTCTACACATCATTTTCATCATGACTCCTCTCTGTATTTCTCCCATATCAGAGAAGGGCAATTATATTTGTCAAAATATATTTCAGGTTTATATTCGTGTAAATTTGATCATACCCACTAATGTTTATCAAAGCGGTTATTGTCAATCAAATAACAGGACAAAGACTTCTTTCACAGATTCAGGATAAACAGTTTTGATCGTAGCTTGCTGGAGTGTCCGTGATGATATGTGTGATTTTTTTGGGCACAAGGCATTTGGAGGCCTTGCTGAGCTTTTTGTTCTGGGTTATGAGGAAGCTTAGCTTAAACTGTGACTTCCAAAGCGCCAGGTGCTCCAGAGCCTGGAGAAACACGGCCTGTGCTCCACAAGGCATGCCATCACATCCCCTCTGCACCCTGAAGATGCAGGGGTGCACACGGCAGCGTTTTTTCACCCTCAGAGCGCTTGGCTCTTTCTCACTCCTCTTGTCACTTCAGATTTGAGCTATAAATGTAGCGATATTTATTATGCATTTCGAGTGGAGGCCGGGTTATCGCCCTCTAACAAGCAAAAAAAGACAAACCTTAAATAATGCTAAAAAATCACTGGAAAAAACTTGTGAAAAGGCACCCAATGATTTTATTTTGTTTGTTTCAGTTTTGCAGTTTATTCTTTAAAAAAATGCAATATTTCCCTTCAAGCTTGGCCTGCTGCCCATCCACCCCGCCGTGCCCGCAGTGGGTCCCGGCTCTGGCGGGGCAGAGCTGGGGCGTGCTGCAGTCCCACAGGGGGACACGCTGCACAGCGGACAGCCCTTCTCCCCTTCTCCCCTCTGCTGCTGGCGTGAGCGGCCCGGGGCTCCGACCTGGCCTGCAGGGGAGCACCGGGGCCGGGCTGCCCGTACCTCACAGCGGCGGGGCCCCACCGCCGCCCCCTGCGCTGCGGTGGCTTCGTGGCCTGAGCGACCCGCTGAAGCTGCTAGTGCTAGTTGGTAGCGTTTCCACCCAGCAGGTGACATCACTGGAGAAAAAAAGAGGAAATTTATTTATTTTCGGTGCGTAGAGACCCTGTTTCGCTCTGGGTGTGAAGTTGCACTTCTGCCGTGAGTCCCCACAGCGTAGGCCAGGCTCCCCCCAGGGCCCGGCAGCGCCGGTGGGGCAGCCGCAGGCGCGCGGGGCCTCGGTGCGTTTTGGTGTGGGATGGAGAACATGCTGGCTGCGGATTTCACCACGTCTGCGTTGTCAGAGTGCCTTGTGCCGGAGAGGAACGGGTGCGGCCAGTTCGGCCCAGGATCAGGATGAGGATACCACAACCAAACAGGAATTGACTTTGCAAGTGTTAGCACCTTCTTCAGTAAAGATCAACTGAGTAAAGAAATTCTGTCCCTAAAATGGGCAGAGCAAGTTTTCTATTTTCCTGAAGCGTTCCTTGGTGTTGATGTGTGTGTTAAAAGATAAATCTCACTGGGACCAGGTGCTTTCTTTCTGTAGGGATTGCTCATTTTAATAACCCCTTCCTGCCCTGGTGCTGCTCCAGCCAGGCACTGACTCCATCCCCCATGCCCTGCCTCGTCTGTGTGACATCTCCCAGGTGAAGATGGCCACCAACAGAGTTTTAGAGCCATCAGAATTTTTAATTAGCAGAAGCTATCATTGAACACACTTTTTGACAGTTTGTTAATCTTACTTTTAATCCGCTTACATAAAGGAAGGTGAGTCAGGAACCGGCTGGTTTGGCCCTGTGTATGAAGGACACGAAGGGACAATTCGTCCTTCGTCTTTAAATTTTGCGCTCAGGTTTCTTTGTGTGCATTATTAAAATTCCTCATGGCCTGCTACTTTTTTTCTGACGTGAAAATGTAAGCTGTATCCCTGAAAGTCAATTTCTGTCTGTTACAGTGTGACTTCCAGAAAGGGAAAATTAAAAATAATACAATCCTGGCAAAAAATATTCAAGCTTTAGAGCGAGGGGGCATTTGGTTTCCAGAGATTTTTTCAGGTGCTGAGCGGTGAGAGAAGGGATGGGTTTTGGAGTATTTTCTGGGAGGAGGAAACCCCCGGTTTCCTCGCAGCTGTGGCTGTAACATGGCCGCAGGGCTGGCTCCGCTGGCCATGACAAAAAGCCACAGACCATGGGATCAGCGCGCTCCTCTGGAATGCTTCGGCACCTGGCCAGTTCCTCTCCAGGTGTCTAAAGGCTGTTTCTAGTGGCTCTAGTAAAAACACCAGTCTGTTTATGAAATAGGCCATGTATTTCTCATCTTTTGGAATCCCAGAGTGGGCCCACATGTGCCATTACTTCAGCATCCATTCATTAAGATATTTTACTGGGAAGGCAACTCAGAATTCCCAGGGATATGGATTTAGGGTAAAGATGACTCTGGCTCTTGTGAGTTTTGGGGCGACATGAACACCTGGAACATGATGGTGTCCACACACCTGCTTGGAAGGCGCTTGGGTTCGTGAAGATTTTCTGCCCTTCGAGAGAGTACTCACCCCGTTAGTCAGGGGAGGAGCTGGAGCAGAGCTTGGCCAGCAACAGGCAGATGTTTTGGTTTTAAACTCTGTGTTGTCTGAACCTGGGCCCTCTTGCAAGTGGTTTTCAGTGTCAGAGATGCTCCTGACATGCTTCCAACCCTGCACAGCTGTCCTGGAGAAAGCCAGCAGGTCAGAGGGGGTCGGTGTGCTAGGCAGAGGGATTTTGCTGTTTATTTTCCCCTACTAATTGTAATTTGCTGTGTTGCCATTCTCTTTCAAGTTTCACATATTTTTTGAGGCTATCAGAAACCTAAACCCCAAATCTTTTCCTATTGCAAAGGAACCATATTTGACAAAATATATTCTTTCTGATGGCTTTTTTTTTTTTTTTTTTCAGAAAACAAAGAGACCTTCAGGTCCTGAAAAAACTGTTAAGTTTATGAGTTCAAAGCTTATGCTACAGCTTTCAGTACAAAAGCATGCTAGCTAAAAGTTCTTTCCCCATTTTTATTTGAATGGGGAAAAGAAGTAGCTTTAATAACCCTGTATAAATTTCCTGCAAGGACCTGAGTGCGCGTTTCGGGTGGGTAGCAGAACCTTCCAGCAGCGCAGACATCACCTGCCACTTACCTTCATCATGTACTAACTGTAATAGGAAGTGTCCTGCTTTCTCGAACCTTTATCTGTCCTGTGCTCTTGTGCACCTGCTCCCCAGAAAACAAAATAAAAGGTGCTTATAAATTGAGGGTTAAGGACAGATTACATTGTGACCAAAAATTGTGGTTTTGTATGTTTCTGGAAGCAGTCTGGGAGTGGGGAGAGAGTAGAATAGAAAGCTCAGCTGACTGAACATTTCTCTGATTTTGGGGTTCCAAATGACATGTTGTGGGGTTTGTCTTGGACAGCGGCATCCCTCAGAGAACCCCGACTTCAGCGCGCATGTTGAAGTGGTGTCAAGAACCATGTTTGCTGCAAAAGCAATGTCTTTCACATCTGACTTTGAAAGGGGAAGGGAGAAGAGCAGGGGATGGAAAGAGATGTATTTTACTATTTTAAATCTTTGTGCAGTACATGACATTTGGCATGTGTCCCTCCAGCCCTGCACACCCCAAAACCAGAGAAGTTTGGGTTATTTTTGTGATACACCAAAACTGTTGGGTGAATGGTTGATTAATCAAACAGAAAAATCAGGGAAGGTTTGCTGCGGAAATGCTTCCCCTTCGTGTTCTCAACCTCAGTTCTCATAAGGGAAAGGATTAAGATGATTTTTTTTTTTTTTAATGCTTACAAATTCAGTTTAAAAATTTCACCTCTCCTTCCTTTAGTTTGAAAAGGCAAACTTACACAAGCATTTAAATAATAGAAGTAATAATAATAATTATTATTATTATTATTATTATTATTGTTGTTGTTGTTATCATTATTATTATTTCAAGTATTAACGATCTAAATACGGAGGATAGAATTTTTAAGCTAGAATGAGGTTTCCAATGCATTTTAAAAACATTTGAGAAAAAAAAAATTCTATGCCCTCTTTCTGCAGTCAGTGCTATGTATGAATATTCATACTAAAGTTCCTACATTCTGAGAATTTCTCCAGAATTTCTCCAAACTTGATAAGAAGGTGTCTTTTTTAAGTTTTGTGAGAACCGTGAAGGTTTCAAAATTCTGTAGGAAACCAAAAATCATCTACATATTTAACAGATCTTTTAAAATGTGAAAAAATCACAATTGCATATAATATGCATAAATGCCATAAAATGGATTTTGATGCATTTTCGTATCACAAAGTGGAAAAAGCCTAAAAAGCCAGTAAATCTGCTTGCAGTGCGTGGTTCATCTTGCTGGGGATTCATGTGTCGGAGCAGCCCAGAGCTCATGCCGGTAAGACAGTAACTTCCTCAAGTTATGCTCGATCATGTTAATAATCTACGGATTAGGATTCCCTAAAAATATTCACTGATTTAATTCCAAAAGGGTCTATCATGTCAATGATATTAATACATCTTGTTAGGTCCTGTCATGTGTATAGAAAAGTTTCTATCCCCGTGACAGAATTATCCTGATTTTGATTTCAAGTGTTGAAGAATCGAGTATAAAGGGAATTAAAGGAGCCGAGGGCCCGCACAAAGTGGTGAGGGACACAGAGCCGTGAGCAGGTGCTCACAGAGAAGCCTCAGAAGTGTGTATGAGGTGCACTGTGTGTGCATGCGTGCCGTGCCACCCACAGAGGGCCACAGAAGGAGGCGTCCCACAGAATTTTTGGCTACAGGGGCGCGCAGTTGGTTCACTCACTTCAGTTTTGACTTGGATTTGACTGTTGAATTTGGGTTAAATTAAAATTTGACAAACATATCCCAACAGCCGTGAGAGCGACTCTGAAACGGGCAAAGGCGGCCCCCCCATGAAGGAATGGGCACTCCAATCTATGTCTGGCCTGACACAGCCCCTTTCCCTGGCCCTTGGTGTCTCCACGGTGCAGTGTTGCCCGGCATAGAGTGGTGTGGTGGCAACGCTGCCCAGTGTGGGGTGGTCAGGTGGTGAGGAAGAGGCATTATTTTTACATCAGAGCAGGTGAGGAGTTTGCACAGGACAGACGCTTCCTGGTTCAGAGTTTCTCACAGTTGTGTCCAAAAGTGGCTTGTCTTTTTTTTTTTTTCTTTTTTTTTTTTCCTTTTTTTCTTTTTCCTCCTCTCAAATTTGTCGTTTCTCCACTTGTAGTCTCTGCTCACCTTGAAGCCAACAAAAAGTATTTCTGTGTTATTTCTTGACTATGCAGTTAATTCTGTTTCTAAAGATTTTTTATAACTTCTTTTGGCACTTAAAAAATGGGGTGGTGAGCACCTGTGCAGGAGTACGGACACTGGAGGGTTTCTGTGGACGAGGTGATAACCCGAAATATCTCCTCCTTTAAAATTAATTGCCCTGGATTTGTATGGGATACTCTCTATCTGAGTTGTTGTGATGCCAGATGAGAGCTGGTTACATTAATTCTGATTTTCTGATGGTGGCATCAGGAGGGAAAGAGAGGAAAAATGATAGCACTGAGATACTCAGAAGTTGCTCTGGGGGAAACTGTTTTGGTCAGCAGCATATTTACATGGTGTGAAAGAGCAGAAATCTGAAATGCTTTCACCCATTTTTAAGTGCTGTATACTATTCAGGAAGTCCCAAGTCATATTAAAGTAAAAACTTTAAGGAATTGAAAACACTTTTAGAAAACAGGTGTGCAAAAAGGACACGGAGACGCTTTTGTTCGTCAGTGGTTGTATACAAGCTGTCACACGTTTCCGCAAGGACATATTGGGGCTGAATGTCACTCGTCATGAATCTAGGTGCAAATAACTGCTATTGCTGAATATATATGACGCTCTTTAATGGTGAACACATGAAAAAATTATGAGGAAATGGATAAACATTAACACATGCAGTTGGCAGGTTGATAATGTAAGGGAAGTGCTTCTGTGAAATTGTCCGTTAGTGAAGGGTGCTGCAGGCTGAAGCCCAGCTGCTGGGGGAGTTTAAAGGGAAAAGGTTCAGTTATTATCTATTTTAAATGTACCCCAAAACTCACTTCTAGCAAAGTTCTAGCACTGCTCACTTGCGTCTCATATTCTTTAGCAGCACTAAAATTTTTTCCCGTGTTTACTTCCATTTTAGCTGTGATTAGAAATCACTTCCAACAAAATATTTATTAAGAATCTATTTGTCAAGAAATACCTATTAAGAATGCTCCCCTAACAAAGTTATTCAGATATGGTACTTCCTCCTTTTGGGTGCAGTGCTGAGGGATGATCAGCAGACGACATAAAGGTTAAAGAGAGAGAAAGGAAGCTGTAAATCATCCAGAATGGCAGTAAAAATTAAAACCTTGGGGTTTGTCAGGCTCCCCCGTGTATTAGCTAATAAATATAACTGTGCTTTAGTTCTGTTCATCTTCTGATTTTACAGGCTTTGCAAATGTTTGTTTTCAGATTAATGTATAAATGTATGTGTAACTATGCATATGCTTAGTGCGGGGGCACCCGGTGCTGTGCCCAGGCAGATATATAGATATATAGAGAGATATATAAACATTTGGGCAATCCCCCAATAAACATTCAAATAAAATATACATGTCCCAGTGCATGAGTCTCCTCCTCCTCCTCCTGCTTCTCCTCCTCTTCCTCCTCCACCGCCTTCTCCTTCTTCTCCTCCTCCTTCTTCTCCACACAGTCTCTCCCCACCTCCCCCACCCCACTTCAAAGCTTGTGGTCCTTTCTCCAGCCGTGTACTAAAAGGTTTCTTTGTGAGCCAGGCCATTTGTCCGTCATTGTTTGGGGCCCAAACGGTGGTAAAATACCCTGTCACCGATCTGGAGCACGGTGAATGGCAGCTTCTCTCCGGACAATTGGCGGCGGTGCCGAGAAATATTCCTGAGAGGATTATTTAACCTTTCAATTTAGGGGGCACAAAGCCCGGCTGATTAATGAACTTTCTGATGGGCGCCGATAAGCGGATCTATTTCTTTATTTCCTCCAAAAGTGATTCCTTCTCCTGTCCCATATTACTATAATCTTAAACATAAAATGTGGCAAATAGATTAAAAAACAGCACTAAAGAGTTTATCTGGCTAGCAAACTGAAGGAGCTAAATTAAAATTGGTAATGAAAGCAGTGGCTGAGCCCTGTATATGGTTTTTAAATGCGCTGTGTATTTTGAAGAGACTTATTCTCCAGCCTGCCTGGTAATGACTGCTTTGGGTGCGCGGTCCTGGTCCAGCTTCTGTTATCCCCCCAAAAAAATGAGTTGTGTTATCTGGATGACTGCAGACACATATGCATCCCCCTTTCTCACTGCATGGGCAGACAAGGTCGATAGCATTACAAGGTATTTGTGGCAGTGCTTGTTTCAGTTTTCAGAGCTGCCAGTTTTCAGCCAGATTTGAATTACAAAAGAAGAAGCTGGCATGAAAATTGAAAGGGTTTATCGGCTAGTCTGAAGCCTCATAGCACATTGCTTATTTATGCAGTCCATTTGCACCAGGAAATGTAAAAAGGAAATACATTTTAAAAATAAGGTCATAAAGACCCAGATATGTTTAAGATGGCAAATAAAATATAGATACCTATAATATCTTTCCAGGAAACGATTTCACTTAATGTTGCACATTACTTCGGAGGAGCATTTATGTTACTGTCATAAATTTGTGCGTTTGTGTCACCATACAGATAGTCCCCAGGGATTAGGAAGGAAGTGTTTGCTAACTTACTTTAAAATTAAAATAGAAGGGGAGATAGGTTTGTAGTTTGAGAGCCACATCAGGAATAGTTGGAGTTTAATGCGCCATCCTTTTTAAATAACGTTTTGCATTCCCTGTAAAATTAGCCATGGACGGCTAGAGAGATGCCACCACCTTTGGAGAAAATTGGGATGCCTTTTAAACCATGAAGATTTTGAGGCATTCAGGGATTGTATTGTTGTTATCCTCGCTATCTTGCATACATTCATTTTCTCTACGAACTTGAGGGGTTTTTGTCCGTTTCTTAGAGAAGACTTTTTGAATTAATATTTTAGGGTTTTCTCCTCTGCTTGTGAGAGTATTAAAAGATTGCATTCATTTATTTTAAATATATAATATTGTACTTTTTTGTCTCTTCCTTTAGCATTTTCACACAGTCGATTGTAGATGCTATTTGCATCTGTTTAAAATGCATTGCAGAAATGTCTTATTTCTGTAGAAAAAGATCACTTCACAGTGCTCATGCTGTGGACTGGGCAAGTTAAATTTCTTCCTCTGGAAGGGTGGAAGTGTTTTGGTTTCCCAAACTGTACAATTGAAAAATAAAATATCATTCATTAACTGGCAATTTAATGTGAATCATGGCCATAAAAAAAAAAAAAAAAAAAAAAAAAAAGGAAGAGTGAACG
>VXAZ01000678.1:144774-157555 GCA_013399875.1 Gymnorhina tibicen
GATGGGCTTTCAGGTCCCTTCCAAGCCAAGCTGTTGTGGCATTCTGTGTTTCTATGATCCCAGCAGTATCCAAGAAGAGAGAGATGATGAAGCAAAACACAGCAGGTAACAAGCACTTTACAAGGAGGATAAATGAGAATAAAGCACCTCTCAATATCACATGGTACCCAGAAAAAAGGCAGAATCACAGGAAGTGTTCCTTTTAGCCTAGCTCTCAAAACATGGATAAAACTGTGTGTACAGCAGTGAAAAAACTCACATTCCTGTTCCAAGTGTTGGGGAAATAGGCTGGCATGCACATGATGCCAGAGTCAGCCCCTTCCTCACCTCAGCTGTCTGTTCAGGGGTCTGCTCCTCTTCTTTTCCCTCTTCTTCTTCCCTGCACTCTGACGTGTGCAGCAGCTGCTGCAGGATTTGCCTTTGGCTTGTCCCTGTGAGAGAGCGGCACACGGTGACACCATCCATCCTGGCTGCTGGCAGGCTCGGGCTCCCCACTGCTCTCCCCTCTTTCCCCAGCCCACCCCTCTTTGGCCTGCCACACCCCGGCAGGGAGCTTTGCCCCAAACCGGCCAGGTGCCAGGGCTGCCCCACCCTGGCCCTGTTGGTCTCTGGGGTGCCAGGCGTGTGCAGAGCAAGTGTTGGGGTCCTGCCTGGCAGCAGGACAGCCCTGGCCCTGTGTCCAATAGCTCTGTCAGCAACTCGCCTGGTGTTTACCTGCCATCACCTGGTCTTCATCGTCTGTTCTGTGGGCGCTACAGATGTGTGGTGACTGCAGGAAGACGGGGGATTCCTCCTGTGTGCTCAAACAGCCCCAGTGTTCCAGTGTGTGCAGGAGGGATTATGAACTGGTAATGAAAATGTCAGTGCTGACCACATCACCCACAGGTACAGACCAGGACCTGGAGGCCCTGGCCCATTTCGCTTCCAGGAAATCACCACTCAGCCACACACCTCCAGTGACCTGAAATGTGTTTTGCAGGAGTGCTCAGAGAAGCGGATGCAGGGGAACATGTTCCCCAGCTCTCCCTTCGTCTACTACTACGATGATGAATGCGATATCAAGAGGAGAGCGAACAGGTTAAAAAGGAAGGTGGCAGGTACAGTGTGTTTTGGGAGAGCCCTCCCACCTTTCAGTTCTGTGTTTGTGCTTCTTAGAAACATTGTGGGATTATTTTCATGTGTTGGGAAAAGCTGTGTGGATTTGAACAGGTAGCCTGGTGGTAGTAAAAGATTTGTGATTTTACTCATCCGTGTCTATCATGGAAATTGACCGTGTCAAAGTCACTCAGTGAGCATTGTCAGATGTTTTAATTCTGAAAAATCTGCTGACATTAAAAATGCCATGAAATAGCAGGAAGCGGATTAAATCACGATTTGTTAAGAATCTAGCCTGATGACAGGAAAAACCCGCAGTGAAAAAATCTGACAGAGATAAATTTTTGTCTAACTTCATATGTAACTAAGGAGAGCTGTGATGGCTCAGGCGCCAGGTTTTAGGGTTTTTAGGTATTGAAATAATCCGCTCTGCTTCCAGACCTGCAGGAAGCTGGCCTTCTGCCGGAACAGTCTGAAACACCGCGGCAGGAAGAACAGCCTGAGGTGCACAGCCACAAGAAAAAGAGCAAACTTTGGAAAGAACAACTTGGGAAGAAGAGCAAGAACAGTGAGCAGCAGAAGAAGATGAAGGTGTCCCGGAAAAAGAAAGCCCAAGAGGAGAAGTACAGGAGGGGTGTTGAAATGCACTGCGAACCGAAGGAGGACTTCCCTCGGGGGTGCAAGCAGCAGGTGTGCAAGGGCAGCAGGGTCCGCCACAAGTCCCTTTTCCAGGGATTCTCAGGCAGCAAAGCCATGTGTGTGCAGCAGCCTCTGGAAGGTGCCAAAAGGAAGAAGAAATGGAAAAAGCAGAAAAATGCTAGTCCTGACAGCAGGGACAATCTATTCCTCATAAAACAGCGGAAGAAGAAGTCCAAACAGAAGTCCTGGTGATGGGGAGGCAGGCAGGTAGCACTGGCATTCGCTGGCTCTGGCTCTGCCTTCTCTCTATTCCTGTCCCTCTCTTAGCACATGAATTGGAGTCTGTCCCTGACCTGGCATGCTGGGCACCACCACCCACCCCGTCCATCTGCACAGCCAGAGGGGACCACTCCATCTCTGTGAGCTGTCCCCATGGCAAGCAGGACCCAGTGCTCCTGCCTGGGGTGGTCCCGGAATAGGCTGTATGTTTATTTTCTTTGCTTAGGGGTGTGGGGGGTTTGGCAGGGGTTGTTTCTTCACCGGTGAGATGTGTCTGTGCTGTTGGAGCACAGCGCCTTTGGGGCCAGCGCCAGGGAGACTTGGGTCAGGAGGGGTCGGGGTGGAAAGCGGGTACACGGGTATAAAGCACATCCCCTCAGCCACTGGTCCTCTCCAGAGTGCGGAAGGGCACTTCCCTCCTCCCTGGAAGGGGCAGCCAAGTCTCTGCTTTATGCTCTGGGATGCAGCAGTCGCCCACCTCGCTCTCCAGTGTGGCACCGTTGATCCACTGCCCTCAGGGCTCAGCTTTCAGGGCTTCATCCCTGTCCTTACCAGCTGGTCAGCAGAGCAGGAGCAAGCAGTTGGGCGTGGAACAGAGTTTACATGTCACACTAAATCTGTCCTTGTTCCTTTTGATGTGGAAGCTGTTTCTGGAGAAAGAAGAGCAGAGTATGAAGAACATACTTGGTTCCAGTCACACTGTGCTAAAATTTAAGTTTTTTTAAGACAGTTATTTTTGTACACTGGAATTCAGCATGTTGTTTTAAAGTTTGTAAGAATAAAATGCTTTATCAAAGGACTAACAAAATAAAACTTTACATGAGAAATATGAAAAAAATGCGTTTGTTCCTCATTTCCTTGCATTCCAAACATAATTGAAAACAGCATCACGTTCTCTTTCCTGAGCTACAACTACATCACCGCTGGCAAGAGTAAAGGGAAAAAGTAAGGTATTTATACTCTACTGTTTTGAAAAGGAAATTATCTATACCCTGCTGCTCTCTACTGTGCCACTCCTTAGAGAGCAGCTGATGGTAACAGCACAGGGTCACTGAGGTGCAAGCCCTCTCCTCATGCAGCAGTCCTATGTTAAAATTAGAGACTGTTTGTACCCTGCAAGGTACAAATCTGGAAAGGGATATGGGCACCCAAGAAAAAATGGAGGACTCTCATTATGCCAGTAGTCCCTAAATTCATCAGGTTTTTGTTTGGCAAACTCAACAGTGAGAACACAGGTATTCTGGTGACCCTGTCATTCTGTTCCAAGGGTATTTGAGATAGAGATACACTTGCATAGTATTTGGGAACCTTATGTCTGGCTTTGCTTCAGTATTTCCTTGGCAACAAAAATTAAGTTTTGCTTAACTTCATTTCTTGGTTGATTGAAAAATTCCTGGTGATACTGAAAAGAAAATCAGCCTCTTTCTGTTGTGCTCAGTGGCTTCAGACAGGAATATTTCACCTTGGACACTGTTGTGGAGTTGTTCAAACCCTGTTGTGTGCTGGTGAGCAGAGCCTGCCTGGCCTTGGGAAGGTGATGGCAAGGAGTTTAGGCAAAGTGGCTTACACAGGTGCCTGGGTGAGACCCACAGATGTCTGGCTGCCGATTGCGGCTCCTGCCTGTCACTGGCAGCAGCTGCTGTCAGCACCAGAGAGTGCGTTTGTGGTGGAACCTCTGGATGTCACTCTGAGTCCTGCAGGTACCCAGCCCTGCAGAGCCTTTGCTCTGGTAGATATCTGCTGCTTGTGATTAGAGGCCAGTGAGTAAAAGATGGAGGAAGTGTGTTTTTCAGGACCATGGGAAGGGAAAACAGTGAGGCAGCAACCCTTGGAAGCAGACAGGCACTGGGTGGGGGAATATCCAGGACCTGGCTGGCAGGCAGCAGCATTGCCACTGTGGGAAAAGGAACAAGATCCTGCAGGGGCGTGAACCGTGGGTGTGTTGGGGTCCTGGCAGGTAACGACGTCAACTCCAGCACTGACCAGTGTCAGGCTTTGCAGAAATCTGCACCCTCCAGGGCATTCAGGGGAGAACTGGCAGATCTGGATAATGCCACCAGCGAGGAAGGAGGGACATGGACAAGGCTGGCTTGTTGCTGGAAAGCACCTGGGTAAATCAGGTGCAACAGAAACCGGTGCTTGCGGCTGTGCTTGGCACCACTTGGAACAAAGCAGGTTTTGTCTGGCACCAGCTGTCACCAGTAGCCAGTGCCATCCAGCACTCCCTGTAAGGCTTCTGTCGGGCAGCTGATGCATCTTGGAGAGTTCAGCACAAGAATAAAGCAGCAGGAGATTGTTTACACTCAGTGAGGAGGAGAGGACAAGGAAAATGGCAAAAAGGAGTGGATTTTCCAGCACCATCAATATCAGCACGTCAGGTGCTGTGAAAGGGCAGTGCTGTGTTAGAATCCTGCGCCAGACCTGGCAACTGGCGGACGGAGCTGCTTCCATCGAGCTCTGCTTTATCCTATTAAACCGCAATGTACTTCAGCCTGTCACTCCTCCCCCTGCTTTCCCCCCTCCTTTAAAGAACTGTCAGTCCTTACTCCAGAGATGCCTGGGACTGGAAAACATGCTCATCCCAGGAGAGGACGGTGTCTTGAGGTCACAGTTGATGTGCACTGGTGAAGCAGCATGAGGAAACCTACATTGCGTGCATAAATAAAGGGCCGCAGCTCAGACCCAGCACTGCAGAGGAGACAAGATGGATGGGTCAGCAGGTCAGAGTCTTGTTGGGTAATGGGGGCAGGTGTCCCAGGAGTGAAGAGGGGAGAAGGGAGTATTGGGTCCATCATTTGTTGCAGCCGCTACACAGAGAGGTTGAGGAAGGAAGGAGTGCTGTGATTTGAGGTGTCTGTGTCCATGGCACACCTGTGGGAGGGAATTGGATGTGTCCTTGTGACATAGCACAAGGAGGTCTGGCTCCTCCTTGAAGTGTTCCTTTCCCTAAAGTCAGTCTCAAAACATCAGTCTCTCTGTCCAACCGTTGTACAGTCTGCAGGGACCATCACTTACCTGTGTGTGTACAGGGCCACGGCTACCCAACACCAGCAGTCCACAGTGACCACACAGACCCGTGTGCCTCAGGGTGGCCTCAGTCTCACTGGCAGACCTTGCTCCACTCCACGTGTCACTGAGCAGCTACTCAAGGGCGCCGAGCAGACCTGAGGTTCAGTTCAGCCGAGCAGGTGGTCACTGACACATGAGCACCCAGCAAGGATGGGCGCTCCCATGCTGCACCTTCTAGATGGGACTGTGGGTGACAGTGGCAGAGCAGGGTCAGTGACAACCGGCCGTGGCACAGCAGCCAGTAATTGCACTTTTTTTGCATTGCAAAATGATTATTAGCACCTCGGTTCATTATCAGAGCAAATTTAATTTTTCAATGTAAAGGAGCCAGTTGTATTTATAAAGGAAACACTGTTGATACAGCCAGAAAAAATTAATTCATGACAAATGTAAGGAAAATTAATAGTCTTTAACCAGGGCAATATTTGACTGTGTCTAATTGTGCTTTGCAGGGTTTGAAAAGTCCTGGCAGAAATTCTTGCAGAGGCATTTTGCACTTCTCCTGATGAAACTGCATTTAAACATATTGTTTTTTTTTTTTTTTTTTTTAATTAATATTGTGCCAGTCTGGTCAAATCATAGAAAAACTGTTGTGGAAACCTGGTATTCTCTGGTGTATTTGTGCACTGGCAGAGGCATTGTGTGCATTTGGGAAGGTCTTGTCTAATCCAGATCCATTCAGGCAGAAAACAAGGAAGAGGGAGCAGAGACAACGCCATGGGCAGAGTGGCCGCAGGGAGCCGCCAGGCAGGAGGTGTTCGGACTGACCACGGCCCCTGGAGCCTGCAGGCAAGGGTGGCCTCACCCAGAGAAGGAAGGTTTAGCAGGCACCAAGGGGTTTGGGATGGGGGAAATTTCACAGAGACACATGTTCTCTATTGACTGGCAAGAACACACAGATGCAGGTGACGTTTGGAGTGATGTGGCCAGAGCAGGTCCAGCAGAAGAGGAACAAGCCCAGCCGAGCCTTCAGTGCCTAGTCGAGTCAGAGCTCCAGGGGGCTGTTCCTGCTGGGCTCTCCAGAGGGTTCCACATTCCAGTTGTGCCCCAGCCCCGCTATGGCACCAGCTGCCTCCTTCATGTGGACAGACTGCAGCTCTTCCAGCGGACAGCAGCAGGAGAGCCGCATCCTCCGTGTGATGAAATCCGAGGTGCAGACAGCCCCAGGTGGGGGACAGCCTTGTGAACACTGTCACGTCTGAGCACAGGTCTCTTTAAGCAGCTGGTTCCAGCAGCTACACTCCCAGTGCTGTCGCGGTGGCTGCTTTGGGAAGGCAAACCCGAGGGTCCCGGTTTATGAAAGCACTGGGCGGGCAGGACGGCCCCCGCTGTTTTCCTTGAGGGGTGCGGGTGTTGCAAAGGGGACATCTGCCCCTGCAGTGTCCTCCCCGTTGAGCCCTGCGGACAGTCCCAGCCCCTCGCCCTCCCACCGCACTCGGCTGTCCTCAGGACAGCTTGGAAACGCGCCATCCCCTCAACTCAGCTGCCAACTTGAAGCCAATTTGCATTGGATAATTATTTTCAATTAAGTGATAACAATCGTGTTCTGAACAGAAATAATCTTGTCCAAAGGCCAAACAGTTTATCCCGTCTCGGAGATGAGGCTGCCGCTTTGTGCGGCGCCCACCGGCGCCAGCGCCGTTTATCGGCCCCGCGGTGCCGCGGCTTCGGCCGGCAGCCAGCGCCGGCTGCACCCCCGGGCCCCGCAGGCTCCTGCCTCCCCGCCGCTGGACGGGTCTCTCCACACGCTCCCCTGAGGAGCCAGGAGGTTTTGCCACGCCCGTGGCTTTATGCCGGCGTGTGGGCGGAAGCGAGCCGATTTTCACACGCAGAGCTCACCCCAACACCTCTCTCCCCCTCGGCAGTTCCACGCACAGCGGGCACGCACTCTGCGCAGCGAGGGGCAGCCACCACAGCTGGAGTTGGCCTCGGCTCCTGCCAGCCACCGCAGCAGAGGAGACTCGAGGGTACTGCCCACCAGGCTGACACCTCTGCTCCTGGCAAGGACCCGGCCTCTGCAGGAGCTACCGCCGTGCCCTCGGACGTCCCTCGGCTCTGGCAGCTCCGTGCCAGTGTCTCTCAGTGCTGGCTGTATGTGTGCCAGTGTTCCTCGCTCTCCAAAGTAGCACCAGCCACCGAGGGCCCCTCATGTACAGCCAGGGCTGACTGCGGGCTGGTGACAGTCCCTGCAGAGCTGTGCCTGTCAGCTACCAATCTCTAACTCTGCTGTCCCTGAAAAGAACAAGTGGGGCTGCTGCTGCCAAAGCACAGCGTCAGCCAGACCCCTTCCTGCCCTTGAGGGAGGAAAGGACCACCCCAACCAAGGCACCTGCCAATCTGACAGGAGCCACGTTTGCTTGGCGCTGGAATTGGGAGGCTCTGGCCAGCTCCAACACAAGAAGAACAATGGTGGAGGCAGCTGCCAACCTTAGAGGCCCCAGCGCAGCTGCAGCAGGATCTGTGCAGGGGCTGGAGGAGAACCCAGGACTCTTTTAGCGTGGCCCATCCCGGGTGGCTGCCCCATGGCCTCGTGCCCCTCATCCCTCCACAGCCGGTGCAAGGCAGAGCTGGCGCTGGTGGCTGCGGCTCAGAGCCCGCGGGGAGCCAGCCCGGGCCGCCAGTGGGGGCAGCTGGACTCACACGGATCTCTATACTGCTCGTTCCTGGAAGGAAGTTGGGGTGGGGGATTGTAGGGCTTTTTCAATCCACCGAAGCCCAGTCAGTTGGGAAGATTGGACTCCGGAGCTCCTGCAAGTGAAAAATAGCAAATCCAATATCTTTTTAGTGGTGTTTTTATATTCAAATTAGACATAATCTCCATGAATAAAATTACTGTTCCCAAAGGGATCATGCCCAATTTAAATGTATAAAATGTCATTAAAAGGGCGCTGGCTTGCTATTAAAATTTAACTCCAGCAAACCCCCAATGTCATTTGTATTATAGTTTCACAATTAAGCCAGAGATGTTGGAAATAATAGTTTTGATGTACAATCTGGTACCATACAGTAGGAGCGCATTGTTCCTCAGAAGCTGCAGCCGGACCTATCGCTGGCAACACGGCCACCAGCCGTGGCTCCTGGGGACAGGGCACAGCCGTGGCGCTGCTGAGTGGCAGCCGCTGGGAACAGGTCTCTGCCCTCCCTCCCACTCGCAGAGCCACCCGAGAGAGGCAGCTGCAGAAAAGATGTGGGCCTGCTGGAAGCACCCACACATGGGGCTGGAACCTCCTCTGTTTTGGGACCATGCCAGGCAAGGGATGTGGATCCCTTTCCCCCTTCCTGACTCTGCTCAGGGTTTGCCCCAGCTCTGCCACACCAGTGCTTTGTGCCATGGCCTGCTTCTGTGGGGAGCTCAGCACTGCTCTCAGGGGCATGTGATCCCCACAGGGACCATCCTGGGGGCTGGTGGAGCTCCAGAAGCAGCTGGAAGCAGCAGCAGGAGGAAGGGATGCAGCACAGCAGAAAAATACCTGCTTGGGGCCATGATACCCTGTGCCAGATTGTTATTTCATCTTTAACCCAGCACCAGTTTAGCTGGTGGGAGCTGCTGGCTGTTTTCCCCATGGCAGGGGAGGCAGATGAGGGAGATCAGGTTTACTGGGTGTTCTGATCATGGCTTGTGAGCTTTCAGACATTCTGGATGTCCCTCAGTCATCAAGAGACCTGACAAAGTCTGTTCCCACTCTCCCTGTGGACTGGAGACTCTGCTGACCCCTCACTGTCATGTGCCACCATCCCAAGGCAGAACCAGGTGACCCTAGGAGGTGACAGCCACCAGAGGAACGGCCTGGCCTGTCCCGCCCCAAACCCTCGTGGTTCTGCCCCAAACACTGGTGGTCCTGCTCCCCTCAGCTGGGCAGGCTTCAGCTTTTACAGTGGAGACGATGCAAGCAATGTTTCCTAAAAAGTCTGAGAACACAGAGCCCCGGGAAAGGCTGGCAGGAGCTGACCATTTGGTCACAGAGTCTGGAGCCTGCGCTGACTACGGACAGATGACACTGGGCCTCTTCAGCTGGGATCTCCAGGGGAAAAAGAAATCTGAGCAACCTCCCTGGACCTTTCCCAGCTGGCACTGGCAGTCTCCCCGCGTGCACGTGGTCCCCCTGGAGAAGAGCTGCTGCCTGGTCCCGTGACCCCCAGACCTGGCACCAAGCACTCCCTGGAGCCGACACAAAAACCTGCTCCCTGGGAAGGGGTGGCTCAGGGAGAGTCTATAATAATGTACCAAATAATTACTGTGCATTAAAGGGTATAATGCATATTCAAACATGCATTTAACTTTCAGAGCAAGCAGGTGGGTGAATACGCATGTTATAAAATACACGTCTTTAACTAATGTGCAATTAATGGGGCAAAACAGTCAAAACTATTTATTACTTCTGGGAACAGAACACCTTTCCAAGCATTTTAATTACTGCAGCATTATTTTGAAAACAAAGATCCCATTCAGTCTTTCACAGTCTCTGTTTTTTTCCCTAAAGAACAGAAGCACTGTTAAAACCTATCACTCCTGTGTGTAGGAGGGAAATGCTGAGCAAAAAAAGCATGCAGAACCCTGGGAATGTTGTGATGGAACAAACTACAGCAGCATGAGAGAAATAAATAACCCTATAAAATAGATCTTACATATGTAATATATATTGTATTATATTATATATATATTTTGCAGTATTTGCAAAAACCAACCCAGCTTCTAGACCCATTCTGGCAAGCCGGAGCTGCACCCCGAGGGACGTACAGGGATTGCAGTGGAGAGCAGCGCCACGGGGAGCAGCGCCACAAGGACCCTGCACAGCAGTGGCACAGGGACACGGCGGGGTGGCACTGCCAAACCTTGCCCTCCTGGCCAGGCTGTTGGCCTTCCCCAGGCAGTGGCCTTTGGTGGCACCAGCATCATCCCCTGCCAGCCTCTTCTGCTGTTGCCCAGGTGTCCATGCCCCAGCTCCTTCCTGGACCTGCAGGAGCTCACCCCTCGTGCTGCAGAATGGGCAGCACCCATCGGGGACGTGCTGGCCACCCCACAGCTGCAGGTGGGCAGTCTGCCCACGTCCCCCTGTCTCTGAGGCTGAAGGAGCTCCCCAGCACCACAGTGCTCTTCCATTACTTGTTACATGGAGAGGCTGCTGGAGGAAACAAGGAAAAACTTCTCCTCTGCATGGCTGAGCTGCACAGGCCAAGCCAAAGGGTGTGCCCTGGGTAATTCTTACCTGGATTTCCATGTTGAAGCACAATAAGCCACGTAATAAAATCTTTGTTCGCTTCCCACATGGTCATGTTGTCGCTCCTGGGCCCTTTCCGGGCACGACCACACAGCCATGAGCGCCCTGGGGACGCGTATCCCTCTGGAGACAGTGGGGAGCATCCCACGCCGTGCTTTTCTGCCCCTCACTGCTCTTCCCTGCTGCAGAGGGACACAAGGCCCGACCAGCTCTCCGACACCGCAGCAGGGCCAGCAGCCTCTGAAGCCCACGGGGCACAGCCTGTATCTCCCCAGGCTTCTCCTCGTGTGCAGAGCTGCTCCAAACTCTGCCTCTGCCCGCATCAGAGACCCAAACCCGCCAGGGCACCCCTGAGGCCCCGCTCGCGCTGCGCCGCCCCGAGCACCTTCTGCACGTCCCACCCACGGAGAGAGCTTGGCTTCCACCAACAGGGAAAAGCAGCCACTTAATTAAATACATTTCTTTTCTTTTTCAAGGAGCTTTCTAAATTTATGCTAATAGCTGAGTGCTTCTGAGTCATAGGCTGACAACACACTGGGTCATATTTTGCATTAAAATACATGAATCCAAAATGGAAATATTGGCAGATTTGGCATCCAGCAGTCCGATGGGGAAATGCCCTACCCGGGCACTTCCAGCAGTATATTGCATCTAGAGTGGGTCAGAGTGTGGGCCTGGCTGCTCACACAGCACATGACCACATGGAAGAGGTCCCTTTTAATTCTTAAAAGAAAACCAGTTTAATCATTGTGAGGAACTATACCTTCAGGGTATCATTTCAAAAATACAGGCAGAGATTAGGAGGGATTTGTGAGATTGTGTTTATTCCCAATTTAAGTGCTTTCCATAAATTAATTATAAAAGCAAGCCCAAACCAGTCAGAAGTACACTGGGAAATTCTCAGAGTGCTAGTCATTTTCATGCACTAATATTCATGCCATCTGCCTGCCTTTTTCCTGCATTTTGTCTAAATACTCGGTGGTTATCCTCGTCCTGCTTTCCTCTGCTGCGCCTTGTCCCTCTCCCCCTTGTCCCACTGCAGGTACTGCCCCGAGCACACTGCTGTGCTTTCACTGAGAGCATTAAAAAGAGCAAGTCGTGTTTTGGCAGTTGGTTTTATTCCCATTTATAGGATTCACCAGCTTGTCCCAGACAAGCTCTCATCCCACGGGCTGCACAGGGCACTAAGGTTGATATATGGCCACTGTGAATTCACTCCAGGCAGAGCTTCGAGCCTTCTTTTAAAGGCCTCTTTTAAGAGAGAATTAAAATATCACTCCTTAGAACAGCATCATTTCAGTTGCTCCCAGATACAAAATGCCAGCTATCCCTTAGGGAGGATTAAAGAAACCAATGTGGTTGAAATCCCTAATGGGAACAATATGTTCTTCCTGCCTACAGGAAGCCTCTGCAAATGTCTTAAATGTAACCTCGTGGCAACAGCCTGACAGCCCAAGCACGCTCCTGCCCTGCGGTGAGGGGGGATTTCACCTGGCTGATGGAATGCTGAGGCACACGGGGACATGGGCGCAGAGGGGCACGGGCAGAGCAGGGACACAGGCTCCACCGGGGATGTAGGCACAGCAAGGCAAGCGGGAGCAGCAGCCAGGAGGAAGCTCCAGGTAGGACAGGGTGGGAAAAGGCAGACTCCTGTAGCTTTGGGCCCCGGCCGGGCGGGCAGCGTGCCCCACGTGCTGCTCTGGTCCCTCTGCCCGAGGCACTGGTGCGGGTGGCAGGACCACAGCAGCCCTGCCCGTGCAGGCCCTGGGGCACAGCACGGGGACCAGCCTGGCACTGGGGCCTCTCCCAGCCTCGTGGGGAAGGAAGGAAAGTCCGTCAGGGAATCCTCTCACGCCAGGACAGTCGGTGATGGGGAGGCAGTGACGAGGCTGGTGGGCAAAGTCCCACGCTGGCGGGGGTGCACTGTGGTGCTGCCAGGCTGGCTGGGTCCAGCTCAGAGTGGCCCCTTCCAGCCAAAGATTGCTGGTTTTGTCAGGAATAAACCCAGGCAGAGGCCACACACCGCTGCCCTCCCAGCACTCCTGGCATCCCTCTCACAGTGCCAGGAACCCGATCTGGGAGCAGGTAGGGAGGAGGGACACAGACACCCGAACTTGGGGGCGATGAGGAGGAGAAAGGTGCTGGAGGGAGCAGCAGCACATCCAGCCCCTGCCCTGTGGCGTGAGGGGATGGCTGAAGGGCACTGGGGGAACGCCAGCACGGACCCACTCGCTGGGGTGAGGGGCACACGGAGCCGCTGGCACAGCCCTGCTGGTCCCCAGCTCCCCCTCCCCAGCACCACTGCTGGCACACGGTTCAGTCCCTGGGAACACACGGTACCTTCTGGAATGGGAGTGCAGCCGTACCCCGAGCAGATCATCAACTGACCAGGTGCATCCCAGCAAACAGGCTCCAGGAAGGGGATGACAGACTGAGGCCATGAGTCCGGCTGGATTTGGTCCCATCACTAGTCCTCAGGG
>VXAZ01000678.1:160206-190689 GCA_013399875.1 Gymnorhina tibicen
CCCGGCCCGGGCCCGGCAGCGCCGATCGTGTCTTACAGGGCCCGGCCTGAAGGTCATCAGCACTTTGTCCGTGGGCTTTGACCACCTCGCCCTGGACGAGATCAAGAAGCGGTAACGCTGCCTCTCTCCTCCCCGCCACCTCTGACACCCCCAGCTCTGACGCTTCCTCCTCCAACCTTCCCCCTGCCCTGACCCCCCCATGTTTCGTACCCTCCCCCAAGCTCTGCACCCCTCTGCACTGTCCCCCTACTTCTGCACCCCTTCCCTCGACACGCCCCACATCCCGCTGGTCCGTTTTGGCAGGTGGGCTTTCACAGAGCATGGGGCTGGATGGGGTCAGCTACCTGCACCCCTCTACTGCCAGATCATGGCTGGGGTCACCGCAGCCCCACCAGGGCTACAGGAGCATTTGGGTACTGGGGCGAGGCAAGGACAACCTGGGGAAAGGGTGTGGCAGGAGGGCTGAGAGCCGAAGGGATGTCCCTGGGTACCTGGGACAGGCACAGTGCTGGCAGCCGGAGATGCCAGGCGAGCACCCCGAGCCCCGTCTGGCCTGGCAGGGGGATCCGCGTGGGGTACACCCCCGACGTGCTGACTGACGCCACCGCAGAGCTGTCCGTGGCCTTGCTGCTGTCCGTGTGCCGCCGGCTGCCAGAGGCAGCAGAGCAGGTGAAGAGGTGAGTGCCCGCTCTGGGTGGCCCCAGAGCTGTGCCACATGGGCTGGCGATGAGGGCCCGAATGAGGGCCCGAGGCCAGAGTTTCCTGCAGCTCACACCGAGCACCTGGGCTGGGCTCTGAACAGCTTTCCATGACACCTGTTCCTGTCCTGCTCTCTCTGCCAGTGGTGGCTGGACAACGTGGAAGCCCCTGTGGATGTGTGGATATGGCCTGTCTGACAGCACCGTGGGCATCATCGGGCTGGGCAGGATAGGTAAGTGCAGTTCAGAGAGCAGGTTTCTGTGTCTCCAGCTGTGGCAGGGTGGGTTTGGAGCCTCAACTGCAACTGGGGCTACTGGAAGTTGTCCCCACTGGAGGTGGGAGGGTTGGAATGACCCATGGTTGGTCTTTGCAGTCCTTTCCAACCCAGACTGTTCTGGGACTCTGTGACCCAGCCATGGTGGTGACCTGGTGCTCACCTGGTTAAACCCCAAGAGCACAGCCAGGGGAGCTGTGCAGAGCCTCTCCCAGCAGCTGTGCTGGCTCATCAGCCTCAGCCTTCAAGCCTCGAGTGTTCATGTGCTTCCACCACCTCCAATCCCTGCAGCAACCTGTGCCTCCTCCGGGTCTGCAGTTAAACAAATGCAGTGGCAAAGTCCAGCGGCACTCAGCACTGTGCAGCTGTGGACTTTGCCAGCAGGCAGCCGTTCCTGTCCTTGCTCCCCAGTTTGCTCCCAAGGGCAGTCACGGGTTCAGTGTCCGTGGGCCCCTTTCCACAGCAGAACATCTCCACCCCCACCCCAGTCCGGGCTGGGAGCAGCCAGGAAGGAGCAATCCCGCTGCAGCAGCCCTTCAGTGGCTGCGGGTGCTGGTCCCCACACGTGTCGTGGAGCCACAGCAGCCCAACACCCTTCTCCCTCACTCCTAGGACAGGCAGTTGCCCGGCGCCTGAAGCCATTTGGGGTCAGGAGGTTTCTGTACACTGGCAGTGGCCCAAAACCGGAGAGTGCTGCAGAGTTTGGGGCTGAGTTTGGTAAGGACGGCCCCAGGGCGGGGGCGGTGTCGGTCGTCAGTCACGGAGCACCGTGGCTGGGACAGCTCCGGGGAGGTGTCTCTCACAGGGCTGTCACCTGCAGGGTGGGCCAGTGGAGGGACAGCACAAGCTGGGGCATCTGGAGGGCTTCTGGGCGTACCCAGTGTGAGGGGGCAGCTCGGGAGGGAATGCCACCTCCCAGACTGGCCCCACAAGGCAGGGGGCATGGCAGGGAGGACCCTGCCTCCTCGGAGCCGGGTGAAGGCTGTACGGGCAGGGTTCATCAGACCACTGTGAGAACTGTAGGCTGCAGCTGATCCTGCCACGGTTCCCCTTCCCTGTGTCCATGCATTGGTGATTTTCTGTCAGTTTCATTCCCACAAGGAAGTTGGACACAGTGAACAGGGGCAAAATGTGACAGCTGCTCCTAGGAGGAGGGGAGGGTCTTGTGGGCTGTCCCCACGGGATAAGTACCAAGGTGTCCTGCTGGGAGGACAGGAGAGAGTGCAGCTGCCCCTGGAGTTTTGCTGAGGGGAGGTGAGGCTGCACTGGGATGTTTCTTTCTTCTCTCAGTCCCGCTCACCAGGTTGGCCGAGGAGTCGGACTTTGTGGTGGTGACTTGTGCCCTGACGCCAGCCACCCAGGGGATGTGCAACAAGGACTTCTTCAGCAGGATGAAGAAGACTTCTGTGTTTGTCAACACAAGCAGGTACTGGCAGCCCAGTCCCATGCCTGGGAGAGTGGCTGTCGCCCTTCCAGGCTGTGAGTGTCAGGCGATCTGCTGGGCTGCGAGTCCAGACGGCAGGTACGGCCTTCATGGCTGCAGCTGCTGGGGACATTTGCCCAAGGACCCTTGGGACTGAGCCAAAGGCAAGATAAAGTATCCAGGGAGCACCCAGCTCTTCCCCCCACCGCGGGCAGCTGGAGCAGGAGCAGCTCGCTGCTGGGAGGTTCCGGCACACCCAGAGAGGGTCTGACCTCTGCCCAGGCAGCCCTGGGAACCCACTGCCTCTGTGCCCCTGGGAGCCTGCGGGACCCCCAGCAGTGACGCCAGCCTGTCACCCCTCACGTTTGCCAGGGGGGCTGTGGTGAACCAGGAGGACCTGTACGATGCGCTGGCCAGTGGCCAGATCGCAGCCGCCGGCCTGGACGTCACGACACCAGAGCCGCTGCCTACTGACCACCCCCTGCTCTCCCTCAAGAACTGCGGTGAGTGTCCGGGGGGTGGTCAGACCCCTCCTCCAGCAGCTGCTGCCTCGGGGGCCCAGTGTGACAGCTGTGACAGGCCCAGTGACAGGGCACCAGAGCACAGAAGGACAGGCAGGTCAGGTATATTTAGGTGGGCTGCTGTACAATGCAGGGAGCTGCTGTGGGCTAAAAACTCATCAACATGATGTCAAACAAGTGTGGGAGCTGTTTTAATTTTCCAGAAAGCCGTTGAGATAAGCTCAGTTTTAGTACCTTCGTGATGGCTCTTCACTGGATGTGTGGAATTCACAGAGGATCCAGTATCAGCAGGTGCATGAATGAGAAACCAGTTCCCAGCTCAGGCCCTGTCCAGCTCAGGTTTTCGGTAGGCTCCTGGGCACATACTGTGCTAGAAAAGTTTCCCACTGGGTAAAAGTGGGCTGCCGAGTTTGCCTGGAGGAGTCTTGGTCTCGGGAGCGCTGCTGGGCTGGCAGCTTGCGACCTGGACAGTTCCAGGCTTCGGGAAGGTGGGACATTGGGCAAGTGGGAAGGTGAGGGTCCAGGATTGAGACCTGTCTTCTCTGGAGGAGGATGATGCAGGTGAGGAAGGATGGCTAGGGAGGAGCTTCCTTGGCTGGTATCTCACAGGATGTCCTCCCTCCAGGCAGAGAGGGTTTCTGGAGTAGGAAGAGTATGTTCCAAAAAGAAACCATAGGGACATTCATGAAAATTTGGAACTGCCCATGACTGAATGTCTGTTTCTGAAATACAAACCTGTAGCTGTTGTTTTATCTTTTTGCTAAAACTCATATTTTATTTGTTTGCATTGGCTCTCAAAGTAGGCAGTGTGAGGAGTGATAAAAGTAGAGACTTTCTGGAAGTGTTTGCAGGACTTGGGGATTTGAGAGCTCTGAAACAAGACCAGGCAGGACACCATTCACACACGTGTATTTATTAAATACATGACTTATAACAGTAATATTACATATGTATTAACACACAAATAACTTCTACACAGACGCCGCACCTCTGGCAGCCCCGAGAGGGCTGCTGGGAGTGTGAGAGGTGAGCAGCGTCCCTCCCTGTCCCTGCAGTGATCCTGCCGCACATCGGGAGCGCCACGTACGCCACGAGGAGCACCATGGCAGTGCTGGCAGCCAAGAACCTGCTGGCCGGGCTGCGAGGGGAGCCCATGCCCCACGAGCTGAAGCTGTGATGGCCAGACCCTGCTGCAGCAGCGCCATGGGACGGACGCGGCGTCGAGGGCCGGCCTGTGCCCCCTCCCCTCTGCGTGGCCAGGAGCCATTAAAGAGCAGCAGCGAACGTGTCGTGCTCGTGTTGTCTGAGAACAGGGCACGTGGTGGAGCACGCCGCTGGTGCCAGCAGGCCCTGGGAGGGGTTGGCCCTGGTTCGGGAATGGAACCACAGTAAGGGAGCTGCTGCAGCAGCATCTGTCCTCAAAACCTGGCTCCTGGGCACGGTGAGAGGCCAGGAGTGCCTTACCTGGTCTTGTAGCCAGGCAGGGAGGAGAGGTAACAGCTTTGTCCATGCAGGCTGCTGCCACCACAGGGGCTGCTGCCAGCCCACACGTTAAATGGTCCTATGGAGTCGGTGCCACCGCATGAGCCCGTGCTTGAGGTGTCTAAAGAAAAGCACAAAACAGGCTTGTGCAGCTCCCTAGGAACCTCCAGCTCTGCCTTCTGTGTCCGTAACCAATTCCAGGCACAGCTCCAAAGTGGATGGCAAGCTGGAATTCACTGGGAGGTTCTGCTACCCCTTGGTAGGCTCTGGCTGCAGCTGCCCTCGTTTCTCTCAGATGCGCAGTGATGTTGGTGCAGAGGAGAGCCTGAGTGGGGCCCGAGCCTCCAGCTGCCAGGAGAGGCCTGATGGGCACATCTCGAGGGCTTTGGGGAGTTATGTATCCTGCAGACACTGTCCCATAAGGGGGGGCTGGAGCCTGGAGCCCGTCTATCCCTGCCAGTAATCACAGAATCATGCAATGGGTTGAGCTGGAAGGCACCTTACGGATCATCTCATTCCACCCCACCTGCCATGGGCAGGGACACCTTCCACTATCCCAGGTGGCTCCAAGCCCCATCCAACCTGGCCTTGGACACTGCCAGGGGTTGGGCAGCCACAGTTTTGACAAGCCTGGGGTCCAGCTGGCCCATCCTGCGGGATGGGGGTGGATCTGCCCCCAGGGGTGTGCCCTGGCCTTGCCGTGGCCCTTCCCCATGTGCCCTCCCACCATCTGTGACCATGTGGCAGACAGGACAGCCCTGTCACAGACCAGTCACAGCCATGCAGTGCCACCCACCCATAGCCACCCCACAGGTGGCCCCACAGTGTGATGTGGAGGTCACTCTCACCAGTCTTAGACCAGCCTCCTTCCAGCTCCGAGTGCTCCCAGGCCTCACGCCAGGGAACACGCTGAGGAGCACACCTGGACTCAGGTTCCTTTCCTCAGGCCATCCTCCTCCTCCCTCCTCTTCCTCCCAGTCCCATCACACCACTCCATGGTGTCCGGGCCCACTCAGGAGGGCACAGGATCCCCTCTGGCATGTCCAGGTTGAACAGTGGTGCCAGTGGCCGATCCACCCCGCCAAAGTGGGTTTGTACAGGTTTTCCCATCCCTGTGCCCCAGCACAAGCCCCATTCCCCACAGCTACCCATGCCTTCTCCCCTGTGGACAGACAGGGAACCGGTGCTTTCTGGGGACAGCAGCACAAGGGGAGGGAGTGAGGAGGTTGCAACGGGCAGGAGGGAAGTGTCCCAGGCTGAGCAGCTGGCAGCACCACAGTCCTGGCGTGGGGAGGGAGCCAGAACACAGCACAAAGCCTGTGACGGGAGTTACAGCTCACCCAGCACACTCTGGGTGCCTCTTCCTGTCCCACAGCAAGTGTCCCTTGTGCTGGACTCTGCTGGAATTTCTTGGATGCTAAATGAAGCACTCTCTGATAGCAGCCATGGCTGCTGGAAGTTGCCCTGCACATGCCTGGGAGGGATTCTGACACACCTATCAATAAGTTCTGATTCACGAGCGTGGCTGATTGCCTTGTGCTGGCCCGTCAGAAATTGTTCTGGAGGTTTGTAACCTGGACTGAGCAGGAAAGACTTGTGGCCGTGGTGGTGGGGAGAAAGGGAGTGTGCTCTGGGCATCCCAGCCAGCTGGGGAGTTTCCAAACAGCCCAGTGGAAATCAGGATTGACTCTGCTGTGAAAACCCAGGGCACGAGTCCAGTGGGGGAGCTCACTGCTCTCCAAGACTCCTCAGAGTTGACACTGAAGATTCTGCTGTTGGTGAAGCTACTGTGATGCTGAGGGATGCTGACCAAGCATCTGAGAGGTTGCTGTGATCCCTGATGATGACAGTGACCGAGAATGACCTGGTGTCTGTGTCAGATTGCCCAGCTACATGAAGAAACAGACATGAGCTGGTGAATCAGCTGCCACAGGGACTGGAGCACTGGACTCGGGTGTCCATCTCAGAACTCCTTCAAGACAAGCACCTCCTGTACCTGCAACATCCTCCCACGAGGAATCCAGAGAGCAGCAGTGACCATGGGTCATTAATTTCACAGGTGCTGTGTAGATATTGTTACATTAACTAAAGTAAGTTCCTACAAAGAACTCTTAACGGGGACAAAATTATTACCAAGTTCAGGTTTTTACCGTCACTTTTGCAATCACAAGTATTCGTGTACAGGCTGGTGTGAAGAGCACCAAACAGCGAAGCCAGTCAGACACAGCAACACAAAAACGTAGGGTTTATTTCCAGGTGTTTCAGAACAGACACCCCGACACCTCCATGCGAGATCCCACCTGTAAAGTTCAATTCTGAGCGGAATGCAGTGGCATAAGCTCTCCAGGCTGCGGGGTGAGACACCCTTCATGCAGAGCGGGCAGCTCAGGTCCCAGGTATTTATTTATGCTATTCCCAGGAATTTATTGCTTCATTCAGGAAGACTCGGAAAGCCGCGAGGCAGCTGCAGGCTCCGGGCCTGCAACTGCCCCTCTGCACATCAATTGCTAATGGGGTTTAAAGCTGCTGCTTCCAAAAATGCTCCGGACAAACTTTTTCTCACAGAAAGAATACAGAAGTCTTCCTGCACTGATATCCCATATTGAAATTTTTATAAAAACAGTTCAAAAGTCCAGTTAAGTGTTTATCTGCTCATATTAGTTCCTAATTAGTCTCCTTGCTCAAAGAGATGCTTTATTCCCAAACATTGTAACAATGCAACAAATTTGGATGTGCTACAGGAAACAGAAAATGCAAAAAAACCCAAGCCTTGTTTTTAAAAAGCAAAACACTAGAAATGCAATGAAGATGAGAAACAGAGTGTTACTTAATAAAGCAACACAAGAAAATATTAAAGTACAAAATACTGCATTTTATTGATGTTTGGGAGAGTGTTTATGCAGCTCAATGCTGTTAGTCCCCAATACTGAAATTATTTCAAACAAAACACAGCATATCCCACTGCCTTAAAAAAACGCGTTATTGTAATGCTTAAAAAAAAAAAACGAGCTAGAAATATGATCATTAAGTAAACCCTGTAACAAAATATTAACATTTTAAAGGAATTAATCCAACCATCTCCTGTGTTTCTGCATTCCTCAGATGGTCAAGGTGCAAATGACACACTGACAGGGTGCAGGGAATCCTCTGCCTCACCTGAGCAGAAGGACACACTGCAGCCCTGACCCAGCCCCTGCTTGGCTGAGCAGCATTTATCATCAGCAGAAGTGCTCTGAAATTTTATTTTAAAACCTAAGAATGCTGAGCACCAGGTCATGTGCACCTCTGACAAGGAAGAAAGGAGACTGCAGGCAGTGTTAACTTACAGCGGCACCAAAGAAGAGGAAATTAAAAAGAGATTTACATGACTCACATGGAGAACGTCAAATTTCTGCTACACGTGTACAATGCCATTTTTTAAAATTAAATGTACACTGCCTTTTTTTTAAATGCATGGGGAAAAGTACTTTCATGACACTAGTTTAAGTGGAAGGCCTGGATTTGACAACAACATTTTACAGAATGAGCCAGCAGTGACCTGGCAGCCAGGAGGGCCCATCACATCTCGGGGTTATCACCAGCCGGGCAAGGGAGGGGATTGTCCCCCTCTGCTCTGCACTGGGGCAGCCTCACCTCAAGTGCTGGGGGCGAATTTTAGCACCATCATATAAAAGACATTAAGCTGTTAGAGAATGTCCAAAGGAGGCCATGAGGATGGTGAGGGGTCTGGAGAGGAAGCCTTACAATGAGCGGCTGAGGGCACTTGGTTTGCTCAGCCTGGAGAGGAGGAGACTGAGGTCAGACCTCACTGGGGTCTCCAGCATCCTCCTGAGGAGCAGCAGAAGGGCAGGTACAGATCTCTTCACTCTCGTGACCAGCGACAGGACTTGAGGAAACGGCTGGAGCTGAGTCAGGGGAAGTTTAGGTTGGCTATCAGGAGAAGGTTTTTCACCTGGGGAGGGTGGTCTGGCACTGAACAAGCTCCCCAGGGGCAGGGTCACAACCACCAGCCTGCCTGAGGTAAAGAAGTGTTTGCACATCGCTCTCAGGCACAGGATGGGATTGTTGGGGTATCCTCTGCAAGGCCAGGAGCTGGACACAATGATCCTCATAGCTCCCTTCCAACTCAGCATACTCTATGATTCTGTGAAGTATGGCAAACAAGGATTGCTCCCGACTGAGGAGCGATTTGATCCAAGGACACATCCACAGCTGCGAGGGGAAGTCACTAAGTGCGCAGGGCAGGAAAATAAAGCCTGCAGATAAGAGAAAAAGACAACGTGCTCACACCGTAACGGGGACCAGATGGGCTGTGGGCATCTGGGAACAGCAAGATACTGTCTTACGTGGCAAAAAAAGCCATCACAAATTACCTCTCCTTCAAAACAACAAAGACAAGCTCTGTTCAAACGTTCTGCGTATATAGAATTGTAACATAGGAGATACAAACTGGTTAAAATACTGCTAGGAATAGCACAAACAAGAGACAGTACTTCACTTACCACTTAATACTCGTTTCTACAGAAAAAAAGCCAAACATCCAGATCTTGCTGTATTAAAGTTATATGTACACCTGGCGGTCCAAAAGTTACCTGTCTGGGATTTAATTTAAGCACCTTGATTACACAGTGTCCTTTACTACAAAACAGCCAAACATACATTCATAATCCTAGAACTATTGTTATAAGTAGCGTATTTTAAAGCATTATGTCAGACAGGTGCAGCCAAAGCTGTTTTTCTCTTTTAAAGGTAAGTGGTCTGCACCACTGTCCTCACACAATGCAGCAACTCATGTTACAGTAATCGTTTAAATGCTTTCACTGTTACAAAATGCTTTAGAGAAAAAAAAAAAAAAATTTGCACGTCAGATTCTTGTTCTCAAAACGTGCTATTTCAGGAGACCCCCATGCTGTCAACCCCTCTGCCCTGCAAAGAGGCTGCTTTGCTGTGGGGGTCACATCCCCATCCCCGCCGCGCGGCTCCCGGCGGCGACACCCTGCGAGGTAGGTACCAGATATCCCCAATGGCAGAGCCAAGACTTTGTGTGTGGCACCTCGGCACGCCGGTGTCCGCCAGCCCGCCGGCAGCGAGGCTCCTCCAGGCCCGGGGCAGCAGATTACAGCAAGCTGCTGGGCAGGTTGCTGCTCTGCCACCTAAGGCAGGTGGTCTTAGAGTGTTTGTAGAGGTGGCTGGACTGGCTGAAGCGCTTGCCGCACTTGAGGCAGGCGTAGGGCTTCTCCCCCGTGTGCACACGGATGTGCTTCTTGCAGTCCGTGAGCGTCAGGAAGGTCTTGCAGCAGATCTTGCAGGCGTACTTGCGTGCGCCCTCCACCACCAGCACGTTGTGCTCCGACAGAGCCTTCTTGCACTTGGACAGCACGTCCGCGGACGCCCTGGTCAGCTGCGGCGGGCCGGGCTGCGACAGGTGCCCGCTCTCGAAGGAAGTGCTCCCGTTCATCATCAGCTGGGACCCGGCCGAGCTCTCCTGCAGCTGAGAGCCCCGCACAGACGTCACCACGGGCATTTTGGGGGCGATACGGCGGTAGCCAGGAAAGCCACCGGCTCCACCTCTCACCGAGCCCATCATGGCCCGAGACAGCGAGTGCAAGCCCAGGCCTGAGCGCGGGAAATCCATGCCGAACTGCTCTGCTGCTCGGTACCCAGAGGTCTGCACGCATGGCAGACCCATCACATCCTGCATGGGCCTCACAAAGTGGGAGTCCGTGGGCTCGCTGAACGGGTTCTCAACGTGGGAGACGGCAGCAGATGAGTGGCCACTGGTGGGCCCCGACTCCGGGCTCATCAGGTAAGAGGCGTCACTGTCCATCCTGCAGTCGCTGGTGGTGTTGGGAATGTTGTCGTCGTTGTTTTGGCTGGCACCAAAGCCACCTCCTCTGCTTTTATTCAAGAAATTTGAAATGCTGAAAGAAGACTTGTGTTCCAGGTTGTTGGACACCTCCATAATGTGGATGTCTCCCACCCTGTCGGTGCTGGACTGAGGGTCAGAGAAGCTGCGGTCGCTGCTCTCGGGACTCAGCTCTATCTTCTCTGCGCTCACCACTCCTCCTTCCACCTCCACAGACTCGCTGCCCTCCGCCTGGGAGGTGACATCGCTCACCTCATCCTGAGGCTCTGGGGAGCTCAGGGGCTCAGACTTCACCACCACCCTCATGTGCTCCTTCTCATTCAGGCTGACCTCCGGATTTTCACACGGGAAGTTGCTCTTCTCAGCAGCAGCCTCCTGGTCGAAGCTGGTTTCCACTTGTGTGGCCTGGGACGCCATGGACATCTGGGAAATGTTTCCCCCGCCGTTGTCTGACTGGCTGGGCACTTGAGCATCCTCCTGAGCACCGAAGGACTGGTCGAACATGATCGTGTTGTCCTCCTGATTATCAGCAACCGCGTCGGCCTTGGAGTTGTCCACAATCTTCAGCGAGTCCGGAGAGAAGAAATCTTCACGCGAGTGGACAACGGGCTGCCCGCTCTCTGCGGCCACGTCCGACACAGGCTCGTCCATGGCGGGCCGGATGCGCTGGCGGGCGCGCTCCTCGGAGGACTGCTTCCGCTTGTGGAGGCGGCGGATGGGGAAGGCGGCGCGCTGCTCCAGGCCGCCCCGCATGGAGGAGCCCATGGCGCCGGGCGGCTCCTCGGCGCCCTGCGAGGAGCCCAGCGCCGAGCTGACGATGCTGAGCCCCAGCTGCTGCAGCATGAAGGAGCGCTGCAGGCGCGCGCTCTGCTCCTGCGCGCGCTCGCTCGGCGGGGACAGCGGCAGCGTCCGGGTCGTCAGGTAGTGCTTGCAGGCCTTCACCACGGAGTTGAGGTGCAGGTGGGACGCGGCCAGCAGCACGTCCATCACGTTGCTCTCCCCCAGCATGAGCGTGGACGTGTACATCATGTCTATGAGCGCGGCGAAGGCCTCCGCCGTCACCACCTCGCTGTCCAGCTGGATCATGTTCATGGTCTGGTCCCCCTCGGCCACGGTGAAGAGCGCTCGGAAGTGCGTGCTGCAGGCGGCCAGCACGGAGCGGTGCGCTTTGAAGTGCCTGTTTCCCACCACGATGACGCAGTCGCACAGCTGCCCATGGAGCCTCTGGTAGTTGAGCTGCTGGAAGACTTGTTCAAAGTGTCCTGGAAAATCCATGATCCTGCAAAACAGAAGAAACCACTATATGGGCCACCAAGTTGAGCACAGGGATGCAGCAGCTCTGCTGTGAGAAAGGGGTGAGCGAACTGGGATTGTTCAGCCTGGAGAAGGCTTCAGACCTAACTGTGGCCTCCCAGTTCCGAAGAGGTCTACAGTAAAGATGGGGCAAGACTATTTATGAGAGTCTGCAGTGAAGAAGGGGGAGTGGGTTCAAACTGAAAGAGGCTAGTAGAAGATGGGATGCTATGAAAAAATTCTTCCCTGTGAAGATGGTAAGGCCCTGCCACAGGTTGCTCAGAGAAGCTGTGGCTGCCCTGGAAGCGTTCAAGGCCAGGCTGGACGGGGCTTGGAGCAAGCTGGGATAGTGGAAGGTGTCCCTGCCCATGGCAGGGACAAGGTGCCCTTCCAACCCGAATCAGTTTATGGTTCTGTGGCTGAAGTCCTAGTCGGGCTGCAGTGAACCTGGCTGTGAAGAGGAAAGGTGACAGCTGAAAGACAGACAAACAGTCACACATGGGCACAGGATCAAAGCCAGCAGTCTGGAGGACAAGGAAAAGGAGTGAAAATCCAGGTTCTGTCACAGAGCTGACCTCAGCACCAGCCATCTCACAGGCAGCTGTGCTGGAAACTGGATAACATGGGTCACCTCACACTCGCTAGCAAAACATTTTATCGTGGTTTGTGAAAAAATTCTGATTGTAATAACCTGCTGTCCCCTTTGATACGCTGCTCACACCACTGGGAAACCTTCCACAGAAACACCAAGGCCGTTGAAAAAACAACGCGCTGCTCAACGAGAGTCAGTGGTGGTTTCTTCTTAAATTTTCATTAACAGAACATCAGTCATATCTTAGTCGACTCATTTCAAGGCTACATAGGCGACCTTCAGCGATATCTCGACTCTTCCTCGTGAAAAAACAAGAGTGTAAGATTTGGTGAGCAGAAATCTTGCTCACCAAATGTCCAAGGCACGCACACATCAGTTCCCGTGCTCACGTTTATTTTCCAACAGCAACACGACACCATCGATGGACACAAGACCAAAAAGCAGCTAAAACAAAAGGTCACACGGCCAGAATTATACTTTTGAGGAGGGACCAAATGTAAGTCTGCTGATTCAGAAAGTCCATCCTCAAACATGGACGTGCTTGCTGCTTTTTCTTTCCTGAACACCACTTTCTTTGCTGGCCAGCTCATCGCCCTGCACAGCATACCCCAAGAATTCCACCGTGTGTCCTTGGATGGAGCCAGGACAGGGAGATCATTCACCAGTTATCACCTGAAATACTCAGCACGGGGAAAATTAAGTAATTTAAAGCCTTTGAAAACTCCAGAACATTATCTGACTGTTGGACAACTAGCTGAAAGGTGGTCTTCTCAACACAGTACCTTTTTTTCCCCGTTTTTTTCCCCTTTACGCATCACCTGGAGCAGCCAAGATTTGTGCCCCTCCCAGAGAAGCACCTGCATCCCAGCGCTGCATCAGCACCGCTAAAGACACGCCCGGAGACTCCGTTTTGTGTCGCACACGGGACATAAAGAGGTGTCCGGAGAACCCCGGTCCCGCCCCGACGCTGGGGTCAGCGGCCTCCGCCTCACCGCCGCCCCCTCGGCCCCGCTCACCTGCGGTGTCCGTGCGGGAAGGGCCGTGCGAGGATCAGGATGGGGACAGGGATCGGGATTGGGATCGGCCCCGGCCNTACTCGCGGCGGCAGGGTCTCGCCTCGCCCAATCGGGGCTGAGCTTATTGACACGACCGGAGGCGGTGGCGGAAGAGGAGGAGGAACGGGAGGAGCGGGAGCGGGATCCGCATTGGAACGCGCATCCCAACCGCAACCCCAACCACTCCCCCCACTCAGCCCCTCGCCATGGCCGCCGCTGCCGCCGCCACCTGGCGCTACCGCGGGGACCCCGAGGCGGAGCGGCCGGCGGCGCTCGGTGAGCGGGACTGGGCCGCGGGCGAGGGGCGGGGCACGGGCCCCCCTCGGGGATCGCGGCCGGTCCTGGATCTCATGGATTTCCTCTCCCGCAGTGCGGTTCGCCAACGGGAGGCTGCGGCACCCTGACTCCCTGCGCTTCACCGTGTACCGGAACCGGGACACGGCGCATCCCCGGAAGAGGCACCGCAGGATCCTGGTAAGGGCCCGCCCTGAGGCGGGCGAGGGCGGCTTCGGATCTTCAGATCGCAGTAGTATTAAGATACTATGATAATAATATACAGTGAGGTGATAGCCAGATAATGGTCATAATCGGATAAAAGTCACAGGTGTTATTAATTAACGCCATGGGCTGCGGGGCCCGTTAAGAGACCAGGGCGGGAGCGGCAGCCGGGCCCCAGCCCAGGGAATTCCCACGTGTAATTCCCACCGCGAGCAATTCCTGCTGCGGGCTGTGCAGGGTTTTGACCCCGTTTTGCCCTCAGGGATGTGGCCTCAGCAGCTCCCGCCGGCTGGAGCGAGAAACTCTTCCCTGGGAGGGTTGGGAGGCCCTGGCACAGGGTGCCCAGAGCAGCTGTGGCTGCCCCTGGATCCCTGGCAGTGCCCAAGGCCAGGCTGGACACTGAGGCTGGGAGCAGCCTGGGACAGTGGGAGGTGTCCCTGCCATGGCAGGGGTGGCACTGGGTGGGATTTGAGGTCTCTTATGACCCAAACCAGTCTGTGATTCTGTGAACATCTGTGCTGAGCTTTCTAGCAGATTTTTTAAAAAACAAAGTTTAGCCCAGCATGTTCCAAAGAGATGTGTTCCAAGTGCCGGATGTCTCTGGGCTTACGAGGAGGTTCTGGCACTGACGTGGCTGACGGAGACTGCAGGGTGGAGGTGGCAGAACAGGGACAGGCTGAACCATCAGGGAGTTGCTTCCCAGCTAGTCGGGTGCATTTGGTCATGAAATCCATTGTGTTCTGTTCACACTGGGAAATCTTCACCAAAGGTGCCTTTATTCAGCGAAATTACATCATAAGGACGTCTCTCAGTGAAGAGGGAACTGAGGGTACAATCAGAAGGTGCTTTCTACTGCTGCTGTTAAGGTTAACAGCTGCTCCACTCAAGGAATAAACGACTTTTCAGCCCAAATCCTTGAGGGAGATTCTCTGCAGCAGAGCAGAAAAACTAACACAGTCTCATAATTCATGAAAATATGTTTAGGTGGCTGAGACACTCCTGGTGCTGGCTCTGGCTTTTCAGTTGGTGAACTGCAGGCACTTGACAATACTGGAGCTTAAATGAATCACCAGCAACCACATTTTAAACTGAAGTATTGAGGGGTGATCACTGTGAGGCGTTGTGCAAGTTTGCTTTGGTGATACACTCTGCATTTAAATAATGATGCCTGGGAATGCAGAGCTTGGTGGCACCGGGGAAGCAGAGCAGGGGCAGTGCAGGTCCCTCACCGCCCCCTGTTCCAGTAACTCTCCATGGTTTCCCAGGTCTCGGAGACAGAGCGGCTCTGCTACGTGGGGCACAACTTTGGCAGCGAGGTCATGAAGTGCAACTCCCTGTGCAGGTATGGAGGAAGGAGCCAGGAGCACAGGGGCTGCTCAGACACAGTTCCTGGTCCCTTCCATGGACCTGTCTCAGAGGTTTCCACGGGGGCCATGGTGGGACTTGGAGGATTTGGACAGGAAGCTCCGGCTGTCTGTGCACACCTCGTGGAAGCTGTGATGTGTAAATCACAGTTTGAAAACGTCTTGTGAGGTCTGGGGGGAGGATATGGGTTAGTGTAGCAGCGGGATGGAGTAACAGCTTATCCTGCACTGCTTGGACTAGCTTGGAAATGTTCTGATGGAAAATTTTATTCACGGTTAAGCTTGACTCAACATGCTGGTTTAAGGTGCAGGATAGTACTCCCATCTATTTGCCCAAATCGTGTCTTCCACTACTCATTAGCAGGAAGAACACGCCGAGAACTGAATTCTTCTGAACAGGGCCAAGAATGGATCAGCAACCTTCATGCCCCGGATTATTACACGGTAGGACAAAAGATAGCCCGAGGCTATCTTTTGTCCTACCATGTCATACAGCTTTGTTACTAAGAAATTAGGATGAAGAAATTGCCTTTATCAGCAGCTGGTCAGGGGTGATCGTTGTGGGGCCCTTCCAGCTGAGATGTTCTGTAATTCCATACAAGGAACTGTACAGAATTACACTTCTGCAGAGTCTGTCAAAACATGCCAATACCAGCCTCTGTTCTGTCTGAGCAGTGAAACCAGGAGAGCTGAATCCTCAGACAGAGCAGTGTCCAGTTTGAGATGCTGCAGCTGAAAAAAGAGCACCAGGGGGTTGTTTGTTCCCAAGTCTGGAGAGATAAATGCAGTTTAGCAAATGTGTATGGTACAGGTGTTAATTCGGTATTGTTCATGGGCAGATTTACATGCTCTTACCTCTGAACACTGGTGAAGAGGTGGTTCTGGGGGCTACCGTGGTGCTTGCCTGCACCTCTGGAGGTCCTGAGCTGCGGGAGCTACAAGGAAATTTGCCTGTTGTTCAAGCTATGGCCATCAGGTCCTGGCACAGCAAAAAAAGGCAAAGGACAATAGCAGAACTCTGGCACCTACACTTCACCTAATTCAGTTGTTTTAAGACTTCTGCCTTTACTTAGAGCAGCAAGTGTTTCTGTTTTTATCTGTACACACGCCTTGGGGGTAATTTGGTTTATCGTAGCACGGTATGTGCAAGGCAGAGAGCTGCCAGGATGTGAGAAGACCATGTAATTTCAATAATTTCCACTGCTTTGCCTCTGCCTAATCTACTGCCCCTGTTCTCCCCAGGTACTTTGTTGGCGTGTTAGACAAGAACTCTGGGCAGATGGAGGTCTACAATGCTGAAATATTCAACATGCAGCCCCTGCTCTCAGGTGGGAGGTGCTGGGGGTCACAACTGCTCAGTTGCTTTGTCCTTCTCATTCCTGCCTTGTTCCCCTGGCATGGAGTAAGAAGGATTCCTTCACTCCTGCGTGCTGAGAGACACAGCAGGAGAGGGAAGCACAGCAAGTCTGGGGTGGAGGTTAAGCAGGGACTGTGGAGGATGGGAGTCACTCACAGAGTGTCACTGCTCAAGTGCAGCCTTGTCCGGGTGTGTTCTGCTGAGGGAGCCTGAGACTCATCAGGTCAAGGAACTGGATCCCTGAAAAACAAAACAACCAGGTTTTGTCCAGCTGGACTGGTTTTTGTCACTGAACCCAGGATAAGAACCCAAAAGATCGTGTCTTTTGGTAGCTGATTGTTACCCTGTGCAGCAGGACCCGGGTTTGGCCACAGTCCATGTATTGCACCCACAGGCTTTGTAGCAAAACCTCCTTTTTTGTCCTAGGTTTTCATATTTGGTGTGTCCTTTAATTAGCCAAGTCACGTGGAGGGGATCCTGACGTGCTGTGCCCAGTCTGTCAGTCACAGAGCTAAAGGAATTCCTGCCCTGGCTGCTTCTGTCCAAGCACAGTAACTGTTGTTGTTTTATAGATAACTTGATACCTGACGACAGAAGGGATTATCAGAACAAATCCTACAGGGAGAAGGTAAAGTTGAAAGCTGTGTCATGTTCCACTGTGATTATCTGGCTGACGAGGCAGATGCTTGTCTTGAGGCTGGGAGGTTTGGTGTCCTGCAGCGTTAGGCTGTGCAGGACCAGCATTCTCCCTATGTCCAGGAGGCAGCACAGTTATTGCCTGGCTCGGGAGTATTTTCCTGGTTATTTTAGGCTGGTTCCCCATCTCAGTGACCTCCTGCCCCTCACAGACCAGTGCCTCCTGCACCTGCGGGTTTTGCCATGTAAAGAGCTTAAAGTTTTCTGAGAGACCGTGGCTGTGGAACGAGCGGTGGGTTTTGTGTTCTCTGGGGTGCACAGGGTGTTTTAACGTGCACGTCTCTCTCGTGCAGATGGATTTGTGCATTGAGGCCTTTGGAACCAGCAAGCAGAAGCGAGCACTGAGCTCTCGCCGCATGAACGCCGTGGGCAGCGACATCGTGAGCACAGCTGTGACAAAAGCAGCAGCAAACGTTATCGATGCAAAGGGAGTGACAGGTGAGAGGATTCTGTCTCAGCGTGTAATCAGGGCAGCCTGAAGTGCCTTTTTCTGTCTGTCCCTGCCAAGTGTGGCAGGAAGAAGAGGGGTTTTCTTTAAGTGATGAGGAAGCATCTGGTCTAACAGCTGAGATGGGTACATGTAGAGGAACTGCTTCTTTCTGGTCCTGCTGGACTTGGTGTGGAAGTTGCCTGAATGAGGGAAGGTCCCTGTGACATCAGTGTCCATCCTGCCTGCTTTGGAAGCTCCTGTGGGAGTCCATGGATATGACTTCACTGGGATAAAGGCAGTGCCTTTACCTGGTCTGAACTCTGTGGCACGGCTGTGGAAAAGGCACCTTCTTACCTCAGAGGGTGGTGCAGCCTTGGGACAGGTCACAGCACAGTGTGGTGTCACCATCCCTGGGGGCTTCCACGCTGTGGCAGGAGAGAGCTGGGGCTGCCCTGACTCTGGACATCCAGGCAGGAGGGCATAGGGCATAGACAAGAGCCCTCCAGAGCACTTCTGGGATCCCGAGAGTGTCATTGGCATGAACGAGAGAGATGTCTGTTGACTGTAGACCCCACCAGCTTTCATCCCTTGTGTTCCAGGGTGGATACTGGTGTGCTATCAGAGCTGCTTTGTGCCAAATGGGTGTCCACTGGAATGCAGGTGCCAAAACCATGCTCTGCCCACCCGCAGCAGAGACGTCTTGGTGCCCTTCTTTCCTAGATGTTTCTCTAGTCTGGACTGGCCTTTCGAAATTTTTATGACCAGAAGGTTCTTGATAGAAGTTGTAAATGTTTAAAACTCCAGCTGTGACTAAAATGGTGTTGACCCATTGAGCAAACTTGCATCTAAAGGAAGGATTGAGGTTATGTTTCTCTTTTCTGCATTTTGGTTTGCATGATCCAAATACTCCTGTCCCGCTTCCCTCCCAAGCTCTGATGCAGGACATGGCCCAGGACGACGTGCAGAACATCTCTGCCTTCCTCCCACCGTGCCACGAGGACGCTGACAGGCCAGAGCACGTTTACAAGTTTGAGGACAGTATCTTTTCTGTGTCACAGTGGTTTCTCATGCCTTTAAGTCTCGATGAAGCCATCTGGCACGTGAGAGCGAGTCGAGCCTTTGCCCCTCACAAGGCAAGAGCTGGGAGCAAGGTAATGCTGCCTTGAGGTTTTGGGGCCTGCGAGTCCCATCTCCTTCCTCTTTCCTGTGGAGAGCAGGATGCTCTGCCTCCTGGTGGGCAGCATTCCACGGGGAATATTGGTGAGGTCAGCCTTGCAGAAGTGAGCTGTGGTTGTGCCACAGTCTCTTAGAGGCCTTAGTTCCTGGCCAAGTTCCATCCCCCTGCCCTGCCCACTTCTCAAGTGAGTGGGGATAGAACTGTCCTACCTGGAAGGGAGAGCCCAGGCTTGTTCTTTTCCTTAACATCCTGCCAGTCCTGTCTGCTGCCGAGTACGAGGCGCTGCGGGTGCCGGCAGCCACGCTCGCCAACGTCACCGCGGAGGAGATGGCCAAGAGGGCGGAGGAGAGAAGGTAACGCTGCTGCCCACGGCCACGGCCTGGCTGAGGGGCAGTAGAGCTGCTGCTGCCGCTGCCACAGCTCTGGGGCAGGGGGAGGACATTCCATCCAGGGCCAGCAGAGCAACACCTGCCTTGGGGAGCGTGGGGGCACTCGTGAACACAGCAGCAAGGGGCCCTTTGGGGAGCTGAACTCCCCCTCTCTTTCCTGCAGCCACTGCTCCTTCGTTTTGGAGGAGCTGAAGTTCCTGCCCACTGATGAGAAGAGTAGAGACCACAAAGCCCGATGCCTCTGGTTCCTGGACACCCTCATCAGGTTCAGTCACCTGAAAGTGATCAAGAAGAAGCGTAAGAGAGTTTTCAGCTCATAAACATATGCTTTTGGGAATGTCTTCATCATCCTTTGCTCGTCAGCTGAGTGTGTGGATCATACCTCGGCCATACCCAGGGTCCTGATTTTGAAACAGCACCACACAAAAACATTTTTTCGTTGCGATTTTCCAGTCTTGCCATCTTCCTTAGAACTTGTGTATGTGAGTGTCCATGTCAGTCCTTGGCAGGGCTGAGGGAGGAGGAAGTGGCAAGCCTGGCTTTAAATATCTTCCTGCACTGCTGGAGACATAGGAGTCACCCACAGGACTTGTCTAAGGAGGATGTGGGAATGACTAGACTTGGTGATAGTAGGGACTTGTTAGTGTGGTCTCAGCTTTAACAGTATTTTGTGGCAGAAGAGATACATGCAGAGGCGTGTGTGCATTTTAGATTGTACAGTATGGAACTGGGAGATCCCTTTTACAAGAAAGAAAATAAAAGCTGTTTGGATTCTCTCAGAGCTGAAAAATTATGAGACCTAGAAATCAAGCACTGAGGTTCTTTTTAGGTTTGTTGTGTTCCTGGGAAGAGGCGATAAATGGTAGGATTCTTGGGGTTGGACTCGGTGATCCTGGTGGGTCCCTTTCCGCGTGGGTACTCTGTGATATTCCGTGATGAGTGTCAGGATGATAACGTGCTGCTCTGGTGGGTGGGCAGTGCAAGATAGAGTGTGTGTTCCTCATTCTGCTTCAAAGCCCCTTTCTGCCCTAGATCCAATGGGTCCTGAATGCCCACACATCATCAGCAGGAAACTCATGAAGAATTTCACCTCGCTGACCTACAACAATGGCAGGTAAGGCATGGTGTGGGATGCTCTGGAGACACAGATATGGCAGAGCTCAGCTTGAGGGGCCACAGAAACACCGTCAGGAACCCCCCCTGCACTCCACCTCTCACGAGTTCTCCCTATTGCCACACAGCATCCAGAATTTAATCTCTGCATCCATGAAGGCTAAAATCACCGCGTACGTCATTGCCTTGGCTTTGCACATCAACAACTTCCAGACGGACCTCACCATCCTGCAGAACGACATGAAGCTCACGGAGAGCAGGTGAGTCATCCTGTTCGTTCACACCAGATCCTCCTACAGAAGGCCCCTGGGAGAGCTCTGAAGCATCTCTCTGGACCTGGGTCAGGCTTTAACTTCCCAGGGAAGGATAGGCAGTTATCTGTGGGTGCACGACCTGCGCTTCCCACGAGTCACCTGCAGCTGCACCTGTGCTCCAGCTGTGCTCCTGTCCTTGGCCCCCCAGCATTCACTGGATCAGGCTTTCTGGCCAGAACTCCAGTTACTACTGGATCTTACCAAAGCCCTTGGTCACCGCTTGGTTTTCAAGCTTCCTCATTGGTTTTGATGCCGTCACTTACTTTGCCCACAGTTACGCTGTTTATTCTTTGTTCAGTAGCAGTGGGTTTAGTGGGTTTAAGAGCAGTGTTTGCTGTTGGTTTCCATCCCTTTTTCCTTTTTGTTTTTCTTTCTGTGTAGTGGGTTCGCATTTCTCACTTTCTGTGAGATAAGAATTAGGAAGAAATGCAAAGCAGGCTCTAAACTTTAAAAGAATATGAAGAAGTTGATTAACAGAACTAAAAGAAAAAGGAGTAGTAAGGGTCAGACTACATCTTCAGAACACTTCTCTTTCCCCCATCCTCCTCCCTCTTCCCACTTACAACATAAAGACACAAATTTGGGATTATTTCAGTCAGTTTATCACTTCTATAGTAGTCTTTCATCAGTTCACTTGGGGAGAGGAGTCTCTTTTGCCCATGCTATGGGGCTTCTCCACAAGAAACAGTCCTTTTGTGGCTTCAATGTCACAGCACAACAGCCGCCCAGGGTGGTTTTCTGCTGGCATGTGAAAGTCCCTTCCCTCGACTCACAGCTTTCCCCACAGCTGCTTTCGAGGGTTCAGTCTTAGCTAAGACTAAACTTAGACTAAACTAAGACTAAACTAAGACTACAGTCTTAGTACTATTTTAAGGATGAGTTGCTCAAGAGCAAAGGTTCTCTTCATCCATCTCTGGGATCATCTTCATCTCTGGGAACAGAGGTCTTCTTCTTCCCTGGGAGCAAGGGTCTTCACTTCATCACTATCTCTTTCTCTGTTCAGGCTTTTCAGTCACAGCTACTTCAACATTTACTTATTTCAGCACAGGCATCTTTGCTCGTGGCTAGTTTGAGCACTCTACCCCCCATGCTTATCACGAAATTACATGGGGTTCTCTGATGTATCATAGTCCCTCACCATAGCTTTATAAAAGAGTTTCAGCTTTTAGGTTTGAAGCGTCTCCTCTGTCTCCTTCCTCTGGGCTTCAGCTCTTTCTTCTTCACTGACTTTTGGTGTCACTATCATGGTGCCTGTTTACATGCCTTTGCCTTTCCCTTTTCCTCTGACCTGGGAGAGGATTGATGACTGCAGGTTTCATCTCTTCTGGGGAACTTACAGGGCTGAAGGCGTTAATCTCACCTAGGGCCTGCAGCTGGAACTTACCTGGTTGGTCACACGATCCTCACCGGGCAGTGGCCGGTCTCGGTGTAGTTTTGGTGTAGTTTCAGTTCATCGGCCACACCGGAGAATGGGCTGGGGGGCGTGGCCCCAGCCTGGCCCACCGGGCCGAGCGTGCAGCCCAGTGACCTGTCCGAAAGCCAGAGGCAAGAGAGAATTCCCGTGCCTCCACGTGGTTTAAATATGTAGATTTCAAGAAGCGTTATTGGTCTAAACAACTGTCCATCAACTCAGGTTCAAACTACTACATTCTGGAACAAAGCTTTTCCAGGAATCCATGTTGGTTTTGGCAGGTGATGCCCCGGTTTAGTTTGTGCTGCCCTGCAGCTGGAAGCACGGTGCCTAGGATGCTGTGGGGAACAGCGTGGAGGAGGCTGGGACCTGCTGGAAAAATCAGTAGTGTTCTGTCCCCAGGAGAGCTCTGCCTTGCAGCCCTGCTGCTCCCAGCTGGTGCCTCATGGCATCCCTGCACTGCAGAGACACCTGCGGGCCTCTCCGGGAGGGCTGTGGGTCCACGTGGGGTCATGGCACGGGAGGCTCAACAGCCCCACTGACAGCATTTCTCCGGTGTTTTCCAGGATACTGGACATCGCCAAGGCCCTGCGGCTGAGGGTGTCCAAGGCCAAGGGAGTGCCGGGGCTGGAGAATGACCAGAATCACAAGCTGGGCACTCTGTCTCTGCCCTTGCCCATGCAGAAGGCACCAGAGGGACAGCGGAAGCGCAAGAAAATGAGCTGAGGAGCCCAGGAGGTCTGAGGGGAGACACAGCCCCTCCCTCAGAATGTCATGGGGATGCCTTCCTCTGCTGGGTTGGGGTCCAGCATCAGCCCTGACCCTGCTGAAACCTGGGCTGAGGGTTTCACCTCATTAAAATGCTGCTTTTTTTCTATTTATATAGAAAAAGCTGTAATAGACCCTTTTCTTTTTTTCTGGTTTGTCTGGGGTGGGGGATGAAATGGAGCAAAAGGGAACAGTTTGAACTGGCAGGTTCTCCCCTGACACCTCTGTGGCTGGTGCTGGTTCGTGGCCCCTCCCAGGTTCAAGGTCAGAAGCACAAAGAGTGTGACTTACATACACCTTTTTGTTTCTTTGGAGTGCATCTCTGTAAAGATGTTCACAAACACAGTGTTTTTGTCACTTTTCCTATCCTGGCTCCTTGCCTGGGGGAGGGAGAGTTCTGTGATTCGGAGCTGGTATCACCTGCAGGGAGAGCAATGAGTATGAGGCCACAGCTGTGGATCCCCAGTCCTTTGGAGAGATACTTTAGTCTGGCTTCTCTGAATTTTCACTCTCTTGGGTGATCAGCCTCACGGGAGGTGTTTACTTAGTAAGGCTCTAGGAGTCGGGAGAGCTTGTGAGAAACAGGATCACCTCCAAATGGGTGTGTGAAATGAGAGCATGGCATGTCAGAAGAAATCATCTCTGAGATGTCGCTGCTTCAGATAGCACTTTGGGTTTAGTACATCCTTTTGGGATTATGGTATCTCCTCACACACCTTAAAGACCCACTAGTCACAAACATCTTGTGTTCTGGGGAGAGGATAATTACTGCTGCAGGAATTGCAGGCTCCAAGTAATCAGCAGGAGAGGTTGAGGCTGGAAGGGACTTCTGGAGGTCTCTTTGTCCAGTCCCTCTCCCTGCTCAAGCAGGGCCACCAGAGCCGGGTGCCCAGGACTGTCCAGGTTACTTTGGAGTGTCTTTGCTTACAGGAACTCTACAAGTTCACAGTGAAGCAAGGTTTCCCAACTTTCAGAGGGAGCCTCCTGTGATCCCTGGGTGCTCGTGGCCTCTGGCCTGTCCTGGCCCTTTCCCTGCAGGTGTTTATGGATATGGACAAGGTCCCCGAGTCTTCTCTGCTCCAGGTGGAGTTGCCCTGGTTCCCTCCACTGTTCCTTGTAGGAACGATGCTCCAGTCCCTTCAGCATCTTCACTGGCCTCCCCAGTGCGTCTCTGTCTCTGGAACGGAGGAGCCCGGAGCTGGACGTGGCACCCCAGGCTGAGCAGAGGAGGACCACCTCAGTTCTCCTCGCTGTGCCCAGACACCGCTGGCCGCTGCCACAGGGGCGTTTCTGGCTGACACACGCGGGACAGTGTCCGTCCCTGACCCTTCCAGCACAAACACGGACAGTCGCTGACAGAGCAGCTCCAGAGAAATTCCCAGGTAAATGGTGCTGCAGGCCTCCAGGATGAGGGGTTTGTCCAGAGTTCAGGCTGGGACCCAGCCAGGTGTGCCATGGGTCCTGCCAGGAGCACATTTCCTCTATGGACCTGCTTGCTTGCAAATCACCCCAGCAGCTGCCTCAGTGGGAAAGAGCTATTTTCCCAGCAGTTTTTTTTTTAGTGAGGTGCTGCTGACAGTGGTCTGATGAGGGTCCCCATCCCTGAGCTGTCAGCTTCCCTGCATGGCTCTGGAGAAATGCCGTCAGAGAAGCCGGTGAGACCCCCCCAGTCCAGGTCAGAGTGGCACAGGAGATGCTGCCGTGTCTGTGGCAGCCCCTACCCACCCTGCTTGGTGGAGCTGGAGCCCACCTGGGCACCAGCCGCCACTCGGGACCCCAGGTCCCCTCTCGGTGTGAGGCTGTGCTGGGGCTGGTCAGAACCCACGCCTGGTCACACCTGGGGAGGAGGGACCCCCACGCACTGGGCGCTGCGGGGGTGCCACAGCAGCCACGGAAATGCTCCCAGGGTTCCCCCTCCAGGGAGGAACGGGGCAGAGCAGGGCAGGCACACAACACCGTGCCAGGGCTGTTCCCATACCCAGCTGGGACAGCTGGAGAATTGAGACTGAACATCCTGCTTTTCTGAAGAAACTACTTCCTCTGATTTCACAGCCAGCACCTCTAAGGGACTGCAAGTTCTGGGCAACAGAGCATGAGGCTGTGGAAGGAGAGTCAATCCTGGGACTGCCCAAAAACCGCTTAAAGGGAGCTGGGTTTGGAATCCTGATTGAGGAGCTGTGGGACTGAGGTGCTCAGAGTGCTCTCTGTTTAGCACACCTGACATTCCTGCTCTGGGGGTCTGGAAGACCAGATGGGAGCATCATTACCAATCTGGGGGCCATGTGTCCTGGCCTCCTTTCAGCAGTGTGACTCTTAAGAGTGTCACTGTGTCCTCTCCCACACCCTGCACCAAGACTGACTTGATTACTCCACTCTCTGGAGAGAAGAGTCGAGGTCAAGTTTCTAACCAGAAAGAAAAATCCAGTGTACACCCAGCCCCTGTTTCAGAGCACAACCCTGGAGGAGGCACCTGGCGCCCAAAGCCACTGTGGGCAGTGCTGCCTTGGCAGCCTAGAATGAGCTGGCTGGTGACAGGACACCTGTCCCTGTGCTCAGAAACACCCTCACTGGGCTGCACAGAGTAACCCTGCCCTGCACCTGCTCTGGTTTGCCATGCACACGGGGGTCAGCAGATATGGGATGCAAGAAGAGGACAGAGCAGAGCTGTTCGGTGCTGAACAGAGGAACACAACAGTGGCTCTGGCTCACACCTGTGGTCCTCACCTATTCTTGAAGATGAAAAGCACATTGTTTTGGACAATGTAATCCTCTGCATTTGATAATTGCTGCAAGATGGATTTCTTGGATAGCCCTTGGAAAATGAGGTTTTCCTGCACTAGACCTTTGGCTCCATCAAAGAGAGCAATCCCATAGTTCTGAAAGGACTAGATCCTGTTCTTAGTCACCTACAAAATAAGCTTTAGTTGGAATGGCCCAAGCAGACATTCACAGAATCACAGAGTCACAAAATGGCTCAGAAGGGACCTTAAAGGTCTTCTCCTGCCAGCCCCCTGCCAGGGGCAGGGACACCTTCCACCAGGCTGGAGCTGGATGGTCTCCACGGTCCCTCCCCACTCAAACCATGCTGATTCTGATTTCATGACACACAGGAGGGTGCCCCGGCTCTGTGTAGGCTGCAGCTGCAGTTGGTGTTGTTCTCAGTGATGCCCTGCTCGGCACAGACGATGCCGTGGCTGCTGTTCCCATGGCTGCCGTGGCTGTGCAGCCCCTCCTGGCAGTGGCCCCGGCACCGCAGCCCCCGTGGGAGATGCGGCTGTGGGCAGTGCGGGTCAGCCCTGCCCTGCAGCTGCCCACACGCTGGTGGCCGTCCCTTTGGCCACCACATCCAGCCTCCAGCTGGATTTGGCCTCCAGCATCCAGCTGCTCGGCACGCGCAGCCCTGCAGCTGCCAAGCCGGCGCTCTCGGTCACGACAGCCGTGGGCATGTTTCTATTTCACCAAGCCACCTGGTTTTTCTTGTTCAAATACAATTTTCTGACTGGGAGCTTCAGGACAGAAACGCGGCCACTCAGGTCACACCATCTCTCAGCATACTCGTAGTCCAGGGACAGTTGAGAAAGACCAGATGAGGTGGCCCAGGACAACATACTGATCCACATGTCATCACCTCTCCTGGAGCCCTGGAGGAGCTCCAGGGGCCCCTGAGCTCAGCTCTGTTGTGGGTGATTCTGTTCAGCTCCATGGGGCTAGATCCTCCTCTTCGCTGTCGGGGTCGTTCTCCCCACCAGCGTCATCCAGCTCCGCCCGGGAGCTTGTTGCTACCTCCCTGGCCAGGAGAGGGGTCAGCTGCATCGTCCTTGTGGCAGAACAGCGCCAGCCCACGGGTACTGTCGTGGCTGCTCCGGTTGCTGAGGTCAGAAGGCTGGAGGACATCCCTAACACACCGCAGCCCCTGCTGGCTGCAGCGGGGGCTGCTTTACTCGAGCTCACTCACTGCACACGGGATTTTATTTGAAGGGGGAACATCCCGTCCCCTCTGGGTACAGCGGTTTTACGGCAGGCACCATCAAACGGAGCAGGACACTGTGCCAGCACCGCCGGGCAGCTCTGCGCTGTACCTGGCGCTCAGCGTTAGCTCTGGCCTGATGCATCGACAGCAGCCCAAGGAACAGGCGGAGGAACGAAGTGAACAGACAGACCTGTCCTGGGAGCTGGATCCCTCGGCGCTGCTGTGGGAGCGGGGGGACACGCGCCAGGACAAGGGGCTCGGCTCCCTTGTCCAGCCTGGCCTCGCAGCTGGAGTGGACGGTGCTGTCTGCGATCAGGCACAAGAACAGGCACAAGGACAGCCCGAACCTTGCAGGGAGGGATGTTGTTCCTCAGCACGAGGACCTGCGGCTGCAGGATGTGACCACAGGGAACAGCTCTCCCTTCTGCAGCCCCTGTGCGCCTGCAACATCCCCGCCCGGCAAACTGCAGTCACTGGCACTGCTCGTCACAGCCTGCTTTCCTTAAAGAAAGCACTTAGATGTTTACACAGCAGAGGTGTTCAATATTTTCCAGACAAACAGAATCACCTCTTAAATCCACGTCTTATAAATGTTAAGAAGTAATTACAGATTGCCTTTGCGTAGCCCACTTCGACAAACAACGCAGATCAGAAGGTAATTAAATTACACCTCCTTTTATTTGCCCATTCCAGACGGGTGCTTCATTCGGTCTCTCAGCCGGCATGGAGCCCAGCGGGATGTGACCATGGCCCATCTCCATCGGGCACACTCAGCTGCCTGGCTGTGCACAGCGAGGCCGCGGCCGTGTCCCACACAGCTGACCCTGGCCCGGGCCTGGGCTGTGCCAGTGCTGCCTTTCCCTGCTCTTAAAATTAAGAGCCAGACATGGCTGAGGGAAAAAGGGGTTTTTACCTCAGTGTTTATTTAAGGATCCTTAAAGGTGCACCACTTTGCCAAGGTGGAACCTGCCGAAATGCACACACACGATAAATCGCGTATACAATTTACAGACCTTGCAAATTAGCATCTCTATCAAAGATTCCCCAGTGAGATGCTGGAATGATTAGCGTGATATCCCCCCGTGCCGAGGAATTCCCCCCTGGATGGGTCTATCTTTTAGCTTGCAGGATGTGTTCTAGAGAGGACCTTGGTTTCTAGGGCTTTCCGGCCTCCAGCTGCGAGGCCTCCAGGATGTTTGGTCTCCTGGCTTAATGGAATATCAGGACAGTGCCAAGTTATCAGGCTTGAGGAATTACACGTATGTGGGCTAAAAGCACCGAGGATACATAAAAGCTATATAAAAGGGTATATAAAATGTATATAAAAGGAAAGGCAAAATATCATCATGGCATCACCAGAACCCCCAGCTCTGACCAGCTCTGCCATGCTCCTGCTCCAGACTGCACCAAGCCCACGCCTCACAGCCAGTAATTCCTGCTGATATATATTCCTGCTTCCTACTCCAGGTGCTAAATCCTACCTGAGCAAATTCCCACTGACAGCTGGGCAGGGAATGCTCCCCTTCCTCCCCACCTCCCAAGCTTCTATCTGCAGAGTTTTAGAGTCATAGACTGAAAAATGAGCCCAGACCCTGAGCTGCCCCAATCCTTGGGGATGGTCCTGCTCTGGCCAGGTGGCTACTGCAGAGGAACCCCCAAACCCCCTGATGCCACCAGAGCTGGGGATTTTGGCAGTGATGGTACCCCAGCCCTCGCCACCCCCATCCTGTCTGGCACAGGCACAGGGCTGAGAGCTGTGGGCAGCTGCAGGGTGAGATGATGCTGAGGGAAAACCACAGTTCAGTGTCCAGTGTGAGTCCCCAGCCAAAATCCCCTCCTCTCAGCTGATCTCTGACTGAAGCAGGCACCAGCCAGGACTGGCCATGGTGGGGGGCATGGCCAGGGGTCGATACTGCAGTCCCCAGTCTCTGCAGCTGTGCTTCTACAGGGTCAAGTGGGCCTGCCTAGGTGACCCCAACCTGCTCCCACATTAATACTTCCACTTGTGATTACACCACCGTGTGCATCTGCCAGCAACCTGCCTTTCATCTGGGCTGCCTAACCACAGCAAGGGGCTGGTGGAGCAGCAGGGAGAGGGGAAGAGGGCTCACAGCAGCCGCACAGCACCTTGCTGTTCTGTATGCAGTGCCTGGCACAGGTCAGGTCCCTAAAGGTGCTTCCTTCCCGTTTCAGCTGCCCTCACGAGTAAATGAATGCTCTCCCTTCGCATCCTTGAAAGGCATTGCCGGACGATGCAGCCCCGTGGAGAGATGCCCAAAGGCTGGACCCCCTTGTCCTGCTGCAGCTCCTGCTGCAGAGACTTGAGCTCCAGGTCGGTGTGAGGGGTGCACAGCTGGCTGCTCTGTGACCTGCTGTCCCCAGGGGTCAGGGGCCCAGGCTCGGGGCTCCCCAGGACACCCTGCACGCAGCATCAGAGCAGCAGGGTGGGGCGGGCAGGCAGAGGCACCGGGTGGCCGTGGGGCAGTGCTGGCCGGTCCTGGCCGCAGCGCTGCGCCCCCCACCCTGCCCTGCCCCACCGCCTCTACCGGCACCTTGCCCCGCTCCTCGTGTGCCGGGCAGCAACTCCAGCCAGTCGCAGGGGCCAGTGGTGGCCAGGGCAGCCTCAGGCTGCCAAGCTCGCCCCCGCCGCCCTCGCAGAGCTGGCACCGGCCGTTCCACCACTGCAACAGTGACAGGCGGCTGGAGGACTCCGGGTCCCGCGTGTTCCTGGTTTTGGAGGCCAGGCAGTGCTGCCAGAAGGCCTCTCTCTCTCCAGGACCACAGCTCCACGCCAGGCCGGTTGGGCCAGTCTGTGCTCCAGGCAGCCCAGGCACAGCTCGTGCCAGGCCCTGCAGCTGCAGGCCCAGGCTGGGCAGGCACAGGTGGCACAGGAGGAGCCACGGCAGCTCCACCGGCAAGTCACCGACCTCCATCGGCACCTGTGGGGGGCAGGACAAGGTCACAGAACCCCAGAAGCACCGCGATGGGAAAACACCTCTAAGATCATGGAGGCCAGCCTTTGCCCCATCATCACCTTGTCAACCAGACCACAGCACAAAGTGCCGCATCTCGTCTTTCCTTACACACCTCCAGGGACAGCAATTCCACCACCTCTCTGGGCAGCCCGTTCCAATCACCCTGTGACGAAAGCCTTCCTGATACCCACCCTGAACCTCCCCTAACACAGCTTCAGAGTATGGCCTCTCATCAGTGGTTGTCCAGCCAGCACAGGAAGGGCAAGGCTTGGCCAGGGAAGAACCCCATGGTGACAGGGACACACAAATCCATGCTGCACAGCCCTGTCCAGGGCACAGCTGACCAGTGCTGCTCAGACACATGGGGGGTCTGGCCACTGTCACCCCTACCCAGCCCCCCTCACACGCATGGGCCAGCAAGGCCACATGAGCTGTTCTGGGCCTTCCGCTCTCTCAGGGCAGCGAGAATTACACTGCTTAACCTGGGGCTTCTGGACCATGCACAGAAGAGCACACGCGTGCCACAGCCTGAGGGTCCTGCCAAGGAAAGCTGTGACCCATTCTGTGCCCCAGCGACACCAGCAGGACCCCCCAGCAGGAGCGGGATCGAGCAGAAAGCACCCGCGGCCACCCCTCATTCACCTCAGCAGCGCCACGTTCCTCACCGGCGCGGTGCCACCGCCCCGGCACGGCACCCCCAGCCCGGGCAGCGGCCGTGGGCAGGGCTGGGGAGCGCGGGCGGAGCTCGGGGCACACGGAGCCCCCGCGCGTCTCCGGGCCCGCGCTGGCGGCGGCTGCTCCGCCGCTCGCAGGGCC